>CM061920.1:164802486-164851490 GCA_031002005.1 Vandiemenella viatica
CTATTTTGCTCGACTGCACTAGAGACTCTGGTCGAGTTGAACAAATGTCGGTTATCTTAAGATTCTGCAATACATCAACCGGATCAATAGAGGAAAACTTTATTGGATTTCTTGCTGTCGCTGAGACGACTGGAGAGTATCTAACTAAGGCAATACTGGAAGAGCTGGAAAAAAATGGATTAGATATTTAAAACTGTAGTGGCCAAGGATATGACAATGGGGCAAATATGGTAGGAATAAACAGTGGAGTTAAAACTCGAATATTAAATATTAATCCCAGGGCATTTTTTACACCATGTGGATGTCATAGTTGGAATTTGCTGTTGTTAGACGCAGCTAAGTCCTCAGTGGCAGCAAAAACCTTTTTTGGTTTTATTCAGAAAATTTATCTTCTGTTTTCAGTATCCAGCAAACGCTGGGAATTAATCAAAGGCAAATTAAAACTTACTATAAAGCCTTTATCAGACACAAGGTGGGAAAGTAGAATCGCGGCAGTAAAGGCCCTATTACTTCAATTTGATGATGTTGTCGAATATATTGAAAGCCTAAAAAATCTTTCGGAAGATTCAGACACACTTAGTGATTGTGATTCAATTCTGAACGAAATGCTCAGCTTAGAGTTTGTAATATCATTACATCTATGGTATGAAATGTTATCGCGTGTTAATATCCTAAATACACTATGGCAATCTGTCCAAGTCCATTTAAGCATAGCGCTTGAACATTTACGAAAATTTTGTGACTGGATCAGAGAATATCGACAAACTGGGTTCGAACAATGCTTATCCGAAGCTCGTCAATTTATTGAAAAAAGCAGTTATGATTTGTCAAAATACTTTAAAAATAAAAGGGTAGCCAGAAAGAAAAGGACATTCGATTATGAATGCAGCGATGAACCTGCACAATCTCCCAAAAGTCGGTATGAAAGAGATTTTTTTAATGCAATGATTGATTCCATACTGAGCAATATGGACTCAAGATTTATGTCTTTAAATAAACTCTTTAAAAATTTCGAGATTTCTCTATGATCTGAGTAAGTTAAAAAAAAAATCCAAAAGACCATATTTTAAAAAACTTCCAAGATCTACAAACAGTTTTGAGAGTAGGCGAGAACAGCGATTTCCAGCCTTATGAACTATTTGAAGAGTTACAAACAATGATCCAAAATTTATCCGATTTTGTTAAAGATAGGAAACAACTGCTCCAATACATAATAGAAAATAACTTAAAAGACATTTACCCAAATATTTGTCTTGTCATACGAATTTTGCTATCAGTACCAGTAAGTACAGCCTCCGCTGAAAGGAGCTTTTCAAAATTAAAATTAATAAAAAATTATTAACGAAGTACTATGGTAAGGAAAGATTTTCAGCTTTGGCGGTTTTATCGATTGAAGCAGATATAGCATCTAAGATAGATTATGACATAGTAATTAAGGAGTTCAGCAAGGCTAAAAGCAGAAAATTTCTATTTCTTTAATTATATACTGTTACTCATTATTTAATAATACTAGCCAAAAAGCCCGTCAAAAATGACGGGTTTAACGGACTGTTCTGGCAATTGATTTCTGTTTGGTTGTTTACCTAAATAGAATTTTTATAAAATAAAGCTCAATATGCTGTAATTTCTCGTCCCTTGTGATGTAGCAAAAAGTTTCAGTTGTCAATTTGGTCCAGGTTGCGTTTCAGCCTAACTACAATCTTCGCCAATATAGCCGGTAGAAAATCAAAGCTTCATTCACACGCGAATTTATACATTCCCTGAATCGCATGTCAATGTCATCATGCATCTATACCAATCATGGATCATGCGATACAAACTTGATCCAAAATCTTCACAGTTACTTACAACTTTCTTATTGTCTATGATGAAGATCGATGTTTTAACGCCTGGCACAGCTTACATTCGGCTGAAATAATGACCCCAGTGAAAACGAAGGATGATAAAAATAAATCTTAACTTCTTACGTCATGTAATATTAGTTTCAATTGTGGTTGAGGGTGCATAGATCGCGAACAATTTGGAACTTCTTTAATTCAAACCAAGTAATGATATCACTAAAAAAAGCAACTAATAATCAATATGACAATTTAAACAAAATTCATACTTTTCTTTCAGTATTGTAGCAATTTATTTCTTAGCAATTGTTGAAATAAACTGAATTGTTATAAAATAAATGTAATTCCTATTGCCTGGCGCTATGAAAAAAGGTTTCGGTTGCTATCCTGGTCCAGGTTGCATTTTAAAACTAACCACATACGGGAGTAGTTTACATCGTGATTCATGATATCAAAACGTGACATAGTGCTTATGAAACCTGCTTAAATAACTGATAATAGCTAAATTCAACATGCTATTGCTGTGATAAGGTTCATTATTTATTTTTTTCCAGGCTGAATTTCAACCTAACCACAATCTCGGGTAATACTGCCGCTACAAAATCAAAGCTTCAATCGCATGCGCATTGATGGTGATGTCATGTATCGCGACATAAGTATAAAATAAGTTGTTGTAAGAAGTGAATTATACAACGCAGGAATAAATTTATATCCTATCAAGACGTTGCCAGCGTTTTTACAGTTGTTGCTGCACAGATGCTATCTTTGACGTGAATATTTGAAGTGAATTGGCGGTTTTGTGTTGTGTTAATTCGTAATTTTCATGTTGCTTCACGTCTAACGTAAGCTGCCTTTTGCGTTCACCGAGCGTTGTGGTGTAACGGCTAACGTTCTGGCCTCGCATTCGGGAGGACGGCGGTTCGAATCCCCGTCCGGGCATCCAGATTTGGGTTTTCCATGGTTTCCCCAAATCACTCCAGGTGAATGCCGGGATGCTTCCTTCAAAAAAAAGGCCATGGCCGAATTCCTTCCCATTCCTTGCCCCCCATCCTTTCCCGTCTCTAAAGACCTCGTAGTTATAGGAGACGTAAAGCAGTTGAAAAAAAAAAATTTTGCTTTCATGTACACTTTTTCTTAAAAGGTATGACAATAGGAACGTATGTGGTAAATTTCAAACGAATAGCACAATTCTTTGGGCCTCGTTTTTATTTTGCCATAGCCAATAATATCACAAAACAAACTTATGCAACAGTTTTCCGACCAAAACGACAATTCATTGATGAGATACATTACACAACAACATAAATTTGATCAAAAACATTCAACAAAATAGAAAGGTAAAAAACAAAAAATCTGCAACGTGATTCAGACCGATATTACAACGTTCGAATAGCTGTCATAGTTACACATTGCGGGAACACGTAATAACCTCAGTAATATTACTCAGTGAAATCAAAGAAGCTTAAAATAAATCTGATAAATTTACATTATTAATTGTAGTGTAGGCTGCACAATTCGAGATGAGTGGGCAACTATTTCGGTTCAAACGAATTAATAATTTCAATAATAGGGCACAGTTTAAATTATTTTGAAAAAAAGCTAAATTATTCATGCCCTCTGCCGTAGCGTCAAATGCCAGTTGTAATTCTGATCCATCTTAAGTAATACTTTAACCAAACTTTTCTCAACATTGATGCTCGAAATACAAAGCTATTATCTTACAATATCTATGGACAAAGACTTCCTGTGATCCACCGAACAAGCGCTTCAGTCGGCCGCGCTAATCCATTGAGTTTGGTCGATGATTACACTTTATTTCTACGTGTTAGTAGTGATTTGTGTGTTGCTATTGCTTCTGGCGAGCTTCAAGGTAAGTTTACGCATGATTTTTCCGTGATACAATAGCATCATTAAAACAGAACGAGATTATTTTTAATTTAAAAAAAAAAAACTGCTGAGCCAATTTCATGTTGAGTTTTAGTTCATTATACCACACTAGCCACAAAGCCCGTCAAAATTGACGGGTTTGGAGTATTCTGGCAATTAATTTCTTTTTAGTTGCTTACCTAAGTAGAATTGTTTTGAAATAAAGCTCAATGTGCTGTAATTTCTCATCCCTTGTGATGTAGCAAAACGTTTCAGTTGTCAACTTGATGCAGGTCGCATTTCAGTCAAACCACAATCTTCGCTAATAATGCGATGAAGATCGATGTGTTAACGGATGACATAAATTACATAGCCTACAGTTGAAATAATGACCACAGTGAAAACGAAGGATACTAAATTAAATCATAACAACTTCAGTATTCTGGCAAATCATTTCTTAGCAATCGCTTAAAGAAACACAAAAATAAATCATAATATAATTCCTATTGCCTTGCGCAATAACAAAATGTTTCTGTTGCTATCCTGCTCCAGGTTGCATTTCAATCTAACAACAGGCAGTTCAATCATTACCGTAGTGCCACAATCTGATGATGAATTCTTGTAGAACTCGACGAAATAAATCGAAAATAAAGAATAAAATTTCTTCGTTTTCGAGATATAGCATGTTGAAAATCAATTATAACTGTGATTTTGGTGAAGTTTCCTCTGGTCCAGGACGTATTTCAACCTAACAACAACCACCAGGAAGAAAATAAAACACATATACTGCATTTCCACCGTGTAGATATAGCGGTTTTGGTAATTTGTTTTTTCTGGTCCAGGCCAGAATTCACCCAAACCACCTAAATTTTGAGATACAATATCTCGAGAACTAAGCGAGATATGGAAAGAAAATGTATTATTTGTTTTCGATTTGTCTCTTCGAGTTACATACGATATCATCATTAAATTTGGCAATGTCGAAATTTTTCTTCTGTTCCAGGCCGCATTTCAACCTAAGAACGTCAATTTTGATATACAATATCTCGACAATTAAGTAAGATATCAAAACATTTTACTGTCTACTTTCATTTTTTTTCGTCGAGTTACATAAGAATCCATCAACAAATTGCGGCTTCACGGTTATCGTAGAATCCCATAACCACGTACAGTACTACGCTAAACCATGGAGGAAATATTTCCTTCCTCCATGTGCTAAACATGCCGCCAGAGAAACAATACTTACTTCACACGCATATTAATACATATACTTATCACATTTCAATGGTCACATTGCATCGCGAAATAAACCAAATAAAAAATCTATAAGGGTTCTTCAATCTTAATTTTTTATATTCGTCATTCAGAATTATACTAACACATTTGAATAGCTGACACAGTTACATGCGTCTGAAATAAGGCATCAGTAAAACCAAAGTAAATTAAAAATAAATCTTAACAGCTTACGTCATTCCAACGTAATATTAGTTTTAATGGGTGGAAGGTGATATTTTCCACCTGCCGGAAACTGGTACTGCCCTGTTGAAATTTGTATCAATTGCTTCGTTATAATGGCATCTTCTTCACATTTGCACCCTCCTTTTTTCCGAAACGTCGCCATGAATTAAATTAAAAATTCTGAAACGTAAGACGCTCCGCAACCGAAAAATGTTAGAAATACTTTCGTTAGAACGAAGTAATGAATTAAGTAACAGAAAAAAAATTATAAAAAAAACGCATGCCTTCTGCTGCAACTTCAAGTGCCAATTATAATAACAATCTATCAAAACTGCCGCTAACATTGCGAAAATTAACTTACATATATGTGATATCAACGAATACTTCTACATAAACTAATATTAAATAATCTAAGCAACTAATAAGTATGTTCAGTCAGTTAATTTATTCGTGGATGCCTAGAAATGTTATTAAATAACGTGGATATTTCTCTGCAGTTGCTTAACTAATCAGAATTGTTACAAAATAAAGCTCATTGTAATTTATCATTCATTGTGCTGTAGCAAAAATCTTCAGTTGTCATCTTGGTCCAGGTTGCATATCCGCTAAAATTTCTGATAGAAAAGCAAAGCTTCAATCACGCGCAATTTAATACATTCCATGCATCGCGATATAAACTTGATCCCAAATCTTCACAGGTTCTGACACATTTCTTTCTTAATAGCTACCTATGATGAAGATCGATATTTTAACGGCTAAGAAAGCTTACATCTGCTGAAATAATGACTCCAGCAAGAACGAAGGATGCTATAACAACTTAAGCTATGCCATGTAATATTTCATTGTGGTTTAGGCCGTATATATCGCGAACTTCTTTCATTTGAACCATGTAATGTTTCAGTAAAAAAAACTGATAATTAATATGCCAATTTAAACACAAATAATTTCAGTAATAGGACACAGTTTAAATTTTGAAAAAAACTAAATTATTCATGCCCTCTGCGTTAAAGTCAAATGAAACTTGTAATTCTAATCCATGCTAGTTATACTCTAACCAAACATTTAGCAGCACTGATGCTCGAAATACAAAGCTTTTATCTTACAATATCTATGGACAAAGAATTTAAGGAATACTTGAATATATCAAAAGAATATTACGTAAATATAAACATCTAATGATTGATATATCGATTTTAACGCAATACATACTTTTATTTCAGTGTTCTGTGAGTTAATTTATTCACTGTTGCTTGGAAATGATATTAAATAACGCGCACTCCCACAAATAATATCGTAAAGCGTGACGTCATAGCGCAACGTCATAGCTTGACGTCACCGCGTGACATGACGTAGGTGCTACACCGCTACATCTTGTCTATTATACTAATAGACTAGCCAAAAAACCCGTCAAAAATGACGGGTTTAACGGACTGTGCTGGCAATTGATTTCATTTTGGTTGTTTACCTAGATAGAAATTTTTTAAAATAAAGCTCACTATGCTGTAATTCTCGTCCCTTGTGATGTAGCAAAAAGTTTCAGTTGTCAATTTCGTCCAGGTTGCGTTTCAGCATATCTACAATCTTCGCCAATATAGCTGGTAGAAAATCAAAGCTTCATTCACACGCGAATTTATACATTCCCTGAATCGCATGTCAATGTCATGATGCATCTATACCAATCATGCATCATGCGATACAAACTTGATCCAAAATCTTCACAGTTTCTTACAACTTTCTTATTGTCTATGATGAAGATCGATGTTTTAACGCCTGGCACAGCTTACATTCGGCTGAAATAATGACCCCAGTGAAAACGAAGGATGCTAAAAATAAATCTTAACTTCTTACGTCATGTAATATTAGTTTCAATTGTGGTTTAGGTTGCATAGATCGCGAACAATTTGGAACTTCTTTCATTCAAACCAAGTAATCATATCACTAACAAAAAGCAACTAATAATCAATATGACAATTTAAACAAAATTCATACTTTTCTTTCAGTATTGTAGCAATTCCTTTCTTAGCAATTGTTGAAATAAACTGAATTGTTATAAAATAAATGGAATTCCTATTGCCTGGCGCTATGAAAAAAGGTTTCGGTTGCTATCCTGGTCCAGGTTGCATTTTAAAACTAACCACATACGGGAGTAGTTTACATCGTGATTCATGATATCAAAACGTGACATAGTGCTTATGAAACCTGCTTAAATAACTGATAATAGCTAAATTCAACATGCTATTGCTGTGATAAGGTTCTTTATTTATTTTTGTCCAGGCTGGATTTCAACCTAACCACAATCTCGGGTAATACTGCCGCTACAAAATGAAGCTTCCGACCAAAACGACAATTCATTGATGAGATACATTACGCAACAACATAAATTTTATCAAAAACATTAAACAAAAAAGAAAGGTAATAAACCAAAAATTTGCAACGTGATTCAGACCGATATTACAACGTTCGAATAGCTGTCATAGTTACACATTGCGGAAATACGTAATAGCCTCAGCAGGGCCCGCTCTAGCGGTATTGCCGCCCCGGACAAATAGACAAATTGCCGCCCCTTAAGATTATGTAGAATTATATATTTTTTAAAAAATAATTAATTTTCAATCGAATAAAATATTTAATTTTAAATTTTAATAAAATCATATATTCATAAATAAAGTTATTGAATTTTGATCTAGCGGCACAAAATAGAGAAATTAATTATGAAATATCTGTACATAGCCACAAATTAACCATATTTTTACGTTTTTAAATGCTTTTACAGGTGGATATTATTACACAAGCAATCTAAATGCCAATATTTTAAAAATAAAACGAGATTACATCAACTACGCTTAAATCATAAAAAACTTCTTTTTCTTACTTTCAGGTTGTGAATTTTTTATTACATCTTAAAATTTACTTCATCAGCAATTTCATACTCAATTGCCAAAATGGCTAAATCATTAAATTATAAATTTCTTGGTTTTCGTAAATGCTTAGTAAGGCGTCGTATACATCTCCCAAATGAAATTTTAAAGGTTTTAATGCCTCTATCCTCTCTATCCTACTCTCCGATCTAGTGTCACTCCATGTTTTCAAAGTTGAACCCTGAAGATGCTTTAAAAGTATTGCCCATCGAAAAGTAGATGCCAAAAAGAATAAATATATTTTTTGGACCATGTTGAAGAAATTAGCGGCTTCCAAGGATGCTTTTGCCATTAATAACAAGATTGAGAGAATGGCTACTACACGGAACATTGAATGCTCGCGAATTATATTGTTTAATTCTAAATTGCACTCCTGCTTTATTGCCCCTCATATTGGACCCGTTGTCAGTCCCTGTCCTCTGATATCCTGCAAATTTAAACACAAGTCATTAAGTTCTCCAACTATAATGTCAGACATTTGTTTTCCTGTGAATCTTTCGACTGGTAAGAAGCCTTAAAAAGTTAAAAGCTTTCATTAATTTTAATTTCAACATCAGGATTAAATTTATTGGTTGAAACATATCTGATTACAAGAGTAATTTGGTGTATCTTACTAAAGTCAGGAGTACAGTTTAAAATTATGGAAAAATATTTGGATTTTTTCAATTCATTAATAACATGAGACTTAACACTTTGATGCAGCAGATCTACTATCCCGGTTTGTAGCCTATATTTTTCCCAAGATATTGAGCTTTAGTCTCTACTTTTAGAGCACCCAACGGACGTGATCTTCCATAATGGGATCGTATTCAGACAGTAACTCAACTATTTTTAAGAAATTACCGTTATTATCCTCAAACAACTTGTCGCTTGTACCTTGAAAAACCACTCAACTTTTACCAAGCATTTTGGTAATTGCAACGATTCTTAGAAGCTCCTCATTCCAATGATTTATTTCGGTATTAATAACTCTTTGAGTGGCAGCATCTACAGTTTTACAACAATTTAATCTTTTTTGCCTGAATATGATTTTTCGAAATTTCATGCTCTTTTAAAGTTTCGTCGAGGTGCTTCCAATTTTTAAAACCCTCCTTTGAGAGAGAACTAACTAAACAACTGAAAATTTTGCAACAGAAGCAGTAAACGCAGTAGCTAATCTCGCAATATTTGCTCCGCGTTGCTGAAAGTTCCTGCATAATAATTTGCACTAAAACGTCGATCTGTGTCATTGGAAGGAAATTTGTAATTATGCAATAGTTTTCTTTGACCGTCAGACATTTTGGAAGAGGCATTCACGTAACTCAAACAATGTACACTATAAAATAATATAAAAAGTAAATATTTATCCTTGCTCTAAATAAGCTAAAACCATAACTAAGATAAATTATTCTCAGTCGATATAAAAAAATATTTATGCACAACACAAAATATTTTCCATACCCTGTGAACATGAAGAAAGTCTAGTGTTTCTACACAGTCAAAGCTTATTCGCGGAGGATACTATCCTTAAATTTGCTGCAAATACAGAAACCGTGTATACAGAATGGCAATTTCTATAGGATTAAACGGAACAGGTTCTAAGTTAACAAAAAAAAAAATGATGTTGTGGAGTGATTGTCACGCAATGCACTTATTAAACCAACTGACAAAGTTATTCACATTCATTAAAATAGTTAATGAATTTCTTTTTATTGAGACGATTTACAAATGCAGCAATTAGAGTATCTGTAAACCGCATTCGTATATATAATAAACATCATGGATAATTATATATTAGCAGTTAGCATTCGAAATTAAATATAGACTACTAATGGTATGTGAAGTAACTAATCGGTAATCAGCAGCTGGTAATATTATTTATTTATTAATGATTGTAACTACTGTCCCACACCCACTAAACTACAGTATTTTCACAAGCGATCAAAGCTAGCGTATGTAATTTAACCCAACCAAAACACTTACAATGCCTGTATCTAATTTGTACAACAAATCTGTGAGGCTCGGATTACGAGAAGAAATTATTATGCAAATTATTCCACTTCGATTTCCAATCATTAAGATCCATATTGATTTGGTTCAACAATTCAATAAAATAAATACTCAGCATCTCCCGCTAAGCACTATCGATTCCATGTATTAGAGCCTAGCTGCAATTGCGAAAAACACTCCTTTTCACCGCGTCTAGTAACTTGTGGGCAGTATAACGTCGAAATCAGTGCAGGTAGCCGAGGGCAGGTGTAACAGCCCCCACCAACTGGGCTTCTGTTGTGTGCTTTTGTCGTTGTGCGCCTATGTCGTGTATCTAACTAAATAACAGTTTAATCATAGATGTACTTACCTTTAGAAATTATGAAATCCTGAAGTAAATTTTATGAACTTCCACTTATCACTAATAACGTAATAGTAAGATTAATGCTGTTATGTAATGAAACCACTTTTGTAATTAGCAATAATAAGCAAATTGAGACACAACGCGTTCTACTCGCGTGCTAAGGCCCAATCCACACAGAAGAGACGTGGCGCGGACTTCGGGCTGAGACATGGCGCGGACGCGGCGCATTTTGAAGTTGCTCCTATGGCGGAATTCACACATAGGCGGCGAGGCAACGACGCGCCCCTTTGAGGTCCGCGCCCCGTCTTTTCGAAGTCTCTAGGGGCGCATCCAAATAGCTAAGAACTGTAAGTTTTTAACGAACGAAAAATCGGTATGTGGATTCTTTTTATTAATTGGGAATTTAACCCATTAATATTATTAATATTTTTCTCACACTTACAGCCGAAATGGCGCCCCTAAATTTTAGCGCCCCGGGCAAATGCCCGGTTTGCCCCCCCCTAGAGCGGGCCCTGGCCTCAGTAATATTACTCAGTGAAATCAAAGAAGATTAAAATAAATCTGATAAACTTACATTATTAATTGTAGTGTAGGCTGCACAATTCGAGATGAGTGGGCAACTATTTCCGTTCAAACGAATTAATAATTTCAATAATAGGGTACAGTTTAAATTATTTTGGGGTGGGGTGGGACTTTCTCCACCAGCGAAATACTGTTACTGACCTGTTGAAATTTGGATTAACTGTTTCCTTATAGTGTCCTCTTCACGTTTAGCACTCTCCTTTTCTGGAAAAGTCACCACGAATTAAATTAAAAATGCCGAAATATGGGATGCTCCGCAGCCGCGAAATGTTAGCAGCACTGAAAAATGACACAAAAATTATCGGTACAGGGATCATATCAACCTAAATAGGTTCGTTTTGTCATAGTGATCATGGTTAGGTTGAAATTCGGCCTGGACCAAGAGTAAAAATTTTACGGGTAATTCGTTCTGCGGCAGGCTATGTCGCAAACCAGAGACAAACTGTGCATTTGTTTACAACGGAAGCAATCGATTATCTCTGACTGCTTATATCGATTCCAAGATGGTGAGCCTTATAGTACTGCATTTCGAATAAAAATTTTGTATCTGTTGATTTTATGCGACGTTTTGCAACGGAGTGAAGCTAAAACTGCAAGAAAATATTACAACAATGAATTAAACCAACAGTTCAAGAGATTATCATTGATTTCGCAGTGCCGGCGGCAACTAATAGCAGCGCTGCAGTGTCATATTTAGGCATTTTTAAATTAATTCGTGGCGACTTTTCCGGAAAAGGAGAGTGTACAACCTGAAGAGGACATTATAAGGAAACAATTAATCCACATTTCAAAAGGTCAGTACCATTATTTCGCTGGTGGAGAAAGTCCCACCCCACCCTTATTTTGAAAAAAAGCTAAATTATTCATGCCCTCTGCCGTAGCGTCAAATGCCAGTTGTAATTGTGATCCATCTTAAGTAATACTTTAACCAAATTTTTCTCAGCATTGATGCTCGAAATACAAAGCTTTTATCTTACAATATCTATGAACAAAGAATTTAAGGAATACTTCAGTATATCAAAAGAATATTACGTAAATATAAGCATCTAATGATTGATATATCGATTTTAATGCAATACATTCTTTTATTTCAGTGTTATGTGAGTTAATTTATTCACTGTTGCTTGGAAATGATATTAAATAACGCGCTCTCCCACAAATAATATCGTAAAGCGTGACGTCATAGCGCAACGTCATAGGTTGACGTCACCGCGTGACATGACGTAGGTGTGACAACGCTACATCTTGTGTATTATACTAATAGATTATACACAGTAAAAGTGATTGTATTTTTATAAATAAAAATTTAAGTTTTTTTTAAATACTTTATAAACCCTGTCATCTTGCGCCTCCAGAGGGCCTCGCAAACTTATCTCGCCCACATAAAATTTTTGTCTCGCCCCGCCACTGGTAATAACACTTATGTGTGGCTAGGGAAACAGCTTGGCGCACGAACTTTAAGTGTAGTTTCTTTTGAAAGATTGTGTCGGAATTTGCGGTTCGTTGACATCAAAGTCATTAGAGCAAGAAGTTGATTGGGAACAAAGAACCAGACGGAATATCGGATAGAGCGATTTCGTGAAAGCTTGAATAAACGTAAAGTAGATGGCTGGACCAGGGAACGAACCTCTGTCTCCGAATGTCAGGTCCGAGCATTAACTACACATGCAACCTGCTCGGTGTGTCAGAAAGTAAGAATATGAAGGCTGTATGTGCATAGAACCTTTTTATTATTATGACTTTAAACCTCTTCGACGTTTAGGATATTAGAGGCTTGACAGGACCGGGGAATGAATAGACAGTACTTTTGTTCGAAAGCAAACCGTAATTAAAAATGTCTATGTCGTATGCCGCACTGTGAGACCTGCAGCAAGAGCCGAATTGAGACAGTGCGTGGCCTGTAGCAAATATCAACAAGATGATCTTGGCTTGTTTTAGGTATTCAAGTTTATGATGTAAAATGAAACAACACATTTACAAAACTACCTTCCGTGCCCATATATTTCACGCTGCAGCCACCACTACCTAGCACAGACCACTGATCAAATGATTCCAAAATTTTCTGTGGTCACCCGAATGTATTATCTTGGTTCTGAGGGTGGACTGATGAAAGCCACAGCACTATGGCAGAAACGTTGGATTTTAATAAATCGACGCGACTCCACCCGGAGAACCAAGATAATGCAGACCACTGATGTTTGTGTATGGTAGTAGCATGGTGTATCCCATCGTCGACAACGCTGGTCGAATGAAATGGCGGTAGCTGTGGTGGTGTGGAAGATATAGTGGTTGAAAGCAGTATTTCGACCTAAGACACTTGAGTCCCTATATTTTTCTTTGTTGCCCACAACAACATAGCTCAGACCGCTGGTGTTTGTGTGTGGTAGTAGCATCGAATCACCCCTCACACACAGGGGTGGTTGCATATCGGAAGCTATGGGGGTGTGGTAGATATGGAGGTTCAAATTGTTTGAACTGGGGCACTTTCATATTTCGACCAAAGACGTGTGCGTCCCTATATTTTACTTTTCAGCCAAAACTACCTAGCGCAGACCACTGGTGTTGGTGTGTCGTAGTAGTATGTAGTCATCCATCGTGCACAACGTTGGGCGAATGTATGTAGCTACAGGGGTGTGGGAGAGGCGGGTGGTTCAAAGTGGTCGATTAAGGACATTTTCGTATTTCGACCAAAATCACGCGTGTCCGTATATTTCCCTTTATTGCCACAGGTACATAGTCCAGACCACTTGTGTTGTGTGGTAGTAATATGGAGTCCCCCATCGTCCACAGTGTTGCCCGAATGTCGATAGCTTTGAAGGTGTGGGAGATGTGGTGGTTGAAAATGTTTGGTCAAGAATGTTTTCATATGAGGTCTTCACGGGTGTACCGACGGATAGTGTTTTGAAAACACGATATTTCGACGACTAGCTCCGTCGTCTTCATCAGGTGTCGAGACATCTGCACAGGTCGGCTGACCGTCGGATACTGAGTCAGCCCAACAAACAAACAAACAAACAGTGCTTTACCCGTGACGTCACTGGGCGTTTATGGCAGCTTCTGCCGCCCCTCCACCCTGATTAATATTCGGCCGTTTGTGGCGGTTGCTGAACATGCGTGCCACGCTCTCTGCGTAGAGTTGCCAAGGCTGATTTCCATGCCTCGCTAAGACATAGCCCACTATCTCTGTTGTAGGTGTCAGCCAATCGAATTTCAATCGCTTCTTGGATTATGGAATCCGAAAAATATGAGGTCCAAGCCAATATCGTAACGTTGTTGAAGTAAACCTTTTGGCCATGGTTGTACACATGCTCGTCGATCGCTGACTTGCTATACTGTCCCAGGCGAAGATGGCGTTTGTGTTCTTCACACTGGTTTTGTACAGTGCGGATGGTTTGACCGATGTAGCACTTTCCACACTCGTACGGGATGCTGTAAATTCCAGGAACTCTGAGACCAAGATCGTCCTTAACTGAGCGGAGGTAGCCCCGAATTTTAGCAGGTGGTCGGTAAAAATATTTGATTCCATGCCGTGCGAGAATTCTTCCAATTTTCCCCGAGGTGTTTCCGGCGAAAGGCAGAAAAGCGGTGGCCTCAGGCATTTCTTCCTATTGGACTGGAGTTTTCTCCGGGTTGCAATCAATTGCTCTTCTTATCTGCCTTTCGGTGTAACCATTCTGCCTGAAGACAGTTCTTAGATGTTCCAGTTCCTGTGATAGGCTTCTTTGTCAGAAATCGCCCTAGCCCTGTGTACAAGCGTATTTAGAACAGTTTGACGTTGCACAGGATGGTGAAAACTTGTGGCTCCCAAATATTGGTCCGTGTGAGTTGCTTTTCTGTATACACTATGTATTAGCGTTCCGTCCGGCTTTCTTTCAATTAGAATGTCGAGGAAGGGTAGGTGGCCGTCCTTTTCCAGTTCCATGGGGAACTTTATGCTGGGATGAATTCCATTGAGATGTTCTAAGGACTCATTTAAAGACTCGATACCATGGGGCCACACGACAAACGTGTCATCTACATAGCAGAAAAAAACATGTCAGTTTGAGAACCGCGCTTTCCAGAGCATTTTCCTCGAAATGCTCCATGTATAGGTTGGCGACTACAGGAGAAAGTGGTGATTCCATGGCAACGCCGTCCACTTGCTCGTGTTATTCGTACGGTGACAACGAAGGGTAGGAGCAACACTCCCTTCCAGTAGGCGCTCCCATTGGTAGGACGTAAGATGGCGGCAACCAACTCCACCAATGGCCTCTTGGGCTTGGGGAGCGACTCGTCAGATGGCTACCAGGCCACCGACAACGAGGATGACAACGTCGGGCGATCAGGGCAACCTGATACTGATCCAGACTCTGATGACAACACACCGCCGCAGCAGAATTTGGCAGCCTACAGAAAGAGAGGATCAACCATCCCGACCGGCAAAGATCAATTGAAGAAACGAGTCACTATCCTTGTTCAAAGAACAAACAAGAAGAAGAAAAATCAGAGGACAACCCGTGCTGTAACATCATTCCCAGCTCCGCATAGTCGACCAGAGTTCAGTCGGCTTATCTCCTCAGACATGGATGCAACTATTGAACCAAACTCTGGTATGGGTAATGAAGTAAGGGACACCGCACCGGCACCGGAAGATAACGGTCGCCTCGCAGCACAAGAATGTGACCACAGCACGACTGTAAATGTTGATGAAGGCTTCATCCATGCGCGTCGTACTGCCAAAGCTCCAGCAAATTTAGCTCAGGACCAACCAATAACATTAACAAACCAGTTCCAATCTCTGCAATGTACAACTCAACCATCCAAAAGGAACTCCAATATCCCACCTATTGTGGTTCAATTCGAAGAGAGCTACAAAAAGCTACATGATTGGGTAGCTAATGTCACCAAAGACCCCTTTCTGGCCAAAACTGCAGGAGATGATAAAATTAAATTTTCCTTCACAACTACTGAGGACTACATTAACGTGACAAATTTGCTAACTAAAAATGGTATCCCCTATTTCACCTTCCCCTCAGGAGCAGTCAGGTTACTAAAGGTCGTCCTGAGAGGATTACCACGCACCTTTCCAACCCAGGACCTCAAAGACGAACTCCTGGACATGGGTTATGACGTGCAAACTGTTGCCTTATTAAAGAGACCTGGAACAAATATAGTAATGCCACTGTTTCTGGTGGTCGCTCCTGATACACCAGATAACAGAAGACTGTTCGAGGTGGAGTACCTATGTCATATAAAAATCAAAACTGAGACACTCAAGGCGACTTCCGGTCCCCCTCAATGCTTCAATTGTCAATTGTATGGCCATGTCGCCAGAAACTGTAAAATGAACCCAGTATGTGTTAAATGTGCAGGAGCCCACGACTCCAACGAATGTACAACACAGAAAAATCGTGATGCAGCTAAATGTGGTAACTGCGGAGGTAATCATGTTGCCAGTTACAAAGGCTGCATCGCTTATAAGCTAGCTCGAGATCGACTCAGAGGAACCAAAGCAACTCAGCAGAATCTAGAGAATAAAGATCTAACGTCCAAAAGTCTAACTGCTGTGGAAAAATCACAGACATCAAATCAACAGCAACTGCTACATAGCAAAGAGAAAATGAAGGATAAAGCCGACAAGAAAAGGAAATTGCGTGAGGTAAATTCAACAATTGCCACCAGAGGAGCTGGAAAAAGCAACTCCTCCCAACATACTACCACTAAACCAACAGAGGAATCTGCAGGCGCAGCCGTCCCTTCACCTCCAGTCGAAACCGAAAACTCATCAGCTCAGGCATTGCGCCCAGCAGCACCCCGGAATCGCACTCGCCGCCGGAACCGTCCCCCTGGCGAACACGCAGAGAATACAGGCCCCTGTGAACATATGCATTATCCTGGTCTCGACAGGCTCTACAATAGCATTGATAAAATCCTCAACACCCTAATGTGTCTCATCGAAAAGATGAACCGCTTGCCTGCAGAAATCCAGGCAGCAGTTACGTCAGCCTCAGCTATCACCTCAAGTGCTAACCTACCTAATAGTGAATAGAAGGCATCACATACACCGCTTCTCCATATGCGTATGGAATGCAAATGGGCTTTATCCTCAACTCACAGAATTTAGACAATATATTGCAGAGAACAATATTGACTTATGCCTCGTCAGTGAGACCCGCCTTAAACCAGGACTACGTGCGTCGATTGCTAACTATGACTGCTATAGAACAGACCGACTCACAGCTGGAGGCGGCGTTGCAATCTACATAAAAAGGGGCCTACCTCACCAAGAAACTCCTCTCCCAGCGCTGCAAAATATAGAAGCAGTCGCCATAGAATTAAACCTTACCAATCAGACCTTCAACGTCATTTCTGCCTACCGACCTCCCAGACGAATGCCTCTGGATGCAGACTTAGAAGCACTGGCAGCATTGCGAGGCAAACTACTCCTAGGTGGAGACTTTAACGTAAAACATACTGACTGGCTCTATCAGAACACTAACCAGGCGGGACTTGTCATCAGAAGAATTATAAATCGACATAACATATGTGTATGGGCTCCAGACGAGCCCACGCACTATCCTTACAATGGCGGTTGGCCAGACATCCTTGATGTGCTCATTACTAAGAACATCAACGGGTTCATCTCAGCATCCACTATGGATGAACTATCATCAGACCACTTACCAGTTATATTCCAAGTCAGCATAGGCCAGTGGCAGCCAGATGATAGGCTAAATCCCATATTTGATCACAAGTTTACCAACTGGAGAATGTACAAGAATCTAATAACTGAAGCACTGGCGGACCACCCTGCAGACAACAATCCTGAAACAGCGCTGGAGGCTTTTGAAAGTGCAGCCTTAAATGCCATCACAGCCTCCACTTTGAAGCACAAGAAAAACGACAAATCGTTCCAGATCCCACCTCACCTGATAGCAGCGATCCGACATAAAAATCGGGTCGCAAAGGAGTGGAGGATCACTAGGAACCCCAATACCAGGAACTTACTTAATCGTCTCCAAAGAGAATTGAAAGTGTCTTTAAATGAACATCGAAATCGTGAATGGGAGGCCAGACTATCAATTCTGCGAACGGACGATGGCTCGCTGTGGTCACAGACCAGATGGTTTACTAAAAAGAAAAGTCGAATTCGACCTCTACTTGGAGATCAGGGATACATATATCGCCCTGAAGACAAAGCCAACGCTCTAGCTAAAGCTTTCGAACAAACTTTCAACCAGCACCCGGCCGCCCCGATCTAATCGAAGAAGTCAACAATCGACTGAGGGTTTTCTTTGAAGCAGATGACGAAGACGAACACAACATCGAGCACTTTACCCCTCAAGAAGTCTTCACCTGTGTGACCAGCTTAAACCCAAGAAAAGCCCCAGGCTACGACAGAATCAGTAACATCTGTTTGAGAAACCTGCCTCCAGCGGCAATTAACCACCTCACGATGCTGTTCAACATAATTGTAGTCATGAAGAACTTTCCCACCCGGTGGAAACAGGCCGTAGTCGCAGCTATCCATAAGAGTGGGAAAAACCCCTCTCTACCTCAAAACTACCGGCCCATAAGTCTGTTACCATCTATCAGCAAGGTGTTTGAGCGTCTGCTCCTCAAACGCCTAAACCTGTATATCGAGCGACAGAGTATTCTCCCAGATCATCAATTTGGGTTCCGCCAGGGACACTCAACCACCCAGCAACTGAAGGGTGGTTAACGCCTTCAACCATAAAGAATACTGTGGACTTGTGCTACTAGATATCTCCTGGGCATTTGACTCGGTATGGCACGCCGGACTGCTATTCCGACTCTACGAATTGGGACTCCCGAGACAGCTTGTCAAACTGATAAAGTCATACTTGGAACACCGCTCCTTCAAAGTCAAAATTGGTAACGTCTACTCCACAAGGCTCGACCCTAGGACCTCTGCTATACTCCCTATATACAGCCAATGTACCTTCTCAAAACGGAATTCACACCGCCACATATGCAGATGATACAGCTTACTTCACTCGCAGCAGCAGCAAAGCTATCGTCACCCGTCGTCTGCAGGAGGT
Organism: Vandiemenella viatica; assembly: GCA_031002005.1. Lineage (NCBI taxonomy): Eukaryota > Metazoa > Arthropoda > Insecta > Orthoptera > Morabidae > Vandiemenella > Vandiemenella viatica. The sequence continues at coordinate 164,821,523 of CM061920.1, forward strand.
ATTGCAGAAGACTGAGGCCTGGGCGAGGAGGTGGCGTATTGGAATCAACCCAACGAAGACCCAAGCCATCTTACTAACTAAAAGGATAAGACCTCGACAGAGACCTCAATTGGATCCACAACTCAAAATACATAACAACTTAATCCCATGGTCAAACACAGTTCGCTACCTTGGAGTCCTGCTTGACTCCAGCTTGACCTGGAGGGCCCACATAAACGACCTCCGCAGAAGAGCTAGCGCGAGACTTCAAGCGTTGTACCCAGTGCTAAACAGGGACAGTAAGCTCTCCGCACCCTTAGGAGTACGGATCTACTGCACCTTAGTAAGACCAATACTTGAATATGCCTGCCCTGTGTGGGGATACACAGCTAAACAAATCTTGACCGACTTCAAATTATTCAGAATCGAGCTTTGGAGAGAGCACTTCATCTTACTGCAGATTTCCCACAATTGCCCTTCATGAAGCCACAGGGCTACCAACTTTAAAACTACTTTAAGAACAACGAAGGATCTTGCTACCAAATTTTATAATACAGCCCGTAAATCCAACAACCTACTAATCAAGGATCTGGGGAATTATCCGGTAGGAATAGGTCCACACATAGGACCTATCTCACTTGTTCAATAAACCCCATACCATCCGAAAATATCTACGCCAAACGTTAAGACAAATCTAACCTGAAGCAAGTACCCATCTATAAGACTAGGAGTAAATGTCGCAAGACAAACACTCCACCCTACTCTGCCCAAGGAGGAAATGGGCAGTTAATGGCGTCGTCGTCTGGCAGTCCGTGGTACTGTAGGCCCGCTCTGATTGGACGTGGGCGCAAACTCATTCCGTGGTCCGCTGCGGCACCCGACCGGCGCCGTTCGCCGAGCTGGTTGTCGAAATGTTGTGTTTCCCAAAACACCATCCGGCTGCACAACCCGTGAAGACTACATTGCTTCAGTACGCCGAGAAAGTCTCCACGCACACATGAGCTTATGATGTTAAGAGTTGGCAAGCGTCTTGGCGCCGGAGCCAAGTTGAGTCCTTTGGATAAAATGAAAACGGTGGCATCGTCAAATTGCAATCCGCTCAAGTTCACCACTGTGCGACTCCATCAGGGCATTCCCTGGGATGCTGAGTTCCCGCCAAACGGTTGTATTTAGACAGATGTCTAGCTGTTGTTCTCTGACGCTCCAGATTTTCTTGAGCAGATGTAGCAGCGTCTACCCAGTCCCCACGAATCAGATGAAATTTTGCTGTTTAAGTGGCACTCCAGCAAAGATACTGCGTTACGATCGAGCTCACACCGGATGTAACGAATGCGCTCCCTAAGAAGCGCAAGGCTAGCCCGATGGAGAATCCTTCCGGCTTTGGCGCTGTCAATGTGATGGCTGACCATCGCAAAACGTGGAACAACGTCACTACCCCGGCATCTTTGGAGAAAGGCCAAGGAGCATAACAACCTGGCTTTCTTCTTATGTAGGTTTTCCAAGTACTTGGTGGTACATCTCCTCCCAGTAAAGGTGCTTGATGTAAGAACGGAGACTTTCCCGGCGTATGCTTGATATGAAGTCTTCACGGGTTCAAAACACTATCCGGCGGTTGTTGGATCATATCCAGACACAAAAGTTATCAATACAAAACAAAAAATTTAATATAAAGTTATAATCTTATATATATATATAAAAATAGACGTGTTTTTTCCTATATTTCACTTTTCAGCCACCACTACCTTGCACAGATCACTGATGTTTGTTGGTGGAAGTAGCATGGAGTTTCCTGTCGTGCACAACGTTGGCCGAATGCCGATAGCTGTGGGGATGTGGGAGATATAATGATTAAAGTTGGTCAGTGCAGGGCGTTTTCATATTTCGACCAAAAATTCGTATCTCCGTATACTTCTCTTTCCTGCCACAACTACATAACATAGACCTTTGGTATTTGTGTGTGGTAGTAGAATCGTCTTTCCTGTCGTGCACTATGGTTGTTAGATGTCGGTAGCTATGGGGGTGTGGGAGATATGGGGGTTGAAAGTGATCGACCTGTGGCAATTTCATACTTCTGCCAAAGACAAAAGTGTCATGGTGTATCACTTTTCAGCGAAAACTATAGATCACAGATAACTGGTGTTTGTGTGTAGTAGTAGCACAGAGTCACCTTTCGATCACAACAGCGGCCGATTTTCAGAAACTGTGGTACTGTGGTAGATATGGTGGTTGTAAGTGGCCGACCAAGGATATTTTCGTATTTCGACTGTCTCCGCATATGTCACTTTTCTGCCACAACTACATAGCATAGAGCATTGGTGTTTGTGTTTCGGTAGTAGAATCGTATCTCATGTAGTGCACTATGGTTGTTAGATGTCGGTAGCTATGGGGGTGTGGGAGATATGGGGGATGAAAGTGATCGACCTGCTGGCAATTTCATACTTTCTGCCAAAGACGCATGTGTCACGTTGTATCACTTTTAAGTGAAAACTATCAATCGCAGATTACCGGCGTTTGTGTGTGGTAGTAACACAGAGTCACCCATCGATCACAACGTTGGCCGAAATTCGTTAACTGTGGGAGTGTGTGAGATATGGTGTTCGAAATTGGTCGATCATGAATATTTTCGTATTTCATCCAAAGACTTGTGTGTATCCGTAAATTTTACTTTGCTGCCGGAACTACATAGCGCAGAAGACTGGTATTTGTGTGTGGTAATAGTATCGAGTCTCCCATCGTGCATTATGGTGGTTAGATGTCTACAGCTGTCAATATGAATACTTTACAATCACGAACGAAGTTGTGGGTACCAGCTATTATATTATAAATGTGGAAGTAAGTTTCTGTCTTTTTGTTACGTTTTGACGACTAAATGGCTATATCAATATTGATGGAATTTAACAATGAAATAGTGTAGGAAGGTCACAGGACATTTTTTCGGCATGAATAACAGTTTTAGTCACGAAATTTTAAGAACTTATCGAATGATGAAAGACAGACAGATCGTGTGTTAGTCTGTAATGTTATGTTGGTTGCTCAGTCACGCAATTTATTAATAAATTTCGATAAGAAACAAAACTTATTATTTAGTATAGAAGTCAATTTGCTCTGCAGTGTACTATTCATTTGTGTCTGTATAAAAGTTTCTGGCACCAATTTGTCTTCCTTTTTGACATGCCTTACGGACGTAAACCTGGCCTAAGGTGCAGGTCTAGAAGACAATGTGCTGCTATTAGATTATAAGATTCAGATGCTCATGTTGAATAAAGAAGAAAAAACCAAGCTGAAATAAAGCTGCCATCAGTTAACCCCCCCCCCCCACACACACACACACATCCCCGCACCTTCGCTTACTTTTCTGTTTTTAAATATGTTGTAAATTGATTCTCTTCATGAGACAGATTAGATGATAGGATGATATAATGATGGATTTCCATCATATTATGTCGACTCGGTGTTGTTTGGGACAAATCTTACGTTACTAACAGTTTTCTATATCCAATTCTGGAATTGAAACTCCAAGTCCACGCGTACGAAGTCGCGGGTAACAGCTAGTAATAAAATAAAAACCTAGTACCCTACCCTTAAGTCCTCCCCTCACCCCCCCCCCCCCCCAAAAAAGAGAGACTACAGCCAGCTGTGAAAGGAAAGAGCTATCATCACGGTGTGAACCACAGGCCGGCACTGCATACTACATCCATGCAGGAAATTTAATTGATAGATCTTGCGAGAAAGGGAAGCTGCTAAAAGTTTGGCTCGAACTTTGTTCAAATATAACTTATCCTACACACGGTCAAAAGTTGTTATTTGTATAAGAGGAAAGGAGAGATGAACAAACAAAAGGAAACAAATGGTAGAACATACAATGTCTATTCTTGTATAAAATCTTTTATTTACATTACAACAACCAACGTTCTAATACCACAGGAATTACTTGTTCGATCGAGATAAGAGTAAATTGGCTAAGATGTGTTATTACAATTTTCATCCTAAGCTGTTCGGCGGTTTCGGCGTGAAACAACAACAAAGATATATGTAAACAGACTTTGACATTTATAATATTAGCAGGATGTAAAGAATATATGCCATCTTCAGTTTCTGTGGACAGCGTACTCTCGAATATTTGATTGCTCATTTGGAGCGCTTTGTTGTTGTTGTTGTTGTTATTTGGGCTTAAGGGCGCGTCGACGACGGGGTCAGTAGCGCCCTAGCAACAACCAGCTTAGCAGTGTGGCTAATTAGGAATAATACCGTCTGCATGGCCGACTGTAGAGGGGTCGGCCTTACAGACAGCTAACCAAAATAAAACCAAAAAAGGACGTGACTGTAAAAAAGCCACCAGCTCCGAACAGGTTTACAAACGAATTAAAACCCATTCCCACCTCACTGGCTGTATAATGGCCAGAGAGATGGGAATTATTACAATATAAAAAGTAAAAGCAATACACATGGACGGGAGGCTGTAAAGGGACCTCACATCCATCTTATAACCTATGCCGGTCTGCCCAAAATTTTTGGGACAAGACCGGCTAATACACAGAATTTTAAAACTTTTGCCACACTGCTGCTATCATTGTCTAAAATGAGGGACAGATTATTGACAAAGCCAATGTCTGCCCTTAAGTCTAAAAACATCACACATTCAGTTAAAATGTGGCGCACCGTCAAAGGTACGCCACAGGCATCACATTCCGGAGGGTCCTCTCGGCGGAGAAGGAAACCATGGGTCAGAGGACAGTGCCCTATGCGGAGGCGAGTGAGAAGCTGCTCCACGGCTGAACGGTCGGATTGACGAACCGGAGCTTATTATGCTCTACCTCCAGCCACTGCCTGTGCCAAATAGGATTGAAGGTCTGCTGGGTACATGTTTACTAACGCCTGAATACAACTGAGGGAATCACAGCATATGATGTATTTCATATAACGTCTTACCTTCATATGCTGGAGCGACTTTAGCAGGGCGTAACACTCGGCAGTATAAACGCTGCACCTGCCATCCAGCTTGTATGTGTAAGTTGCCCGAGGGAACACTACAGAGCAACCTACTCCGTTAGCCTGCTTCAACCCATCCGTATACACCGGGGTAAAATCCTGATGCTGGTTTAAAATATCACTAAAAACTCTGGTAAAAACACTGTCAGCGGTAGACAGCTTGTTGAACCTTGACAGTTCTAAAATCGTTCTGGGCCTCTTTAAAAGCCAGGGAAGAGATTTACTCCAACCCTGGTGATAAAAAGGAGGGCAATTCAAACCCATAGTCTTCTAAAATATCCCTTGTACGGTGGCTGAACGGTTTGGTCGCTCTGCGGCGATTCGCATATAGCCGTTCGATGTAAGGTGTCAACACTACGTCGTGCACGGGACTACCAGGAGTTGTAGCAATATGTACATAGTGTCGCACCATGAGGAGATGCCGCCGCGTGGAAAGCGGTGGCTAGCCAGACTCCGCACAAATGCTCGGTATCGGGCTAGTGCGATAGGCACCCGTGGCAAGCCGAATTGCTGCTTGGTGGACACTATCTAGTAACCGAATATAACTGTCCCGTGCCGAACCGTATACGATGCAACCATATTGGAGACGCGACCGTACAAAGGCTCTATAAAACTGTTGCAGGCAGGAGCGATCAGCGCCCCACGACCTGCCACATAGACATTTTAAAAGATTAAGGGCTTTCAAGGCCCTGGCTCTCACATCTTTCAGATGCGCAAGACAGTTGAGCCTTGTGTCTAAAATGAGGCCCAGAAATCGAACAGTATCAGTAAAACTTAAAACGGTGTTCCTCGAGGTAAGGTGAACCTCATCTCGATGATTTTGTACTACATTACTTCGATCTTCTTGCGGTCGTTCTCTTACATTACGCATTAACGACCGTTTACGTATGCGTTCTGTACGACTTGTCAACGTGCGATTTCGTGTCATTGTCCTGTAATAACAATCACTATTAATAATAATAATACAGTACTAGACGACCCGTGCGAAAATTTCGCGAATAAAATGCGATGAATAGTGAGGTTGAATATAATGTCACCAAGTTCAGTCATTACTCTTCATACTCCTACTTCATTTATCGATTTTGGTTAGAAATCCAGAGAGATAAATGGCTCGAAACACAAAAAAACGTATTTTAGAAATATTGACATTTTTGCGCTTTATGGGTCGAATTACGAAAAATTCATTTCTTAGAATATAATGTTACCACGGCGGAAACCTTAGTCTTTAATACGATATGTCATTTATCTATATCGATTAGATATCAAGGGAAATATAAGGCTCGTGACACAAAAATAAGTTGTAGAACAATTTATACTTTTTCCCTTTAATAGTTGAAATCCAAAAACTTCTTTCTTAAAATATGATGTCAGCAAAGCTGAGACATTATTCCTCACAATCGTACTTAATTTTTCGATTTTGGATAGATATCAAGGGAGATAAGTGGCTCGAGACACAAAAAACGCATTTTAGAAAAATTAACTTTTTTTGCCTTTTATGGGTCGAATTACGAAAAATGCCTTTCTTAAAATATAATGTTACCACGGCGGAGACCATATTCTTTAATATGATACCTCATTTATCCATATCGGTTAGATATCAAGGGAGATAAATCGCTCGTGACACAAAAGTCGGTTATAGAAAAATTTATACTTTTTTCCTTTAAGGGTTGAATACCAAAAACATTCTTTCTTAAAATATGATTTCACAAAGCTGATCATTACTCTTTATATTCCTACTTCATTTATCGATTTTGGTTAGATATCCAGGGAGATAAATGGCTCGAGATACAAAAAACGCATTTTAGAAAAATTGACTTTTTTGCCGTTTATGGGTCGAATTACGAAAAATTCCTTTCTTAAAATATAATGTTACCATGGCGGAGACCTTATTCTTCACTATGATACCTCATTAATCTATATCGGTTAGATATTAAGGGAAATAAATCGCTCGTGACACAAAAATGCGTTATAGAAAAATTTATACTTTTTCCCTTTAAGGGTTGAATTCCAAACACATTCTTTCTTATAATACGATGTCACAAAGCTGAGACATTACTCCTCATAATACTACCTCATTTATCGATTTTGGTTAGATATCCAGGGAGATAAATGGCTCGAGATACAAAAAATGCATTTTAGAAAAAGTGACATTTTTGCCCTATAAGGGTCGAATTACGAAAAATTCCTTTTTTAAAATATAATGTTACCATGGCGGAGACCTTATTCTTTAATATGATACCTCATTTATCGATATCGGTTAGATATTAAGGGAGATAAATCGCTCGTGACACAAAAACGCATTGCAAAAATATTGATACTTTTGCCCTTGAAGGGTCGAATTCCGAAAACTTTCTGGCTAATATATGACGTCACTAAAGCGGAGATCTTAATCTTTAAAACGATACTTCATAAAACGGTTTCAGATAGGTATCCAGGGAGATAACTGACTCGTAACACAGAAAACAGCATTTTTTTAAAAATTACATTTTTGCACTTTGAGGGTCGAATTTCGAAAACTTTCTTGCTTAAAATACGATTTAACCAAAGTGGAGACCATAAGCTTTAAAATGACACCTCATTCATTAATTTCGGTTAAGTATGAAGGAAGATATAGGCTTGTGACAAAAAAATACCTTATAGAAATAATATATATGATAATACAGATATATCACATATACGGCAGCGCCACAATCTGATGATGATTTCGTATAGAACTCGGCGAAACAAATCGAAAAAACGAATAAATGTTTTTGATATCTCGCTTAGTTCTCGAGATATCGTATCTCAAAGTTGACATGGCTAGGTTGAAATGCGGTCTGGACCAGAAGAAAAATTTCACGACAGCCAAATTTGCTGACGAATTCGTATGTAACTTGACGAAACAAAGAAAAGATAAAGAATATATATATATTTTTTGATATCTTGCTTAATTCGCGAGATTTTGTATCTCAAAAGTGAGGAAGTTAGGGTGAGATCCTGCCTGGACCAGAAAAAAAATCACCAAAACCACAATATCAATACGGTTGAAATTCACTATAGTTGTTTTATTTTCTTCGTATTGGTTGTTGTCAGTAGTCAGTAAGGCCTCAAAGGAGTGTTTTAGAACCTACCTGAGGAATGAATACCATAACTTCAAGTCAACAAAGGACACCGTTGAAGAGATGTGGCATCGTTTTATACATATAGTCAGGGAAGGCATGGAAATACATATACCAAAGCGGACAATAAAGGGAGAGGATGATCCACCGTGGTACACATGCGAAGTCAAAAGATTACTCAAAAAACAAAGGAAAATACACGCACGCTCAAGAAGGAAGGGGTGTCGCAGCGATTTAGAAACCTTAGCTGATTTAAGAGGACGTATTAAGAATGTAATTCGCGAGGCCTTTAACGATTTTCACTCCAACTCTCTCTCTAAGAGTCTCACAGAAAACCCAAAGAAATTTTGGTCGTATGTACGAAAAGTTAATTGTACCAACAGCAATATTCCAGCACTAATTCGTGAAGGTTCCGAGGTTAATGAAAGCTGCGATAAAGCTAACGTACTAAATACTGTATTCAAAAATTCATTTACAAATGAACATACGGATAGTGTTCCCGTTTTCCCACGCCGTGGCGAGTCGGTGATGGAATCATTACGAATAGATACTGCAGGTATCGTTAAGCAATTAGAGCTCCTGAAGTGGGGGAAAGCACCGGGCCCGGATGGAATTCCAGTAAGAGTATTTTCAGAGTATGCTGCAGAAATCGGGCCATTTCTGTCTGATATATTCAGTAAATCATTAGAAGAGCGAAAAGTACCTTATGACTGGAAATCGCGCAAGTAACTCCGATTTTCAAAAAATGTGATCGAAGTGATCCTGGGAACTATCGTCCCATATCTATAACATCTGTTTGTAGTAGAGTTATGGAGCATATTATATGCTCGAACATTATGAATTTTCTAGATTATAATAATTTGCTTACAACAAATCAACATGGATTTCGGAAGAAAAGATCATGTGAAACACAGCTGGCCCTATTTACACATGACGTAATGAAAGTTATCGATACAGGTTCACAAGTAGATGCAATTTTTTTAGATTTCCAGAAAGCCTTTGACTCTGTGCCACACAACCGCCTTTTAGCGAAGCTTCAAGCGTACGGTATATCGGATCAGCTTTGTGAATGGATAAAGGATTTTCTAACTGGTCGGTCGCAGTATGTTGTTGAAGGAGAAAGTTCTTCTAATCTAGATGTTACATCGGGTGTACCTCAAGGAAGTGTAATAGGACCACTTCTTTTCTTAATTTTTATAAACGATCTCGGAGTCAAAGTGAAAAGCCTTTTTAGATTGTTTGCTGATGATGCGGTTATTTATAGGGAAGTAAGAACTTTGGCCGATTGCTTAGAAATTCAGCGCGATCTGGATGTTATTTTGGCTTGGTGCGCTGAGTGGCAACTTACTCTAAACTGTAAAAAGTGCAAGACAATGAGCATAACTAACAAAAAGAATCCGATTGTTCAGAAATACGAGTTAAACAACACAGTTATTGATATGGTCGATTCTATGAAATATTTGGGAGTAACAGTACAAAGGAACATGAAATGGGACATACACATTAATTCTTTAGTAGGTAGAGCAAATTCTAGGCTGCGATTCATAGGTAGAATCTTGAAAAATTGTAATGAACAAACAAAGGAGATAGCGTACAAATCTCTTGTGCGTCCACATTTGGATTATTGTTGTGCCATTTGGGACCCGTTTCGTAAGGGATTGATCGAAAGTATAGAGAAAGTACAGAGAAGAGCCGCTCGATTCGTGACCGCTTGCTACAGTCCTTATGAAAGCGTCACAGAACTGATTAGTAGATTAGGTTTGGAGTCTCTGGTAGATAGACGACGCACGTTTCGTTTAAACTTATTGGAAAACATGCGTACTCCAACTTTCACTCATGAGTGTAGTGAAATACTTCTTCCACCAACCTATTTGAGTCGGAAGGACAGGAAAGATAAAATTAGAGAAATAAGGTGCCGGACTGATTCTTATATGAATTCTTTTTTCCCTCGTACCATTAGGGATTGGAATGCACAGCAAAGAGATTAGCTTTGGTGCTGAGCACCCTCTGCCACCCACAATTTTGTGAATTGCAGAGTATATATGTAGATGTAGATGCATCTTGATATAAACTTGATCCAAAAGCTTCACAGGTTCATATACCTTCTTTCTCATTACCTGTGATGAAGATCGATGTTTTAATGGTTGACACAGCTTACATGGGGCTGAAATAATGACCCCAGTAAAAATAAAGGATGCTTAAAATAAATCCAACAACTTACACCATGCTAATATCATATATATTATTTCTACAAGGTATTTTTTTGTTTCAAGCCATTATCTTCCTTCATACTTAACCAAAATTAATTAATGAGGTGTCATTTTAAAGCTTACAGTCTCCACTTTGGTAACATCAAATTTTTTAGAAAGGATTTTTTCGTAATTCGACCCTTAAAGGGTAAAAATGTCAATATTTCTAAAAATACATTTTTTGTACCTCGAGCTATTTACCTCCCTGGATACCTAACCAAAATCGATAAATGAAGTAGGATTATGAAGAGTAATGTCTCTGTTTTGGTGACATCTTATATTAAGAAAGAATTTTTTGGAATTAAACCTTTAAAGGGAAAAAGTATCAGTGGTTCTACAATGAATTTTTGTGTCACAAGCCACTTATCTCTGTTAATATCTAACCGAAATAGATAAATGAGGTATCATTCTAAAGATTAAGGTCTCTGCCGTGGTCACATCATATTTTAAGAATGGATTTTTCCCCTGAATTTAACCCTTAAAGGGCAAAAATATCAGTATTTCTAAAAAGCGTTTTTTTGTGTCTCGAGTCCTTTATCTCCCTTGATACTTAAGTAAAATTTGATAAACGAGGTATCATTTTAAAGACAGAGGTCTTCTAAGGTCTTTGGTTCCATTACACCATATTTTAAGAAAGGAATTTTTCAAAATTCGACCCTTGAAGGGCAAAAGTATTAATATTTCTACTACGCATTTCCCTGTCATGAACCATTTATCTCCCCTGATACCTAACCTAAATTGATTAATGAGGTATCATTTCAAATATAAAAGTATCCCCTTTGGTCACATTACATTTTAAGAAAGAACTTTCTCCAAATTCAACCCTGAAGGGACAAAAATATCTTCATTTCTAAAAATTTTCTTTTTACCTTCCTTGATGCCTAACTGAAATCGATAAATGTGGTATCATTTTAAACACCAAGGTGTCCACTTTGGTCACACCATATTTTATAAAAGGATTTTTTTTTTTTTTTTTGGAATTCGTCCCTTAAAGGGCAAAAGTTCTGGCCTCGCATTCGGGAGGACGGCGGTTCGAATCCCCGTCCGGGCATCCAGATTTGGGTTTTCCATGGTTTCCCCAAATCACTCCAGGCAAATGCCGGGATGCTTCCTTCAAAAGGCCATGGCCGAATTCCTTCCCATTCCTTGCCCCCATCCTTGCCCCCCATCCTTTCCCGTCTCTAAAGACCTCGATGTTAAAAAGAGACGTAAAGCAGTTTAAAAAAAAAGTAACTTGGCGCATATGAAAGCAGTTTAATTGGTTTGTAAAACTCATTTCAGAGTGAATTACGCAGTAATCAAATTTGTCGGTGGGTTTTCTGGTCAACTCAACCACAACCCTCCATAATATTGCTTTCGAAAATCATAACTTCTACTACTCTCAAATGCTGTAGTCAATCGCAAGACATATTGTTTTTAAGCAGTGATTCCGTTGTAATACAGCCTGTAGACTACCATTATTTTCAAGCAGAAATTAGGTTGTAATACATTCTGGACGGGCATAATACAGTTAAATGTACTACGGAAAATATTTCTAGAGGATTCTTGCAGTTTACCACACCAATTCCTGGCAGAATCGCGATCTCCGGTAATACCGATTTATTTACATTATTTTACTTTAAATGACGGGAAGTAAACTTCCTCTGAGTTTTTAATAAACTTCATCGTTTCTTATCTCCGGACAAAAAAAAATTGTAGGTTGTGTTTTAACCTAGTACTCATTATTGATACAGGTAATATAACGTACACATACATATATTACATGAATTTTTGCTTCTGGTTGTCGTAGATAAATAAAAAGCAATATGTAAATTTAAACGAACGTACTAATTGTAACTTTGTGACACATAATTGCCTCGCATTAATTTTTTTCCCTGCTCTCCGTATTTCTAATATCTCACTGCTATTTTGCGGCAATAATATCGTTGTTGTATTCCGAGTGTCATATCGCTTATACTGTAAGTCAGAGACAATAGTCATATCCTTGACTGTTTAAATCTAATCAAAAGTTTATATTAAATCTCATTTAATAGTTAACACATGTATCAAAAACTAATGGTATCATATATAATGGTAGTAAGAATTTATTCTGGAAAAGCTTATAAGGAGAAACGAATTAGTCATTTTTAATGATATCTTTTGTTATATGAATACGTTACTCAGGTTAGATTATCAGAGTATTTGGTTAGGATTTTGCATAAATAAATGCATTTTACTTAAGATCACGTAGACTATAATTTCGAAAACGGATAGCTGTTATTTATTTGACCAATACATCATTATGTTTCTCCGAGTTTTAAATACACTTCACAGTTTCTTACCGTCTGCCGAAAAAATCTTAGGTTATGGTTTAACCTAGGGCTTATAACTGACACAGATAAAATAGCGTAAATATTAAATCCCAGGAATGCAATATGGTGGCTGTTGATTGGCGAGTGACGGCTGTCACGTGACCGTTCTGTAGCCAATACGTGTAACAGCTATAGACGACGCACGCAGACGCCACGTTAGCGTTTTATATAATAGGATCTTACAGTTGCTGGGAACAGATGGCTGTACTTCGAGTTCAGTGGTAAGTTATTGCATGAATACCAACAAAGTTTTCAAACTGCGTCCCTCTCAATAGACACACTAAAAGCAAGACTACATTAACATCTCGAGCGTTAGTTGATTCACTGATTCTTGACAATAACTGTGTCAAACCACGTGACGTGGTCACGTGACTGTCTCGTGACGCAACCACGTGACGTTGTCACGTGACGCGATCACCTCTGGCTTCTCTCAGCATGAATGAATAGAAATATTAAAAAATATAACTATTTATTTGTGCTTTTTTTACAAAAATAATGATTGATGGCACATCTAGAATTGACTTTGGATTTGTATGTTCAATTTCACGTCTGAAGGTGCAGCAGTTTTTTCAAAAAGTGTACCACAACATGTGCACAATTGGTCTCCTAGTTATAAGGGCGAGCGAAGCGAGCCCTAATAATCTATACTATTATAAGTCTGTAAACAAGCTGCATGTGTCTCTTTATTTGAACGGGACCCGCACAGAAACTACCGCAGCAAGTAGGATGGTGTTTTCAAATTTTTACAGCTAATGGTCCAAATTAAAATCTGTGGAAATAGCTACCGAATGAAGGCGAAAATATTTAAATTCATTTCTAGATCGGCAATTACAATATTTGGATCATCCTGTAGTTGAGATGTTCATTCCTTGCAGAAAAACTGACAATAAAATAACAATCTCTTTTTTTAGGATAATTTTTCGATTCTTGACTTCGGCTATTTACTTAATCTGTTACCCGAAATTTAAAACAATAATATTAAAGGATTATGAGACTAAAATGTATCAATATCTATATAAATGAGACAGTTTGGATGTACTTCTGGAATCAATCATGGCTTAATAACTCAAATGAAATTTGGCATAAAGTGCGCTAATTGTGTGCGAAGTGACATAGGATAGATTTTATCCCACAAAAACGCATAGTTCTTTTAGAAATTGACATTAATATCAATTCGCAAACAACAAAGATTTTCCTACTTCGTAGACAGACGTGCCACGTTTACTCTTTGCTTTTTACATAAATTGCAAACACTACTTTTCAGAAATAAAAGCAAAAACCTTCTTACATATGCAAGTTTGTGTTTACTTTAAAAGCCACAAAACCGATGCACTTGACAAATAATAGTTTGGAAGCAGGAAATATAAATCTGTACTTAACATTAAATTAAAAAAAGGTAGGTAATGTTGTTAAGATCGCAAAGACATGTTTTCATTTGCATACATAAAATGGTATGAAATCTCAAATATTACAACATAATTTCGTTCGTAATATACGCGTCATAATAAAAGTGAAAAATCAAAGCTTGGAAAAAACAACGTAAAATGCTATGAGTATACCAGCACGAAGTCGGTTCACTAAAAGTTCAAAACGGTCGTGGCCGAAATGTCGTATTAATAAAAATGTAAAGGATTCCATTCTATCTTGGTTTAATTTATTTCCTGTTTCTTTTTGTTTACTATACAGTCTCTGTATTATAAATGATTTTTGCCAAAATTTAAAACTTAATTTATTTTTGTACAAATTGTAGAGACAATGATTCACGAAACAGTATTCAATGGGCTAATGTAGAAACTTACCACATTGTTTCATGAAGCAACACAATACACCTCATTTACACGTAGCTTATAAAATCTGCTTATTGATTACTAATAATTACTAAATTCCTTCTGCCTTATGCTGTAACAAAAACATTCTGGTCCAGGTAGCATTTCAACGAAATCACTCTCTCTGCTTATATTACCGCTACAAAATCAAATGATACGGACACATCTAAACACATTAAATGCATTGGAACTACATTTCGAGTAGTAACAGAATGGTCTATATCAATATTCCTAATTAGTGTAGCATAAATTAATATCACAATTAATTTCATTATACACGTTACTAATTCGCGAGCAGTAACAGTCAATTTATCACGATGTAAACTTGACCAGCAATATTAACGAAAGTTATCTTACAGTTGTAGAGAATTATGAACTTCCCATTGAACACTGTAAGTTACATGCATTTTAGAATAATTTTTTTAATTACGTTACATCAATAACTGTCATCATGCTGACGATATAGTTGATACGGCTGAATGTAGTTTCAGATGTATTCAGTATTTACCTTACTGCGCTTTCACGAGCGCCACATTGCCGGCGTCATTATTCGGGTTCATTTACTATCGTGATCTGAAATGAGTCAAGTTTATTTTGCCATTCACAACGTCACTAACATGCAATAGTGAATGTATTAATGCGTGAGTGATAGAAGCTTTGATTTTGAAGCTGTAATATTAGAAGAGTTGTGCAGCGTGGGCCAGAATAACTGAAACATTATTAGTTATTTAATTAGCGCCATTTTAGTGACGTCGTGTATTGCTTTGTACCGATATTGTATCAAAAGATTTGTAATAAGCTTAGATGATTTAGCAGAACATGCGGCGTTGCCCGAATTAAATTTTTAAAATTTATAAATGTTTTATTCCGATAGTGGATTGGCAGACAAGGGGAGTGGTAATTTGCTGCTAGACATTCAATTCTTTTTGCAGATGATGAAAGAATCAATTATTACTTTAACATTGAAATTTATATTTTAGCGCAGACTTAATGGATCGAAACGAATGAACTATAGTAAACTGGTCTGCAGGCATTTAACTGTTTCCAAAGATAGAGAAACCAACATTAACGCTGATCATTATGAATAAAAGAATCAATTACTACTATAATACATAAGTTTCTGTTTTAAAGCAGAATAATTAATGAAACCGATATATCTTCAAAACAAAATCAATATTCAAATAGCAAATTAAATTCTATTTTTTTAAGATTTTTTTTCAGATATTCAGTGCAGGTCAAAATATTTATTTTTAGTTTCGAATTTTTTTTAACTGAAATTAATGTCCTTGGGCCACTTATGTATTAATTTGCTCCTTGAATGTTGGTATTTTTATGGATATTTAGTTGATTACATCAATGTATTGCTAATATTTTGACGTTTTTAGTTTCCATTAATTAAAATTATATTCGTTTTCGTTCAGGAGAATTGAAATTAGTAATTTTAAGAGATACAGGGTAAACGAAAGTCGAATCTTTCAAAGAAATGCAAGGAAACTAAGACTATAAAAATAACCAAAACCCAGGAGACAAATCCTCAAGCAGAGTTGCAAAAGGTTAAGCAGTTGGCACGTCTTGGGACTTCTGCGGCTACTGAATTACTGAAACAGTCTCAAGTTGGGTGACGACAGCAAACTGAAAACTTGGTGTCGAGAAGATCTGCCGAGACACCAGGAAAAACGCGAGTTCGTTGCAAAGAGCAAGTAGAACGGCAATCCATGTCAAGAGCTGCAGAAACACCGAAGCAAAGGAAAAGGCGGCTACAACAACACGACGCATATCTGGCATTGCAACGAGTTGCTGAAACACCTGAGCAAATGCGAGCTCGGTGAGATGAACAAGCCGTCCGTCAGTCGATTTGAAGAGCCCTTGAAACACCGGAGCAAGCGAAAAGTCGGCGGCGACAGAACACCCTCCATTTAGCATCACAATGAGTTGGTGAAACATCGGAACAATCGCGAGCTCGGCGACATCAGCATGCCAAGTATATGACATCACAAAGAGCTAATATCATCGTGGATGAGTTGGAAACCCGTAAACGAGCTGTTGCCGATAGGGCGGCGCAGAGACGGCAAGCGTTAGTTAAAAACACGTGGTCTGTATTTGAAAAAGCTGCTTTTCATTACGATGCGACTATTGATTATGGTAGCTATTGCCTCTTAAAAGTGGAAAAAATTAATAAAGAATGCAGATTTTGCGGGGCTCTGAAATGGAAGAAACTGCAGGAATGTGTTGTTCAGGAGGAAAGGTGGAACCATTGAAACAGCTGTTTTCTTGCAATATGGGATTGCGGCAAGTTTTGAATATTATCAAAAAGTATAATTCTTACTTCCATATGACGTCTTTTGGAGCTGATAGAATTGTTACAATGCGAGGATTTTCACCGATATTTACTATCCAGTGGCAAGTATATCACCGAATTGGATCCATGCTTCCTTCGTCTAATACGGAACCACAGTTTTTATATAGATACTTCATGGGCGATGAAGAAGCAGAAAGTGAAAGACGTTATAGAATTATTGAAGGGACTGAGAAAGAGACCATACAAAAATACAGCGGGTATTAAACAACAACAATGCCTTGGTTAGGGAATTCAAAACGGCTTTGGAGATCTTGTCCGATGTAAGCTGCAAAGTAGTGATCCACCCCGACCGCGTGCCACGCGGACAACACGAGAGATGCTACAACGCATCTACGAGCAACGAGATCGCAGTGGTGATAGCAGGTAATGAACAAACCACTACACGAGACATCGTGCTGCAAGCGCGCGACGGAACAGTCTGCAGAATTGCCGTCACGCATAGATTCTACGACGCTCCGGAGTACCCGCTGATATTTTGGAAAGGACAAGAGGGTTATCACTTTCATATACCCCAAATTAAACCATCTACCAGACTACCGGTTCCAAATAAAAAGGTATCCTGTATGGATTATTATGCATTTCATATTGTGGTGCGTCATAATGATTTTAATCTACTTCTGCGCTGTAGGTAACTTCTGAATCAATTCCTGGTAGATATGTATGTCAAGATGGAAAGTGAGCGATTGAGATACATATCTCTAAATCTGAACAAGCTGCGGGTGGAAAAATATATTCATTTATAGGATGCAGTAAGAACCGAGAAATGGTGATTCTTCCATCATCATTTGTAAACAGCCCAAGGTACCTCCAGGAGTACACGCAAGATGCATTCGCTTACGTTCGCAGTTACGGGCGACCGGACCTTTTCATCACTCTTACCTGCAACCCCGCCTGGACTGAAATTACGGAAGATCTTATGCCTGGACAAAGAGTTACCGACAGACAGGATCTGATAGGTAGAGTTTTTAAAATAAAGGCCCAAAAATTAGTTGATCTTCTCACTAAAGGTAAATTATTTGGTGAGTCTCAATGTTTCATGTACTCTATTGAGTGGCAAAAGCGTGGACTGCCTCCCGTGCATTTATTGCTGTGTCTCAAGGAAAAGTTGCGTCCAAACCAGATCGATGAAACTCTATCTGCTGAGATCACTGGTCCTTACACTGACAACAGACTATACGACATAGTAGTTACATACATGATGCACGGACCCTGCGGTGTACAAAATCAAACATCACCGTGCATGAAGGACAGGAAATACACGAAAAAATATCCTCGAGTGCTATTAAAACAAACACAAACAAATAACAATTGGTATCGCCCGTACAGACGGAGAGCCCCCTAAGACGGAGGGCGCACTACTCAAATAAGAATCCGCGGCAATCGCGAGGAAATTGTGGCGAATAATAGCTGGATTGTACCTTACTCCCCCTTACTTTCAAAAATATTTAATGCCCACATAAATGTAGAGTTTTGTAACTCAGTGGAGGCAATAAAATACATCTGCAAATATATTTACAAGGGGAATTACAAAGCTATTTTCACTGTTCAGAAGGGGAACGCAAATATTGACTCCAGAGACGAAGTGCAGTCGTTTAGGGCTGGCCGATATGTGAGCAGTAATGAAGCAGCGTGGCGGTATTTGAGTCTTCCGCTGCACGAAAGACATCCCACTGTGGCTGTGGCTGTACATTTGCCAAATGGCTAAAGAGTTTTCTTCACAGAGCAGAATTTTCGCGAAAAACTGGCGACACCTCCTAGGAGGACTTTGCAAAGAGGATCATTTTGCAAAAACACTACGCCGAAGTTCCTCGCTATTATACGTGGAATCCTTCAAAGAAAGAGTGGAAGCGCCGTGCACAGGGTATTCCAGTTGAGAACTGGCCAGATGTGAAGGCAGGAGATGCACTGGGCCGCATATACACCGTTCACGTTAGCAACTTCGAGTGTTACTGCTTGCGGATATTGCTCAACCATTTGCGAGGTCCGACGAGTTTCCATAAACTCAAGACAGTTAATGGACAACAACAGATAACGTACACAGAAGCGTGTAAGAGGTTTGGGCTACTGGAAGACGATAACCGCTGGGACGCTACGATGGAGGAAGCTGTGTTATGTCGCTCTCCAGCAAAAGCTATTTGCTATTTAAATAAGCACATGAGAATTATCCAACCCCCTCTATTTATGGGAGAAGTATAAAAAAGCTTTGTCAGAAGATATGACTCACAGATTTCAAAGAATAAATGAGGCAGATAACAAATATATTTTCAATGACACACTTATATTGATTGAGGACAAAATATTATCAATACAGGGGAAACAATTAGCTGATTTTGGTATGCCTACACCACAGCGCATGAGAGAATTGTCAAGTGATGTAATTAGAGAGCTCAACTATGACGCCGCAGCTTTAGAGGTGTACGTGAAAGAAATGGAGCCCCGTTTACTGCCTGAACAGAGGGAAATCTTCAACAAAATATTGCGATGTGTCGAGAATGAGGATGGAGGTATCTTTTTTCTAGACGCACCAGCGGGCACGGGCAAAACATTTCTTCTCAGTCTGCTTTTGGCACAACTTTGCAAAGACAGAGATATAGCGCTGGCTGTTTCATCTTAGGGTATTGCTGCAACATTGATCAGCGGTGGACGGACTGCGCATTCTGTTTTCTAGTTACCGCTTAATCTTACAAGCGAAGAAATCCCTACGTGCAATATAAGCAAGAACAACAGCCGTGGCACTCTCTTGCAGCAGTGCAAGCTGATCGTGTGGGACGAGTGCACTGTCACACAAGCGCGCAGTTGAGACCCTGAATCGCAGCTTGTAAGACGTAGTCGGCAACCGAACACCGAAGGGAGATGTAGTGGTTTTGCTCGCTGCCTATTTCCGCCTGATTCTTCCCGTTATTGAGAGAGGTACTCCGGCAGATGAAATGAACGCATGCCTCAAGGCGTCGCCACTATGAGCTACGGTGGAAAAACTGCATCTCATCACCAACCTGGCAGTCCAGTTATATAAAAATCTTGAATCAGATTCATACGCCCAAAAGCTGCTGAAAATTGGAGATGGTAGTCTGCAAACAGATGAGGATGGAATGATTCACTTCACATCTGACTTCTGCAATGTTGTCAGCTCGGAACACGAGCTCATTTCTAATATTTTCCCAGGTATACAACTACATATCAATGACGAAAACTGTTTACGTGAGAAGACAATGCTTGCTCCGAAAAATGAAACTGTTGCCTAAATAAAAAACAAATATTATAGGTAATTGCCGGAGAAGTGACAACATACTTTTCCATCGATACAGTAATGTCAACTGGCGATGCTGCCACCTATCCCGTCGAGTTTTTAAACTCTTTGGAGTAATCTGGGGTGCCATCCCACAAACTGGAGCTTAAGGTTGGAGCTCCAGTTCTGATGCGTAACCCCCCAAGATTGTTCAAAGGCACCAGATTACGAACCACAGAACTAGGAAGAAACATTGTGAAGGCGACAATTCTTACCGGTGCATCTAAAGGGGAAGCCGTATTAATTCCGCGTATTCCAATTATTCCCAGTAATATACCCTTTCAATTTAAAAGATTACAGTTCCCATTAAAAATTGCATTTTCAATGACAATTAATAAATCGCAGCGTCAAACGTTAAAAGTAGTGGGATTACCTTTGGATACTCCTTGCTTTTCCCGTGGTCAATTAAATGTTGCCTGCTCGTGGGTATCGAGTGCAAAAAATTTACATGTTTTTTTCAGAAAATAACAAGTCATACAATATTGTATATACCGATGTATTAAACTGAAAATACTTCTAACTTACAGAATATTTTTATTGTTTTAAATGTTCAATGAAGTTGTTGTGGAACATAAATAAATGTTTGTTATTTTATTGCAATATTTATTACTAATAAAATAGCTCTAAAATAAATTGTATGGTCGTATTGACCTGATGAAAAGGCTTATTTACGTCTGCGCAGTCAGCCCCTTTCATAAGCCCTTAACCTAACCCAGTAATCCTAACGGGCATGAATGATCCACAGTTCTACGTGAAATCAGAACCACGTGAGCATTCTGCTGTACTTCACATTACACAACAACCTGTGCCAAAGGTGAAGGTCGAGCTAAGGACCTATGAAAATCCTCGCGGAGACTGGGATTCAAGCTGGGGACTTTTCCATCTCCAGTTGGACGCTCTAGCCATTGAGCAACCAGACCTCTCAAGAAAATCATATTACAACACTCTTCAACGCGGACGAAGTCGCGGCTAACTGCTAGTTAAAACATAATTTACTGTAAGCACAGTCGCCATGATTATTAACATCTTTGACTGTTAACAAACATTGTCTCTTGTAAGACATGTTTTCAAATTTTTGCTGAATACCGTACAATCAAATATATTATTTCTATAATGTATTTTTTTATCACAAGCCTGTATCATCCTTCATACATAACCGAAATCAATGATTGAGGTATAATTTTAAAGCATATGGTCCACATCATATTTTAAGAAATTAAGTTTTCGAAACTCGACGCTTTAAAGGGCAAAAATGTAAATAATCTAAAATGCTGTTTTCTGTGTTACGGGTCATTTATCTCCCTGGATACCTATCTGAAATCATTTAATGAAGGATTATTTTAAAGATTAAAATCTACGTTTTAGTGACGTCATATATTAAGACAGATTTTTTTTCGGAATTCCACCCTTAAAGGGCAAAAGTATCAATATTTTTGCAATACGTTTTTTTGTCAGGAGCGATTTATCTCCCTTAATATCTAACCGATATAGATAAATTAAGTATCATATTAAAGACTGAGGTCTCCGCCGTGGTAACATTGTATTTTAAGAAAGGAATTTTTCGTAATTCGACCCTTAAAGGGCAAATATGTTAATTTTTTTTAAATGCTTTTTTTGTATCTCGAGCCAATTATCTCCTGTATATCTAACCAAAATCGATAAATGAGGTAGAATTATGAGGAGTAATGTCTCAGTTTTCTGACATCACATTTTAAGAAAGAATGTTTTTGGAATTCAGCCCTTAAAGGGAAAAAGTATAAGTTTCCTACAACGTATTTTTGTGTCACGAGCAATATATCTCCCTTGATATCTAACCGATATAGATAAATGAGGTATCATATTAAAGAATAAGGTCTTCGCCGTGGTAACATTATATTTTAAGACAGGAATTTTTTGTAATTCGACCCTTAAAGGTCAAAAATGTCAATTTTTCTAAAATGTGTTTTTTTGTGTCTCCAGCCACTTATCTCCCTCGATATCTATCCAAAATCGATGAATCAAGTAAGATTATGAGGAATATTGTCTCAGCTTTGGTGACATCATATTTTAAGAAAGAAGTTTTTGGAGTT
Source organism: Vandiemenella viatica (assembly GCA_031002005.1). Classification (NCBI taxonomy): domain Eukaryota; kingdom Metazoa; phylum Arthropoda; class Insecta; order Orthoptera; family Morabidae; genus Vandiemenella; species Vandiemenella viatica. The sequence goes on from CM061920.1 coordinate 164,843,729, forward strand.
CAACCCTTAAAGGGGAAAAGTATAAATGGTTCTACAACGCATTTTTGTGTCACGAGCTATTTATGTCCCTTAACACTTAACTGATATAGACAAATGAGGTATCATGTTAAAGACTAAGGTCTCTGCCGTGGTAACATTATATTTTAAGAAAGGAATTTTTCGTAATTCGACCCTTAAAAGGCAAAAATGTAAATTTTTCTAAAATGCGTTTTTTGTATATCGAGCCATTAATCTCCCTTGACAATTAAACAAAATTGATAAACGAGGTATCATTTAAAGATTGAGGTCTTCGTAATGTCTTCGGTTCCGTTACCACATTTTAAGAAAGAAATTTTTAAAAATTATAATCTTGGAGGGCAAAAGTATTAACATTTTTACAACTCATTTTTCTGTCACCATCTGTTTAGATCCCTTGATACCTAACCGAAATCAATAAATGAGGTATCGATTTAAATATTCAATTATCCGCTATGGTCACATCATATTTTAAGAAAAAACGTTCTTCTAATTCAACCCTTAAGAGGCAAAAAAATCATCATTTCTCAATATTTTTTTCCCCCCTTGCTTGATAACTAACCGAAATTGGTAAATGAGGTATCATTTTAAAGACCAAGGTGGCTGCTTTGCTCACCATATTTTATAAAAGGATTTTTTTTTGGAATTCGTCCCTTAAAGGGCAAAAATATCAATATTATTTATACAACGTGTTTTTTTTTTCTTTAATTACAAGCCATTTATCTTGTTCAATACGTAGCCGAAAACTATAAATGACATATCGTTTTAAAAATTAAGGGCTCCAGCTAGGTTAAATCTTAAATTACGAAAGAATTTTTCGGAATTTGGCGCTTAAAGTGATAGCGCGTATGAGACAATTCAGAGCCAAGTCCCTACATTGCAGCAGCGGATATCACAGAGATGTCAATAAACTTTGTTCTATTCAATAAGTAGCTTTTCGGATATTTTTTTTCTGTTCCGGAAACACTGTCGTTTTGCTATACAATTCCAATGTAAACATTTTATTCGCACAGCAACAAATATTTCAGTGATGATGTGTGCATTTTGTTTAGGTTGGTTTTATTCTTTTAAGGTCAGTGACAGTTTGTCATTTTTTTATTATTATTATTATTTTTTTATATATATATAATTTCATTCCTCCCAGCTGAAGGCTGGGAGGCGGGCTGCTGGAGGATCACGGATGGAGGATCACGGAGATCCTTTTCAGCCTACTACACTACGGGGAGGGGGGGGGGGGGATGGAAGGTCGGCCGTGGCCTTGTAGGGAACCATCCCAGCATTCGCCTAGAGTGATTGAGGAAAACCACGGAAAACCTCAGACAGGATGGCCGAACCGGGTTTGACCCAGATCCTCCTGAATGGCAAGTAGCAGTGTGAAATCGCACTGCTCTAAATACAGAGTGTTTTAAATTTTCCTAACTGTTTCGTAATATGTTGCGAGTATTTTGATGCGTACATATTACTCTAATATATATATATATATATATATATATATATATATATATATATTTTCTACAAAAGAACGGTTCTACTTTTCATTATATTACAAGCTTTCAACCTCACTATTCATTTTCTCACGTGTCACCTAGTATATATTATTTCTATAAGGTATTTTTTTGTCACAAGCCGGTATCTTCCTTTATACTTAACAAAAATCAATGAATGAGGTGTCATTTTAAAGCTTATGGTCTTCACTTTGGTCACATCATATTTTAAGAAATGGAGTTTTCGGAATTAGAAAATGTCAATATTTCTAAAATGCTGTTTTCTGTGTTATGAGTCATTTATCTCCCTGGATATCTATCTGAAATAGTTTAATGAAGTATCATTTTAAAGATTAAGATCTCCGCTTTAGTGACGTCATATATTAAGACAGAGTTTTTTTCGGAATTCGACCCTTAAAGGGCAAAAGTATCAATATTTTCGCAATTCGTTTTTGTGTCACGAGCGATTTGTTTCCTTTAGTATCTAACCGATATAAATAAATAAGGTATTATATTAAAGATTAAGATCTCCGCCGTGGTAAAATTATATTTTAAGAAAGGAATTTTTCGTAATTCGACCCTTAAAGGGCGAAAATGTCAATATTTCTAAATTCGTTTTTTGTGTTTCGAGCCATTTATCTCCTTGGATTTCTAACCAAAATCGATAAATGAAGTAGGAGTATGAAGAGTAATGACTCAGCTTGGTGACATCATATTCAACATCACTATTCATCGCATTTTATTCGCGAAATTTTCGCACGGGTCGTCTAGTATTAATGAAAATCGCTAGTGTGTGATGGATGCAGAAATCAGTTTTTTCTTGTAGAAAGGTGCCTACAGTAAACATTAACAGGTAATGGTACGTATTTCTTATGAGCAAATATCCCGTAATAATATCGCACAAGGAAAGTGTTTACAAATTTTGGCTACTGCTCAAACCACAGCCTGTAGAATAAACTGTTCTTGTTATTAAATAAGCATCAGACCCCTAAGTTTGTCAAGTTCTAGCTTTTATCGCCTTAGAGTTGGAACGTATAATGTGCTATTTAGTTTTTGACGGCAGCAACATGGAATCAATTCATTATTCACGCCAAAGATAGTATCTGCACTCTGTAACAACGAATGCTAGAAGTTTTCAAGATGCAAGTATGCGAATAAATTCCTCGGGTGTATTTAATAAAACATATTCGTTTCATAATAACAAAGTATGCATCCATCCATATTTTGACTTATTTTACATGATTCGTAGATATTTTGTGGTTTTAAGGTTTCTTTGATGGTTTAAGCTCGCTTGATTTTTCGGCCGTAATACACTGGTTATACCAGAAAAAAAATTTCCATTGGTCCCGCAATTTGATGATGCATTTTTATATAATTCGATGAGACGTTTCCAAACTTCGCTTAGTTCTGGAGTTATAGTAGGTATCACATAGATTGTGTGGTTAGTTCGAAATGTGGCCTGTATCAGAATAAAAAAATTCCGTGCACCGCAATTTTACGATGTCTTTTTAAGGCGAGACATTTCGACATTTCGCTTAGTTCCAGCCATATCGTTTGTCAAATGTTTTGTTAATTTGTTAAAATGCGGCCAGGAGCATTCTTATGCACCAATACTAGACATTTAGTTTTAGAGATAGCCTACGTTATGTCAAAGGCGATGTGATTAGGATGATGTGCGACCTGAACAAGAAGTAATATTTCCCTCTATGTCATGAATTTAGGAATATTTTGAATTAAGATATTTAGAAACCTTGGTTAGATATCGAGAGATTTTGCTCTTTACTTCGATAGTCTATTGTATTTGGCGTGAATAACATATTGGAGATGGTTGTTCTGTACTATTAATTCTGTACCGCATCGTAAAATATCTGTCGCATCAGGTCTAGAGTTCGTTTCTTTTTACTTTTATATACACTTTTTCTAGAGAAGTATGTATTCAAATACGGGCATTGCATATTATAAAGGTATGGCACTTCCAATTACCCTTCTGAACCAGGTAGCATATCAGCCTAACTGCGTAATATTTGAGCCAATATATCTCAAGAACCAAGCGAGATATCAAATAATAATAATAATAATAATAATAATAATAATTCTTTACTTTCGATTTGTTTCGTCGAGTTCTATAAGAATCCATCATCATATTGTGGCGCGAAGGTAATGATAGGACTACCAATTTCTAAACTATACCAAAGGACACGCGCGCAAAGCAGCAGGCAAATGCTAGTATAACTATACAATGATAAATGATTCCTAAGACTTCCGCGGCAGTATTTGTTCATGATTAATAGCTTTTCGGGTTATGCCGCGTTGTTTAGTGAATTACCAGAGCCTTCGGCTGGTATAATACAGCCTTCTTCAGAGATACTGTTTATATTTATATTGACATAGCAAGTCGCAAAGCATCGCAGAGTAAAAGGCCGCTATCTTAGTTGATGTTGTCCTGATTCCTTAAAATTTCTGCTGCCTCTTTCACACGTCGAGGCCACCACTGATCTTCCCTCCACAGCAGCCTTGTGTCTTGAAATTTTATTTCATGCCCGGTGGTAATAGCATGGCGAACTACGGCAAATTTGTCCTTAATTCTCTCCACCACAGTGGGGCCTGTCTCGCCGATGTAAACACTGTCACAGCTGCAGGGAATTTCATAAACACCCGTAAGCTGATGAAGCTGTAATCTGTCTTTTACCCTGGTTAATGACTGGCCAAGTTTGCGGTGAGCTTTATACACGATTCGCACCTCCACCGCTTACATACGTATCTACATCTACAGTACCACTGACCGGAATGGGAAACTGTTAAAGCGGGTAAATACTAAATTTTCTTACGCTATTTTTTTTTTTTTTTAAGTATTTAGGCCAAAAACTCCTCCCAAACAGGCATTATGGTCTGACAAAAAGCTCGTGTCGGCTGTTCGAGCAGTGCAAAGAGGAGTGCTGAATATGTATAAATCTTTAGGAAAACTATAAGAAACCATCTACAGAGCGACAGTTTGAAAAATCGTCTGTATTGAAAATCCATCCTGAATGAAGAACAGGAAGCTGATCCTGTGAGAAGGACAATCAGGTTTTTCCACGATTTCTACGTCGCTTGGTGTACAAATTTTGTGAACAAAATAATATCAAGCATAATTTCAATGGAACCACCAAACCAGCAGGCAAAGACTTGTTTAAAGTATTTATAAAGAGAAACCATGTAATATCTAAAAGAAATGCTCAGTTTACGAATTTCGCCAGAGCTTAAAATGTAAACAAGTTTTTAGTCGATGATCATTTTGCCAAAGTGAGGGAACTATATTATGATCTGGATCTCCACGATCATCTTGAAAGAGTTTATAATGGATGAAAAGGGTTGCCGCCTCACGATCCACCAGCAACATACTGTTTTTGCTCAGAAAAGTGCTAAAAAGAGTGTATTCAGAGGCTTCAGAACAAGCAGATACCAGCCATGCTCATATTTAAAGGTAAACTACTGAAACCGGAATGTTGGTAGAAAAATTGTAGAAAGGCTACATGACTAAGGACATTCTCAAGGATTTTCTGAAGCACCTAGCCTGATACAAGAGCGCTGGAAGATGTGTTTTGAATTTTGACGGAGCAGTCTGTCATTTGGACCTGCCCTTCGTCGATTGCGCAGATTCACTGGACATATCTTTGCACTGCTTTCCGTGAAACACCATGAAAGAAATCCGGCCCCTCGACAAAGCAGTGTATCGTTCATTTGAGCACCACTGGGATGCTGAAGTCCTATCATTCTTGGATCAAATTCGAGACAAGAAGCTTAGTAAGGTGCGACGTAATGTAATTATTTCGAATGTCTCGTCAAAATGCGTGACGTACAGCAACATTATAAGCGGATTTATTCATTAAATGCCGAAGTTGTTCCGGAAACTGCCTTAATTTTATTCTTATTGACAGAATTCCCAGCCCTAGTGTAACTGATACCCGATACTGCCTACCAAGAAGATATCCAGCCGTCTTAGTTGATCATACGATCAAATTCGGCATTATCTCAGAGAGTTTATGGGTCTTCTGGTTTGGACGACGAAGATGATATGCCACTGTCTCAGCTGAAAATAACTTGATTTCAACAGCTGATGCAGATGCAGATAAAAACAGCCGACGCCATAACGGAATAAAGAAGAAAGCCATCAATTACCGATGATACCAGTGACAAAGGAACTTTTTGACAAAAAAGAGATGAAAAAAAACCAGTCCCACGAAGAAAATAGCTTCTGAAATCAGATTAATAGCGGTGCTTCTCAACCACAAAATGGTTGGTATTGTCATGGCTGTGGGAGGAGAGGATGGCCGACATACGAAAATGAGTAATGTGCAGCAAATCGCACCATGAAGAGTGCAATGGATTGTGTGAAGAAGATGCTGATGATTTAGAGTGCCCTGGTGGCTGTTAGGTTAATTTTTTATTTGTTTTTAATTCTTCACGTCGAGAGACTGCATTTGTTATAATATTGATCTCAAGTAAAAAACTTAATATGTAATGTAATTAATAATGATAATAAGAATTGAAATCATAGCCTAACATGGTAAATCACGGCCTATTGGCAATGTTTTTTTTTAAGTTTATTTCTGTTTTAAATTATGGAAGAAGCTTGCATTTAAAAATTCAAATATTGTACTATTAACGTTAAAATACTTATTTCTAATAAATGATATTGATTTTGTTTAATATTTTTCATTTTATTTCAAATCTTCCTTAGCTAGGCCTTTTTACCCGCAGGGACCTTAGTGTTTAAGTTGTCACGAAGAAATGCTTGCTTCGGGTTCAAACATTACTCGTTAACTTGATTCTGATGCCTGTGCTACTGATACCTCTTCTTGAAGGTGCTAGAGTTCTTTAGAAGGACGCAAAACTATTAATTTACCTTGTAATAGCTAACAGGTCATACATAATTGCAATGAAAGTCCTAGTTGGTACTAATCCGATATATTTTGAAGAAATTAGTGAGTCTAACACTGGTATCGGATTACACTGCTGGAAATATTTAAGGCAGTGTTGTAGAAGGGGGGATTTCTTGGTGGGCAAAATAAATTATGGTTATCATTTATACATTTATGATTAATCATTAATAAATGGGATTTTAATTTTGTATTTATGAAGGAGTGAAAATATGGATTTGCAAAAATCTCGAAGTTATTTGGAATAAAGGAAAACTGTCACTATATGACATGTATTTAGTATTATTGACGATTACAAGTTCGAGCGAATTGACCGTTAATATTAGCACAAGTAGTGTAGCTGAGTTACACAAAATACTAGTCTGTTTTCCCTTCCAGCTGATTTCATTGAAACGCCGGAACTTATTTTCCGAAGCAAAGCAATTGTCTTTTGACCTGAACGAGCACAGAAAAATCTCCCGTTCCTTTTCGATCATGGCAATGTATATGCTGTCCTGCCTTTCTGTTCCATGGATAGTCAAACCAAAACGTTTTACACATGTTTACCGAAACATCGCGTCTGACCAGACATAGTGTGTGCTCATAACCATTATCTGCGGTGATTTCTCCAATGAATCAACGCCCTTAGGCCCAATTCACACAGGAGGGACGTGGCGCGGGCGTCGGGCGGAGACGGGGCGCGGACGTGACCTGTTCAGTCCAAACAGAAGAGACGCAGAAGGGACTCGCGCGCGACATCGCTTCTACCATGACTTCATCTGACGATGAATATGTTTTAACCTTACTACATTTAAATCATATTCAATAGAAGAGTAGTTTCTGGGTTCATCCTTTATGGCTGAAGAAGGGGAGGAAGTATGGAATTTTTGACGTGATGAAAGAGTTGGAAATGTATCCTGAACGTTTTCAAAATTTTTACAGAATGTCTCAACCATGTTTCTTTTATCTACTGAACAAAATTAAGGATGGCATACAGAAAAAAATCTGCCAACTGGAGATCGCCAGTTTGTCCAGAAGAGAGGATTTTAATTACATTATGGTAAGTAATCAAAACACAAACCTTTATTTAAAAAAAAAAAAAAATACTGAAACGAAAGAAGTCTTTCAATGTATAACTATCTGTTTTCAAATCAGTCTCTGCAGTCTCTGTGCTCGATGCGTAGTATGTCTCTCCTCTATTTGATGATAATGTAATACAGAGTGGAGATGTCGATGTGTCGATAGCAGCATCAGTTGTTGGCGTTATCAGGATGGTCGTCACTGGTTACAGACGATAAATCCGAAGCATTCTGTTCAAAATTCCAATTTTGATTTTACGCTTTTGTTGTGCTGTCATAGATTTCA
>CM061920.1:164852490-165047316 GCA_031002005.1 Vandiemenella viatica
GAATAAATGTAACAATGTGTGTGCGCAGTATATAATTTTTAAACTGAGCAAAGTATTGTTGTTGGCGATTCAATCACATGGAAGGCTTCCACTTAATTTTGAGTAGTCATAGAATTAGGAACATTCGTGTTAGTATTTGGAGAGAAAGATTTATTTTTAAGAGCGGAAAGGAGCAGATTCAAACTGAATATTGGAACCTAATATTCTCTTACTGTAAGGAGCTGAATGAAATTTGAGTGTCATTGGAAACATTCAAGAATTTTTCGATGCGTGATGGAGAGCATTCATCCTCCAAGTAGACGGAGACGAACTTCTTGAATTTGATGTGTGCTTCATTTTGTATTTCTGGTACGGCTATTATTCACTGCGGCTCCATTTCCTAATGAGCTACCATCCAAATTTATTCTTCTAAATCACAAATTACTCACACCATCATTTGGAACAAAATGAAAAGTATATGAGACCCACAACGGCATCGAATACTAAGTCCGATCATAAATTTATTAAATAACTAGTGTGACCGTTTTTAGCGAATAGTTCCCGGTTTTTAGTGTCAAGGTTTACGACATATTGACCTAATCTGGCAAAACACAAACATGACCTGTTTATCACCCTAAGGGTGCGTCCATAAATTACGTGAGGTGAAATAGGAAATGGGGGGGGGGGGGGCTCCGGCGAAATCTCACAAGAGGGAGAGGGGGTCAACGTAAATCTCACGTGAGGTTCAGTAAATTTTTGTTTTAGTGTAGAGCTAAAAAAAAAAAGGTCTACAAATTATGCAAAAGTCGGTTTTAGGGGAGTATTTCGCTGAAAAGTGTGGGTGAGACGTTGGGGGGGCTATTTCTAGGGGAGGGGGGTCTCACGGACCAGATGTCACCAGAGAGGGGGAAGGGGGAGGGGTCGGACCTGATCTCACGAAATCTCACCAGAGGGGGAGGGGGAGGTGCGGAAATCCGGAAAAACACGTCACGTAATTTATGGATGCCCCCTAAGGGTTCTCTGTGCAAAACTTGACTAAAATCTCTTGCGCATGAAGAACTTAAATTATTAGTAGACGTATTATACACGGACAGAGACGATCACGCTATCGTATATTTATATTAGATGATATGGTTGCTAGACTCGAACTGGATGACATACAAACCTGACTTATAAACTTAATGAATGTATTCTGACAATTGATTTCGTAGCAGTTTCTTAGCTATTAAAGTGTGCACACAACCTCTGATTTCTAATAATATCTCTGGTCTCTGTTAATTTGTGTGCAAAGGCTGGCGTCTGATGTCATCGTTCTCCAGCCAATAGCTATGAAGGTGAGTGAGTGAGTCAGCTTACAAAATTATACTGTAGATAAATCATGTTACATACTTACTGGAAAAGTTTTGAAGTAGACGTTGACGGGAAAAAAAATCAGGAGAAAGTGGTATTGGTTGCAGGGCATTGTTCGCTTTGCAGTTCCCAGTGATGAGGGAGAGCGTCATTTGTCGGCGGGGGAGCAGCGTGGACGATGCGCTGTAAACAAGGCTGTGATGGAGTGGCTGAGCGACGCAGCGGGCGGGCGTGCGCTGCCTCGAGATAACGTACGCTCTGCCGCGGCTTCTGGCGACCCAGCCACCACTTACATAAACCACGCGATCGTACTCGTTTATCCACATGCTTCAAGTTTCTTACAACTCGGTTATTAGCATAGCGTTAAATTGGCGCAAAGAAGAAATAATATTTCCAGCCATTAAAAAGAAAAAAGAACCATGGTTTCATATCTCATAGATCTAGTCATTTTTTTAACAAATAACTTTTTTATGTCAAAAAAGTTGTTGAACTTCCTTTACGAGATGAATAAGCACAGCGTGTGCAGGAACATTACATTAATCACCATAATTCAAAATGCTAATGATTCCTATCACTGGAACTCCTCCTGGTAGTTGGATGACGTCAGTCAGAAGCGCCGCATGAAAGTGAGATAACTTAGATAGACGCCTACAAAAAATATGATTCACGCTGAATCATTTGCAGTTCATATATGCACTATTTTTCTCCTGTGAAGACTGTAACTGGACTTTTCAGTATGAGTATTTCTTTTCTTTACTACCACCCTGTCGTGAGTCTAATACTATTAAGAAAGTAAATTATTATAGCTTGACTACTTGATGACAGAGTTTAGAATTAACCAATTCTGTATCTATCGTTGCTCGACCTACAGTTTTACTTGGAATCTGAACCTCGAAGCGTTGCATCGAACTCACATTAACAAAACAATAAAACCTGAAAAATTCATTGCCGTACTGGGTTTTGAAATCGGGAATCCGAATTTTTAAAGCGAGTGGCTTACGCACTGAGCTACGAAAACGATCGACTAACAGATCTGTCTACACAACTAAAATCATGTTCACGTTTACTTTAAACTTTTTATTTGGTTTAATTAGCGTTCTTAAACAAAAACATAAACCTTCGAGAACTTGCGCTTCAAGGTGCATACATACTTCCAACACTTCTCATTAAACTTCAGACACCCACAATAAAACAAGTATCCCTAAAACGTCGATGTTATTGCACTATTCATTATTAAATGGTTACACTGGACGATCACATTATTTCCAGAGTCAGAGCCATTTCCTGCTAGGTTTTGGTGTAAGAATGATGATACAGGTAGCACAGTCAATATATAAAATGAAGTTCTATTGCAACGTATTAAATTATGGAATCTCCCTGTATTATTTCACAGCAGACTATGCATATTCACCAATATGTTGTCTTTCTACAAAACTTTTGGTCAATAGACTCTTTAGCCAAGAATTCTCATCATCACGATGGCTAATACAAGAGATCTCACAGAAATGTTTTAGAATGGTACAAAGTATATCTCAACAGTGATACGATAAACATTGTATTACTCTTACCTTCAAGATAACTGAAGAGCGTAAGAATGGATTTACATATGTAATTAAAATTCTGAACACCAATATATTAAAAAGAATAATAATCTTACGCTACAGTCGACTGAAATGTTGACCGTTACGTTCGGCTGTTGTTTCATTTACACAGTCTTATCCTGTGCTTGCGTTCCATTTGAGTCGAACTAGTAATCATTATGCTCCAAACTAGATCAGTATACTAACCGTTTACCATATTCCTCGTCGTGCGTGTTACAGATAGGGCTAGTATTTTAAGGATAACGAATTTAAGACTTGCTGATGAGCTACCATGTTTTATATTGTCAATTACTTTTTCAGCTTCCCCAGAGGGGAAAGCACAATAATACTTCATGATCAAGAGTTTATGTTTTTGGTATAAGTTCTGATTCGTGTTAATTATGAAAGAAAAAGACTAATAAGAATCTTTGACAATAATCTTTTGCTTCTAGAAGAGAAAAAGGAATTCTTACATAGATATTTGTCAATTCATTAAAATGTTTGATGGTTCTACGTTAGAAAGGTTTTAAATAATTTGAAATGTTAACAGTTACTTAATCTATCAGTTCGATTTACTAGTTTTACCAAATAACTTATTTAAGAGCCATCAATTTTTTTTCTTCCATTGATGACAATGCTTAATGAAAGTACCAGTTCTGTCCAGTCACAAAAGCGAATTTAACTTAAGGGGTTTCGCTGGTAGTGCCAAGGAGTTTTGCATACCAGCGAGCTTATGTATACTTTATATGTGGCAAGATAGTGAGTAGCAGGTAGTGACTTACCTGTGCGCGTGGAGCTGCTGTAGGCGCGTCTTGCGCGAGGTCGTGGCCCGCCGCAACTGACCAGGCGAGCCGTAGCGCTCATTGAGACTGGCTGGACCGCCTACGCACCAGCCTCCATTCACGGTTCCCCCCAGACCACGCCTGGACCTACACGCTCCGGAGGGGCACTTTGCCCGCCTCGTAAGCTTCCGAAACGGAGCACAAATGATAGCAAGTGAGCTTGAAATTCGGAAAATAGCTTTACCTTTAACTGCAAATTGAACGATTCGAGTTCAAGTGGCATTAACAACAAATCATTAAATAAAAGCATTTTAAAACGCGCGTAATAAATATTAAGTTAAAATTAATCATCAATCAACGTGGAAACAATTGTTCAGACGCAAAAAGTGTGAGGTAATCTGTTCTCGATACAAGGTCTACGAACAAATTCAAACAATTCAATTTCTTGACGTAGTGGTCACGAAACTAAATAATGCAGAGATCATTATGTAACTATTACGCAAAGATGAATGTTGATGATAAAATCGCAACAGTAGTTGTAAATTTAAGACAAACCCCACCGGAACACCAGCACAAGGAAAAAGTGTGAATTATTCTCCCCGATAGAAAAATGAAGCAATAGAATTACAGCGAATGACAGGCAAATATGAAAAAGTAAGTCTGTTGGATTCATTCCGTCTCCATACCCTCAATAAATACTGTAGGTTAACAACATCCACAAAAAACGTATGATGATTTCATTAGAATACTTGTAGAAAAATGATAGATGAATTTTCGCCAATGAAAAATAAAGAAATATAAAAGATGTATGTATTTACAGCTTTATTCCCGTAAGTTAACAATAAGGTTAGTTGGGGAAGCATGAGGTGGACATGGCGAGGAAAGATTCATCGTATTGCATCAGTTAGTGAGGAATGAAGGAAAGGAGCTTGACTACAGTACGGCGCCTCGAATTATTTATCAAATACATTAATTGGAGGAGATACAATGGAGGGCAGCTACAATCGTCTTTCGAAATTAATGTAGACCGCATAATTAATAATACAGTGAAGAATCTGGGTTGGCATTGAATAGGACGCAAAAGGAGACGGGATGTTTTCTTTTGCGAATAGGGAAGTCGGTGATTCGTAGAAGTTACAAACAAGATACCAAAGCTAAGAAACAGTGAAAGGGTTTAAAGCAACAGTGGTAGTGAAATAAAAGTAGGTCTATGTGCGTAGAAAATGTTTTCCTGTGCGAGTTTCTTCACTATTAATAATAACGAGCGTGGTGGTTGAAAGGTTAACGTTCTGGACTCGTATTCTGGAGGACTCGGGTTTTCCATGGTTTCTCCAATCTCTCCAGGCGAATGCCGGGATGCTTCCTTCAAAAGGTCATGGCCGAATTCCTTCCCGTTCATTGTCCTCAATCCATTTCCGCCTTTAATGACTCGTTGTCGTCGAGGCGTAAAGCCATAAGTAAAAAAATGAACTATTAGTAATAATAAAAGCAAAATTAACATAAAAACAGACTAAGAATATTGCTCTGTAGTGTAATATTGAAGATACATAGATAATAGTTATAATAAAACAGATAACTATGCAAAAAAATTTATGCTCTTAATCTGGGGAGATTCTCCTCCCGCCTTTTTTTTCTTGAACAACATAATTTTTTATTTTCTATCCTTTTCTTGCATTTCGTTTTTACTAGTTTAATTTTTCTCGGCCTTCTGGGATATAGTCTCTCATTTTTCTAACTAGTTTGTCACATACATCTAGTCGAGTAATCGTTTCAGAGTAGCCCTTTATTATGTTAACCCATTCCGCTGTGTCTGTTATTTACAATATTCTCGAATGTTTACATTTTCTATTTTATCTTGTGACGTTTTGCTTAACCGCCTTGTGTTTGTCTCTTCAGTGTTGCGGTGTTCTTGTCTCATGTCTGCTCTTGTACGTCAGCACGGACCTCAGTATACATGTCTTTTATTCATGTTCATAAACTTAGATATCATAACTTCGGACGTAATTCCTACTTTCAGCTATTCCATTTGTTTTTCTATGGAAGTACTGTATCTTACTGTCTTTTTTTTTTGTGTGCTGTCGTCAGTCTTCGACTGGTTGATGCAATCCTCCATCCCTTCCTATCCTGTGCTAACTCTTCATTTCTACTACCCTTTACAACCCACATCCTCAATTATCTGCTTCATATATTCTAATCTCTGTTCCTCTATAGTTCTTCGACCGTTCCATCCACTAACAAATTAACAATCCAGCATGTCTCAAAAGCAAAATATGACCTACCAGCCTGTCTCTTCTTTCTGTAACTTCTTCGATAAACTTCTTTCTCACCCATCTTTCCAAAACTCGTTCATTTCTTACTTTGTCTGTCCACCTAATTTTCAGCATTCTTCTGTAGCACCACATTTCAAAATTTTCTTTCTTTCCGGTATTCCTAAAGTCCATGTTTCGCTACCGTAAAGTGCTGTGCTCCACACATAGAGTTTTAAAAAGTTCTTTCTAATTCCTAGATCAATATTTAAACTAAAAGGTTTCTCTTTTTCATGAAGGCCCTTTTTGCTAGTGCTATTCTGCTTTTAACATCATTCCTGCTTCGGCCATCGGTTGTAATTTTGCTTCCCAAGTAACTCACTTACTTCTCCTATTGCATCCGATCCTATTTTTATATTTAATCACTAGTATTGGTATCATTTCTGCTACATTTCATCACTTTTGTTTTGCTCCATTATATTCAGTCCAAATCTTCCTTCAGTATTTTGCAAAAAATAGCATACTGATTTTTTCTCCCTGAAAACTTATGCCACATGGAAATTTTTCTTTGACTTTCTTCATTGCTTCTTCTACATACAAGTTGAATATTAACGGGGATAGACTACAACCTTGTCTCACACCCTTTTTAACTGATGCATGTCTCTCGTGATTCTCTACTTTTATTACAGCCACTTGATTCTTATATAGTTTATAGAGTATTCTTCTATCTCGATACTTTAGACCTGACTTCTTTAAAATTTTGAACATCTTGTCCCACCTAACATTATCAAAAGCTTTTTCTAAATCAACAAATGCCATAAAAGTATCTTTGTTTTTCTTGATCCGCCCTTCAAGTATTAATCTTAAAGACAGAATTGCTTCCCTTGTACCGCGATTTTTCCTAACACCAAAACTGATCTTCACCTACTATCTCTTCTACTACCCTTTCCATCCTTCTGTATATTATTCTGGTCAGTATTTTGAAGCATGTGATGTTAGACTAATGGTGCGATAATTCTCACATTTGTCGGCTTGTGCTTTCTTTGGAAGTGTGAACATGATATTTTTATTAAAAATCAGTTGGAATTTCTCCTGTTTCATAACTTTTTGGATATCAGCTTGAATAATCTTTCGATTCCTTCCTCTCCTAGGGATTTAAGAAGTTCTGCAGGGATCTCATCAATTCCAACTGCCTTATTTGCTTTCAAGTCATTCAGAGCTTTATTAAATTCTGTCCTCAAAACCGATCCCCTAAGTCATCAATGTCAACATCATCTTCCTTTACCATTACACTATTGTTCAAGTCGTCCCCATCATAAAGTTTCTCAATGTATTCTTTCCATCGGTTAGCTCTATCTTCTGAGCTTAAAAGAGGTTTCCCATCGGCAGCTTTAATGTTCATACCTCTTTTCTTCATTTCTCCAAAATTCTGTTTGATCTTTCTATATGCAACATCTACTTTTCCTGCAACCATTTCCTTTTCTACTTCTTCACACTTTTCTTGTAGCCATTTTTCTTTTGTTATTTTGCATTTCCTATTTATTTGATTTCTAAATTGCCTGTACTGCTCTTTTCCTGCTTCATCCTGAGCATTTTTGTACCTTCTCCTCTGATCGATCAGCTGCAAAATTTCTTCTGTGATCCAAGGTTTTCGGGCAGCTTGTTCCCTAAAGCCTAAGGTTTCTTTGCCAGCTTCCATTATTTCGGTCTTTAATGCATTCCATTCGTCCTCGGTTGAGCTCCTTTCACAGTTAATTCTTAGACCTAAGTCTACCATTTCTGCAAATTTTTCTCTTGTGCTAGATTGTTTCAGTTTATTCACTTCCAGTCTGTTCTGCTTATATTGCTTCCTTATTCGCTTAAATTTCAGCCTGCACTCCATTATTATCAAGTTATGGTCAGAGTCTATGTCTGCTCCTGGGTACGCTTTACAATCTAGAACTTGATTCCTGAATCTCTGTTTGACCATGATATAATCTAGCTGATATCTGCCTGTATCCCCAGGACGTTTCCACGTGTAAATTCTTCTTGCATGGTTCTTAAACAGTGTGTTTGCCACTACTAGCTTATATCTTTCACAAAATTCTAACAACCTGCTTCCTCGTTCATTTCTTTCTCCTAGACCAAAACTTCCTACAGTATTCCCATCTTTTCCTTCTCCCACTATTGCATTCCAATCACCCATGACTATTAGATTTTCCTCCCCCTTCACATATTGAATTAATTCTTCAATTTCAGCGTATATTTTTTCTATTTCTTCGTCATCTTCCTGTGATGTTGGCATATACACTTGTACTAATGTGGTTGGGACGGGCTTAGTTTCTAACCTCATCAAAATAATCCTGTCACTAAACTGTTCATAATAACTCACCCGTTTCCCTACTTTCTTGTTCATTACAAATCCTACACCAGTGACTCCATTGACAGCTTGTGTGCTAATTATCCTGTGTTCCCCAGACCAGAAATCCTGTGCGTCCTTCCATTTAATCTCACTAATCCCAACAACATCTAACTTAAGTTGTTCCATCTCCCTTTTTAAGTTTTCTAACCTACCTGCCCTATTCAGACTTCTAACATTCCACGCTCCGACTCGTAGAATGTTTCTATCCATTCTGATGACTCCTCCCTGAGCAGTCCCCACCCGGAGATCCGATTGGGGGACTATTTTACCTCCGGAATATTTTACCCAGGAAGAAGCCATCATGATATATGTAATTTGAGAGGATTACATGTCCTCGGGATACACTTTGGGTCTTTAATGCAGTGGTTTCCCGTTGCCTTCTGCATCCCCATGCCGTTGATCATTTCTGATTCATCCACCTTTAGGGGCCGTTTCCAACCCCAAGGGCAAGAGGGTGCCCTGAACCGCTCCCCGCTCTTCCGCCCTCCTTCCGGAGGCCGTTGGCAAGCAGTGGGTGATTCCTTATACTGAGAATCTTTCAGTCGCCAGAGCCTCGTTCGTGCAAACAGGGTGCACCACGTGAAGGAGAGGTTGACATTTGGTTGGCAAAGGCTAGTATAGCCTCTCCCAAACCCTTACACCCCATGTGAGTAATACAATCATTATAAAAATTAGTTCGATATGGTTTGACATAACAAAATTTATTTGTACATACATATATAAATATTGTTTATATCAGGTAATGGAAGTTTATTAGTTCATTTAACGAGTCATGGTTGTCTAAAAGCCATGTAGTTATATGTTTCTTCATGGTTTCTTTCGGCTTATTGATAATATCTTCTGGTAATTTTGGCGGGCTTTTAAATTCTTTAAATTTTAACTTTGAATTTTTCGCAAAATAATGCACTTTTGTCAAAAAATCTCTTCACTCGGTGAGTAAGGTGTACCAATAAACAATTTAAAAACATTTTCAAGAAGTAGTCAAATACCCTATTGTAATTTACTTTTAAATCCATCTCAGAATTAATATGCACGAAAGAATGATACTTGGAAACAATGTACAATACGAGTTATGATGAACTCAGACATACAGATATCATAATACTGTGACTTTACGATTCAATAAATTTTCTGGGTATTTGGTATAAAATGTTTGCTGTAACCATTCATCAGCTGTGTCATTGCCCCCCCCCACCCCAATATTTTTTTATTTATTCCTGCTTACATTTTTGATTAGGGCCACTTTGGTCACCTGTTATTCTTAGTCATCAGAAGCCTCTAATCTAAAATAGGTACTGTCCAATCCAATGACAATTTTAATTGTAAACAACTCAGCAATTAACTTCTTAACTTTGATGTCACAAAAGTGCCTGTTAGGGGTTGTTAAATTTATGGTAAGGGAAAAAGAGATGAATGTTGTCACATTTACGAAATGAATTATTTTAGTATTTGTGACTGCAGGAATAATAGAGGGTTTCAAGGTTTTTGTATAGAATTAAGGAAAATTATAATCACAAGGAGGAAGAAAGCAGTGCTACTATTTAAACATTTAGTTATTGAACATCTATCAAATATTAGTGTGGAGAGACCTCAACATATTCAGTGACGCTGGTGGTTTACATAACCGAAATATAGACAAGCTTAATTTTGGATCATTTCTACACATCATTTTTATTTTCAAACAATAATTCTATTTTCATAGTACTGTAGACTCTAAGACTAAAAAAAGTTTTGTTTAGCTTCTGCAGTATACTTTGTTTATCTTCATTTTTTGTGGTTTGGATGTTTATGAATTGAATAGCATGAACTATTTTGCTTCATTTTTTGTTTACAGATAAATGAAGAACACCCTCTGGATGGTTATGGTGGGGGTGATATGCCTATCAAAACAAATGAAAATAAATTGTCTCTAAAACAATTAGATCACACAATAAATGACAAAGCTTTGACAACAATTGCTGAAGATAGACCTGTGTCAATGTTTGATATTGTAAATATCAAGCCACGTCAGCCTGAACAAAATATCAGTAATTTTTTAAATACAAACTCTGATTCATCATTTCTATCTAATAATTCAGTACCAGCTGAAATAGAAGAAGCAGAAAACAAAGCTTACAACTTGAGAAATATTATTAATGCAACAAAAGAGAAACTGCAAGCTTATCTGAAGGTATGTGCAGCTGCTATTAAGAGTAAAATCTACTGCATGTGTGAAATGTCATAATAACTACTGAAGATGGTTAGAAATACAGTATCTTAATTAAAAATTACATTAATTATATATTCAGACAATACGAGATAATCTGTCGTAGATAAGTTATTTGCACTTTGTCTGTACAAAAAATCTTTAATAATAATCTCTCAAAAAAATAAAAAATAATAATAACTTTAAAAAATAGAGGAAAGAGCTATTACTTACACTAGATGGTAGCAGGATGGCACAGTCTCATAAATCTGTAGAGTTACTCATAACAATGAAATCCTGTAGTAAGTACAGAAGTGGAAAAGTTCTACAATATCTATCATCTAGAATAATCACATTATTTTGGCAGTGGAGAGTTAACCTCCATAAAGGCCTGACGATGTCAGATCTTTTGTAAATCTTTACTTTCCGATGTTACTTGATGATAGTGTATAATCAAATTTTCTAAATGGCACTCTATTTTTCAAAACTAATGTTAACACAATTTTTATAATATAATATGGTCAAATGCACTATTACTCAATCGAGTGGGAGGGGATCTTCTCCACCACCCCAAAACTGGTACTGACCTGTTGAAATTCGGATTAACGGCTTCCTTATAATGTCCTCTTCACGTTTTGCACTCTCATTTTTCGGAAAAGCTCCCACAAATTAAATTAAAAATGCTGAAATATGAGATTGCAGCGCAGCTAGTAGATGCCGCCGGTGCTCTGAAATCAATGATAATCTCTTGAAATGTTGGTTTAATCCTTTGTTGTAATCTTTTCTTGCCGTTTTAGCTTCACTCCGTTGTAAAACGTCGCATGAAATTAACATATACAAAATATTTTACTCTTGGTCCAGGCCGAATTTCAACCTAACCACGATCACTATGACAAAACAAACCTGTTTAGGTTGATATGATACCTGTACAGATAGATTTGTGTCATTTTTATAGTGCTGCTAACATTTTGCCGTTGCGAAGTGACCCACATTTCGGCATTTCTAATTTAATTCGTGGCGACTTTTATGAGAAAGGAGAGTGCAAAACATGAAGAGGGCATTATAAGGAAGCAGTTAATCCAAATTTCAACAGGCCAGTACCAGTTTGGGGGTGGTTGAGAAGATCCCCTTCCACACACTCATTCACATTCAGTGGCGGATCCAGGGGGGGGGCTAGGGGGCTGAAACCCCCCCTAAATCCTAGCCCCCCCCCAAAAAAAATCCTGGATCCGCCACTGCACTCATTCCTATGCAGATTTGCAAATGTACTTATAAATGAATGGGGTCAAAGTTTTTAGTAATACATTCTTGAAGGTTCTACTTTTAACTCTTGTATTATGACGTCTCCTGCAGAAAATAGAAAAATGTGTTTTTTTCCCACAAAAATAGCTTCCCCATCTTACAAGACAGTCCCAAGGCTATTTTCCTTATTCAGATACCACTACATGCACCATGCCTCCACCACATTCACAAACCCAGTAATCGCGGATAGCTTCTCCGTCATAGGATTTGCCACCTGTGAATCTTCCCATCTAATATATCACGGAAGGAGCCTCCTCGAAGATCGTGCAGAATAGTGAAATATGTAAACTAATACGATCGGGCATACCCTGGGCAACATTAGGAATAATCCTAATGGCAGATCCTTCCACCACCAGGACAAATTTCAAAATAAACATTTTTTTTCAAAGCCAGCTCTTTCAATTATATCAATAAACATCGAAGGTATATCACCAGAGATTTTATTATCTGATATCTGTAAACACTCAAAATGTGACTTTTTATTGGTTCAAGAGACACATAGAGGTCCAAATGACAGAAGGCCAAAAATCAATCGAATGAACCTTATTAATGAGAGACCAAGTGAAAAGTATGGCAGTGCAGTTTTCGCCAAACCAGATCTAAAGATTCTTTCAACTGGGGTAACCTCAGTTGGCGAAATAGAGATACTGACCGCCGAAATCAAATCATGCACCGTGACATCAGTGTATAAGCCAACAAATGCCGAATTTAGATTCACAGAACCACCTAACTTCCACACCCATCAAACAAAGATTGTTATGGGTGACTTCAATTGCCACAGTACATCCTGGGGCTACAGGGAAACTGATTAAAATGGAGAGGACCTTGAAGGATGGTTTGAACATAAGGGCCTAGTGCTAATATATGACCCAAAGTTGCCACCATCTTTTAGTAATGGAAGATGGCAGGGTGGATACAACCCAGATAACATCTTTGTCAGTGAACACATTACCAAACAGTCAAAGAAGAATGTTATGGAGCCAATCCCACGTACCCAACATAGACCAATTATCTGCACTGTTGAAGCAGTAGTGAAGCCAGAGTCAGTTCAGTTTAAAAGAAGATTCAATTTCAAACAAGCACAATGGGGAAAGTTCTCTCAAGAATAGATGAGGAAGTGCTAAACCTCGACCCATCTCCAAATGCATACGACAAATTTATTGAAATAGTTAAAGCCATCTCACGGAAACATATTCCTCGAGGCTGTATAACAACTTATGTCGCTGGACTGGATAATGACTCCAAGTTTCTTCTTGAGAGATACGGGCACCTTTACGAAGAAGATCCTTTTTCTGAAGAAACCATACAGACAGGTGAAGATCTCCTACGCGCTGTGTCTACTGCTAGAAGAGATAAATGGTGCAATTTAATGTCAGATTTAAACATGAAACAGAATAGTCAGTAAGGCTTGGAAATTACTGAAAAACCTCAATAGTGATCCAAGTAGCACTCCACCTAGTCTCCTTAAAATTAGTCCAAATCAAATAGCACACCAACTGCTACTGAATGGAAAGACTAGAAGAAGAACTGAAAAAAGAAAGCTCCAAAGGCACTCTGACAAGCAAGACCATCTTGGGAATCCATTCACACTGATAGAACTGGAAGCCGCCTTGCAGTCTTTGAAGATTAACAAAGCTGCAGGTGTAGATGACCTGAGAACAGAGCAAATTAAAATGTTTGGCCCAGCTACAAAGCAGTGGATCTTGAATTTAATGAATGCCTGCACCTCCAACTTACAGATCCCCAAGATCTGGCGGAAAGCCAAAGTTGTAGCACTGCTAAAGCCTGGAAAGGAACCAACAGATCCAAAAAACTTCCGACCAGTTTTACTCCTTTGTCATTTATACAAAGTCTTGGAGAGATTGATCCTCAATCGTATCTCAGAGTGCATTGACAAAATGCTTATACAGGAAACAGGCTGGTTTTCGACCTGGTAGGTCATGCTGCGGCCAAATTCTTAACCTCACACAGTATATAGAGGATGGGTATGAAAGAGGACAGGTTACAGGTGTGGCATTCATCGATCTCACAGCGGCTGTATGATACAGTCAACCACAAAATTTTGATAAGTAAGGTATATTCCATCACAAAAGACTACCATCTAACACAAGTCATCCAGTGTTTACTACAAAACAGAAGGTTTTACGTCACCCTCCACAATAAGAAGAGTCGAATGGAGAACTCAGAAGAATGGCCTCCCTCAGGGTAGTGTGCTGGCCCCGCTCTTGTACAACATATATACAAATGATCAACCAATTATTCCTGGAACAAGAGCATTCATTTATGCTGATGACACAGCAGTTGCAGCTCAAGGCACAACCTTTGAGGCAGGTGGAGGTGAAGCTGACAACAGCTCTTGAAGATATGGCCAAGTATTATGATGCTAATCACTTGAAGCCCAACCCTGTAAAAACACAGGTCTGTGCATTCCATCTGAGAAACAGAGAAGCCAGAAGGAAGTTGAACATCAACTGGAGGGGGCAACAACTACTACACTGTGATACACCTAAATATCTAGGAGTAAAGCTTGATCAATCTCTCACATTCAAAACCCATTGTGAGGATCTGAAACTTAAAGTATCTGCCCGGAACAACATCATCCGGAAACTTACAAGTACCTCCTGGGGAGCACATCCAAATGTGCTTCGTACATCTGCCCTGGCACTTAGTTTCTCTGCAGCAGAATACTTAGCACCAGTTTGGCAAAACTCTGCACATGCTAAGCAGGTTGATATAGCATTGAATGATACTGGTCGCATTGTAACAGGTTGCCTAAAACCAACTCCTATTAGTAAAATATACCAAATCATGGGTATAGCACCTCCTGACATTCGTAGGAAAACAGCTGCAGAGAGGGAGAAGAGGAAACAAGAAACAGACCCCAGATACCCTTTGTTTGGACACGAACCTCAACCCACAAGGCTGAAGTCAAGGAAGAACTTCGTACAATCAACTACAGCCATAACATCTTCTACTGGAGCACACCGTCTAGAACTATGGCGAAATTCGTTGCCTGAAGAACAGTGGAGGAACATCAAAGAGGCACCGGCTGCGGGATGTAATCAGCCATATGCTATATGGAAGGCTCTAAACAGATTAAGAACTGAAGTGTCCCGATGTAAATATAATATTAAAAAATGGGGGTACACTAATGACAACGATTTATGTGAATGTGGTGAGCTTCAGAACCCACAACATCTTCTGATATGCAGGAATCTCCCTGAAACCTGCAATATCGACGACCTTTACAGGGCAAACGAGAAGGCCATCAAGATTGCGGAATTCTGGTCACATTCTATATAATTGTGTTTATAGCTTAATATTAATTAATTAATGTTATTTGTTTTTTCAACTTGTTATGTCCTGGACACGAGAAATAAATAAATATATCAAACCACTGCTTAGCCTCATACATAGGTCTGACAATGAATCCTGGTAATCAAAACAAATGGCCACAGCCCAACGGTATTCACCCAGACCCCACACCACCCATTATTTCATCATGCCACCACGCACAATACAGAAAATTTCATGCTGTCCATCTCAAAGTTATTATTATTAATTAAACTGAGTTGGAGCAAACCCTCCGGTAGCAATTCCCCTTGTCATATAATAGCCCAATTTTTAAATCATTTTTTATGATTGAAGTGTTAAATTCCTCCCCCATTAACTTTTCTGATTTACAAATTTTAATTTTAAATTCCTTAAGCGTTTTTGGTAAATTATTCACTATTTCGCTTGGTAATTTGTTCCAATCACAGACACCCACTCCCTTATGCATGAAATCGAGAGCCAGCTTGTGGTCATGGTAATTTTTCCCTTTCCATGCACTGTTCCTAATTATTTTATCAATAATCCTCCAAGCCCTATCTCCAATATATGCCCTGTACATTCCAAGAACTCTCTTCACCCTCCTCCTTTCCTCTGATGGCTTCCTAGCCAGCTCCTTTATCACATCAGTTACTCACTGGGTCCTGCGTTAATTATCACCAACAAATCTAGCTGCTCTTCTTTGCACACCATCAAACTCCTGTATCTGATAACTAAAATGTGGGTCCCAAACTACACCACTATATTCAATCAATGGTCTCACCAAAGTTTTGTAACACAATTCCCTATCTTCCCTAGTACATCCTCTCATCACCTTCTCCAGTAAATGAAGGATTTTGTAAATGTTTTGCTAACATCTGTCCACTATGCCCTGCCCAGTTGAGTTTGTTATCAAATATTGTGCCAAGATATTTACACTGCAAGCCTTCAACAAGCAATTTTAACCCCACCCTATAATCATAATTAACCTTTAGTTTTTTTATATGTGTACTTAATATGCTGATTCTTCTTGGCATTTATCTTCATTCCACTGACCACTGATATTCTATCCAGGTCACCCTGCAGCTGTTTACAGTCGTCACCTGTTTTGAAACTATTGTATACCTTTATGTAATCTGCAAAATACCTAAATTCTCACCACTACCCATCAACACAATCATTCTTTAGAATAATAAACAGCAACCGTCCCTATACACCTATACACCTTGTGGCACTCCCATCTTTACTTCCACCTCTTTTGATAATGTATTTTCTATTATAAACTTTGCTTCCTGGCTTTTAAGAATTCCTCTACCCAGTAAGTACATTTTTTATCCAATCCACT
The DNA here is from genome assembly GCA_031002005.1 of Vandiemenella viatica. Lineage (NCBI taxonomy): Eukaryota > Metazoa > Arthropoda > Insecta > Orthoptera > Morabidae > Vandiemenella > Vandiemenella viatica. The sequence continues at coordinate 164,868,970 of CM061920.1, forward strand.
AGTTTTCAGTTCATTTAAAACCACTGTATGGCTCATTTTGTCAAATGCCTTACTTGGAGACCATCAGACATATTAAGAACTGATTTCGATCTCCTTCATATACGTTGAATGGTACATAGCATATATGTCTGTGGTGTAGTCATTTATCAAAATGCGCCCTAGTTTTTGAGATATGCAAATAAACAAAAAAATTCTAAATGTCGGGTATGTAGTAAATTATTGCCCCATTCTTTTATATAGCAGTGTGGTCTATGCGGTAGGGTGTTAGCTTCATAATTTTCTGACCCAAGTTCAAATCCCCCCAGAATTAGATATTTTTATTTATTTTTATCTTCAAACATTGTCAAGCTTGACTTATTTATTTTGTTTAAATTTTATTTCGCGCATTATAAGTGTGTAAATAACAAATCACATTGCTTATAACAGATACACCAAACTTAATTTTGGCACATATATCAACAATGGCTTCCTAATATGACTCATCCATACCCAATGAAATTAAGTCAGGAGGCGAATCTGCTAGTAAACTGGAATTTTTCAATGTTTATAAGCATTTGTCACTTGTTCTTCTATTTTCTTGTTGAGCTCCATTTTTCGTCATGAATAGGCCTACTATTTCATTTACAACCGTTCTTGAAACAAATCGAGTCTAGAAGAAAGAAAGAAAAAACTATCTTCCCAATGCTATGTATTTCGTTTAAAATACCTCTTGATGATAAAGTAAAGAAATGACGAAGATGAAATAAATAACATGATAGTAACTATTTCAATTGAAAACCCACTGAAACAACTTATTAACAAAAAGTGAAAAAATAATGTAAGAATGGAGACTTTCCTGATGTATGATTGCAATGAAGTCTTCAAGGGCGGCCGATTTGTGTTGTGAAAAGACAATTCATCGGTAGACCAGTAAATTCATTACGAAAAAAAGAATTTCAGGGGAAAAAAAGACTCTGAATTGTAGGCTATATGATTTGTTTTAAATATTATTTCACTCAATAAAAGTACGTAAATGAAGTTTTATCAATATAAAAAGGTCAAGTTTGAAAATTTCTGAAGATAGAAATAAATAAAAATATTTGATTCGCAATGATTTAAACACAGGTCAGAAAATTATGAAGCTAGCACCCTATCACATAGATCATGCTGCCATATAAAAGAATAGGGCAATAATTTACTATATACCTGACATTTAGAATTTTTTGTTTATTTGCATGCGAATATCTCAAAAACTAGGCTGTATTTTGAGAAACGACTTCACCACATCCATATATGCTGTGTACCCTTCAACATATATGAAGGAGATCGAAATCCATTCTTAACAAGTCTGATGGTTTCCAAGTTAGAAAGATCTAGTGTTGCATTATCAACTTTGCCTCCCTTGCCCAATTTATCTGAAATATCTTGCAAATCATCTGAGATTCACACGAATATCCTTGCCTAAGCCATGTTGTCGACCTGCAAAACAGTTTTTTTCTTCACTGATATTTCTGATATAGTTCCATCCTTTTGCATATCACTGATGTCAAACTTACTGGCCTGTATTTTTCAACCCTATTTGTAACCTTTCCTTTATAAACGAAAGTCTACAACCATCATTTTTTTTCTAATCCTCTGGTAACCAGCAAGACTCCAGGCAGATTTTAATTAAATTTCAAAATAAGGTACAATATCATATCCCACAATCTTTAATACATCTATAGTAATATTATCCAGCCCTTTATGTTTTTTTTTTATTTTTTAAATAAAGTTCCTTCATAATTTCCTGAGAATCTATTTCAAATTTTGTAATTTCCTCATTTATACTTTTAGGAGACTCTTCTCTGATTTATTCCCTCCCATCACTGGATGATACTCCCTAGTGGTCTCACTAAACCAATCATTCAATATATCTGCTCTGACGATAACTACAGCCTCGAAGAAGAGACACCAGTCTGCATGTACCTGCGATGCGATAACTCTGAATTCAAAGTTGGCTCCCAACACCTCAACCTCCAATAGTGGGGTGCCTTCTAGCACACCCGGGACTGGGATGAGGCACAACTCTATGTCAGAGTGGGAAAAGCAACCTTCGCCTGGGAACTATCGTCTGGATTCTTCGCTTTTTTCTGTTACGCTCTCACAGTAATGAGTGAATTTGGAGCCACTCCTATTCTCCATGATGGGAACTATTGGTCCAAAGAAGCACCACTTTCACTGATCGTTAATACGAGGTACAACAAAAAGAAGTAAATCCAAGAGCTATACCACAAGCTGCTGACTCAGTCAACACCAGCCTCACCAGAAGAAAGAGAAAAATCATCCAGCAGCCCAAACAAGCTACACCAGAGCCTAACAATGAGCCAATCAGCTGCCAGGAAGAACAACAGCCAATCCCCCACAGCTGTATTGACTCGCCCAGAGAACAACACCAAGAGTTGGTCTGTCTGATGTGCTCGATACCAGCCCAACTGCTCATCAAATGCACGAGCCTCACAGACTTGGTGGCATTCATGACCTTCATCAAGAGTAAGAACATTCCATTCCAGGTGGGGCAACACGGAAACACAAGCCCCACCAAGAAGGAAAGCTCACCGAAAGAAACACAAAGAGACGACTAGTCAGAGTGTCAAGGCCACCTGAGATGGCAGTCTACCTCCACCCCCACCAAGCCGTTCCTGCTAAACTCAGTAGTGCACTCTGACTGGCACACAATCACCATGCAGCAGAAGAATAGGGGTTCAGTGGCAGCAGTGGACCAGTATTTTTGGCACCAGGCGTTCAGTCACTGCATGAGGGACAGCTTCAACCGAGTGCAATCTGTCTAATGTGGTGACAGCTAAGCCGTATTGGTTTGCACACAGGACAGAATTGCTTGGTGAAGGTCTAAACTTGGAAAGGTATGGTTGATCATGACTACAAGCTGGCACTTGATTTCAAGCATAAGGGTGTGTGGAAAATTTTCTTTGGTAGGAAAGGGTTTAAGGGACTGGAATAAATTGCCAAGACAAGTGATGAATAATTTACCGAAAACACTGAAGCAACTTAAAGTAAAAATTAATAGAGGGCAAAAGTAGGTTGGAAGAGGAAAGGAGAAAAAAGGGGTGTGTAGGGAGATTGCCACCGGAGCTGGCATTCCATCAATTTTATCAATTATTATTAGTTATTTAATATCATAATTTTCTCAAAATAATAAAGTTTTAACGGAACAGAAAAGATCTGTTATGTTAGGAAGTAATGTAATTTTTTTGCGAGCGTTTGAAAAAGCTCAGTGTTGTTTCAGTGACTTCTAAGTAGGTATATTTTTTCTTTTGATAGAACATTTGAACTGGTTCATTCCACATTCGCAGGTACACAATTTGAAAATAAGAAACAAATTAACTTGCAGACAACTCAGATGACATTATGTTATAGTACAAAAAGGAGTTAACTATTGTTTACTTATTAATAAAATTCCTTAAAGTGAAAAACAGATTGTAGACAAAAAGACGCACATAAGGAAAAACTAAGAGAATGCCTTATTGGCCGCTCCATACAAGAATTTGCTCAAAGAATTAACTGTACCTGATATGACTTTTACAGAATTCAGTTTTAAATTTCAATGTGTAACAGTTTATTATTCCAGTGTGTAGACACTTTATCAATATTCTTGGCTGCCGCTGAAAAATTCTATCACTCTTATCTTGCACAATCTTGCATCAATGTCATTCCAGGAAACAGTAACGCAATACTGATGAGCCAGTACTGTTTCCTTGGTTGATATTGATGTAGGATTGTGCAAGATAAGAGTGATAGAATTTTTCAGCAGCGGCCAAGAATAATGATAAAGTGTGTACATATTTGTGTACTAAACATAATAAATCACAAATTCCAGAAGTCTTTCCTCAGCAGGGATTTTCGGAACTAGAATAAGAAATAAATACTGATAGGAAATTTGTTCATATTGTAAAATCATTTAATGTTTAGTTATTTTTAGAATGCTAATGGCAACAATGTTGATTCGTAATATATCCTAAACAACAACATTACTGTTCAGAAGAACAGGGCTCTTTCCCATAAAAGTAGAAATTAGTTCTCTACAAAGGATTCTGAGTAAAAATGAGTTGCTATGTTTTACAACTCGGTGCTTAGAATAAGTTACTATAATAATGCATCTGAAAATTCTTCTGCATGTGAGTGCCTTGTATGTTTCTTTCTTAGTTATTGCTGATCAAAATCTGATAATGTCAACAATTCTTTATTAATCTGCATTTATAATTCCCCATCTGATTCAACTCGTAAGAGATATTGTCAATTAATCCTTCTTACTACTTCTTTGTATACTTGTTTTAGGCTACTTACACAACAATAGACTGTGGTTTGCAGCTATAGTTAGTTATCCTCATAATATGTATTTTATTTAGTTTTTTCATCAATTCTTTGTATTGCTTTGCAAACAGCAAAAAACCTTTTTCATATCATTACTGCTTCTGGAGTATACACCTCAAAGTGTTCACTTTTTAATGGTGGATGGTTCCTTGGATATGTAAATAACTGTAGCTTAAAACTTTAATTTATAAGATATTTGTATCCTTCCTTCCTTTTACACCATGCCACTGCAGGCCCACTATAGGACGAACCAAGGATCGACCACTGAAGAAGAAGAAGGATTCCTCAAAAGATTATTGTAATACTGCTGAATATTTTTGCACAATTTTTTTCATGTCAAGAAACTCAATGTTATCTATTTTGATAGGTTCAATTAATTGTTTTTTATCCTAGTCCTCTTTGCTCCATGACCAATTTCAAAATATTAGTTCTGTTCGTATTATTTTAGCCACAGCTATGTGTATTTTCCATAATCATTTGCCTGCAACCTCAAGAAATGTGAGCACATATGCTTATTGATTTAAAAAATTAATTATTGTGCTAATGTAGTTAAATGTACATAACTAAAGTAAATAAGCGGAATAAATTTCAAAGTATCAGTACATTCCTCTTAATCGGTAACAAAAATATTTTCATTTTAATTTAATATTTTTACTTTTTTTCAAAATTGAACTGCTAAAACATTAGTATCTCAGTGAATCCAGTGTGTAAAAGATAATAGAAATAATAATTAAAAAGTTTTCTACTGAATAAATCAGTGATTCCTACTATTGGAGAAGTGAACTTTATTTAAAAAAAAAAAAAAAAAAAAAAGAGATAAAATTGGATGTACCATTCCAAAATTTATTATTTTCTAGTTTTTAGTAGTTTTTTTTATGAAATCACTAATCACAATTTTGTATTTACTTTGTAGAGAGAAAATCTTACTGACACGGAACACATTACAATTGAAGAATATCAGCAAGACATTGATAAAAAATTAAATGAACTTCAGGAAACAACTGACAGAATTCGAATTTTGGTTGGTCTTTCAAGTCCAGATTCATTTAATGACCCTAAGAATAATTCAACACTTTCTATTGAATCTGCAAACCAGAACTTGGTGCCTCCCTTTCAACCTATGATAACAACTCTCAACATTGATGATATGTTTAAGGATGAAGACAGTGATGAAAGAAAACACCATTCTGTTACTGAATATCAGTCTTCTGAATGTGAAGTGAATAGGAGACTGGAAACACTACCTGAAGAAGAAGTACCAAATGAAGAGGTATTAAGGGGGGAGGAGGTGCTTAATGCAGTTGTAATACATCAAGAGAAATTACGTAATGAAAATTCATTACTTGAGGAAATTCGTAATGAAGATGCTCCCGAATGGATAGCTGTGAACAGTGCATTTTCTAGAACTCAAGAATGTGAATGTAACATGAGTGGTGTTCAAAATTTTTTGAATGGTGATGATGCAATTCCAAAGGTGATAATATGTGGTTCCAGAGATGATGTGGCAAGGATAATTGTATGTGATCAATCAACACCATTAAAAATTGAACAAACTGAAAGAAATAATGTCCCAGTGAGTAAATAATAAAATGTGTACTTTGAAACAATTTTTGTTAGATATTGCTTATATTGAATATTGTGATATAAAAATTAATTGTATGTATTTTTATTTCAGGAGTTTGTGACATCACTAACTGATCGTCTATGTAAGAATTTTACTCTGCAAGAAAAACTTATTGTTGAAAATGCAGAGTTGGAGGGTAGCAGGTAAAAATATCACTAACATGTATTATAAAGTCAACAGATTTTAGAATAATTTAAAAACGAATTATCATTTAGTAGAAAACTGAATTTTTTAATTATTTTTTATTTTATATAAATTATGAATATATTTAAATACATGAAAATTTGTGGATGTAACACAAACCATCATTTTGCCACTGTTTCATGTGCATGGACTGTGGAGTGTATAGAAATACTTAATCCTATTTTAGTACCAAATATTATCATGGAGAAGCAAATACCATCTAACAATTATCATATATATTATTTCAATAAGGTAATTTTTTGTCACAAGCCTGTATCTTCCTTCATACTTAACCAAAATCAATGAATTAGGTTTCATTTTAAAGCATATAGTCTCCGCTTTGGTCATATCATATTTTAAGAAAGGAAATTTTCGGAATTCATCCCTTAAAGGGCAAAAATGTCAATATTTCTAAAATGCTGTTTTCTGTGTTATGAGTCATTTATCGCCCTGGATATCTATCTGAAATCGTTTAATGAAGTATCATTTTAAAGATTAAGATCTCCGCTTTAGTGACGTCATATACTAAGACAGAGTTTTTTTGGAATTCATCCCTTAAAGGGCAAAAGTATCAATATTTTTGCAATGCATTTTTTGTCACGAGCTATTTATCTCCCTTGATATCTAACCAATGTAGATAAATGAGACATCATATTAAAGACTACCGTCTCCGCCGTGGTAATATTATATTTTAAGAAAGAAATTTTTCATTATTCTACCCTTAAAGGGCAAAAATGGCAATTTTTCTAAAATGCATTTTTTGTGTCTCGAGCCATTTATCTCCGTGGATATCTAACCAAAATCAATAAATGAAGTAGGATTATGAGGAGTGTTGTCTCAGCTTTGTGACATCATATTTTAAGAAAGAATATTTTTGGTATTCAACCATTAAAGGGAAAAAGTATAAATTTTCCTACAAAGGATTTTTGTGTCACACGCTATTTATCTCCCTTGATATCTAACCAATATAGATAAATGAGGTATCATGTTAAAGACTAAGTTCTCCGCCATGGTAACATTATATTTTAAGAAAGGAATTTTTCTAAAATGTGTTTCTTGTGTCTCGAGCCATTTATCTCCCTGGATATCTAACCAAAATTGATGAATGAAGTAGGATTATGAGGAATAAGGTCTCAGCTTTGTGACATCATATTTTAAGAAAGAATGTTTTTGGAATTCAATCCTTAAAGGGAAAAAGAATACACTTTTCTACAACGGTTTTTTGTGTCATGAGCCATTTATCTCCCTTGACATCTAACCGATATAGATAAATGAGGTATCATATTAAAGATTATGGTCTCTGCCGTGGTAACATTGTATTTTAAGAAAGGAATTTTTCGGAATTCGACCTTAAAGGGCATAAATATCAGTATTTCTAAAATGCGTTTATTGTGTCTCGAGTCATTTATCTCCCTTGATAATTAAACAAAATTGATAATTGTTGTATCATTTTAAAGATTGTGGTCTTCGTAAGGTCTTCAGTTCTGTTAAACCACACTTTTAGAATTTTCAAAATTCTACCCTTAGAAGGCAAAAGTATTAATATTTCTACAACACATTTTTCTGTAGTGAGCTATTTATTTCCCTTGATACCTAACCAAAATTAATAAATGAGGTATCGTTTTAAATATTAAATTATCCACTTTGGTCACATCATACTTTAAGAAAAAACTTTATCAAAATTCAACCCTTAAGGGAGAAAAATATCATCATTTCTAAAGCTTTTTTTACCTCACTTCATAACTAACCTAAATTGGTAATTGAGGTATCATTTTAAAGATCAAGGTGGATGCTTTGGTCACACCATATTTTATAAAAGGATTTTTTTTTGGAATTTGACCCTTAAATGAGAAAAGTATCAATATTATTTCTACAGCATGTTTTTTTGTTTTATATAGATACTTCTGACAAAATTCATAATTATCAAATTTTTTCAATCATACTTAACCATAGACAAAATTACGTTTAGCTGTCATTTGCTTTTTGTTATTCCAAGTCAGATGCATTTTTGTTATACCCCGTTTTATAGTGACTTGTATTCTCTTTGACATTTTGTTATTTCAAGTCAGACTATCTGACCCGGCGAAATCTGTTCCGCCTTGGAGGCAATAAATAAGCAGAGTTTTGATTTTATTAAGTTCAATTTTTTATTAGGAAATACAAATAAAAAATTATGTATTTTAATGATTCTATATTGTTCATGTATTTTGGTGCATAGGTTGCACTCTTCAGTTAAGTACCTAGTGATACACGACATTTCTTGTTTTATTATCAGGCGCAAGAACAAACAACGTAGATGGTCTTCGACCCGTGAACATGCCACATATAATTGACCATGGGAAAAACATGGATATTCCAGATTCAAACCACAAACTTTCAAGGATTGGCCTTGTGATTTGTTAATGGTCATGGTGAATGCAAGACGGATCGGAAATTGAAGTCTTTAAACTCAAACGACATATCGGTAGGGATCATCGGGATCCTCGGAATGAGAACTTGCTCACCTTCTAATTTTCCTTTGAGTATCGTCGCGTAAATCACATTGTTCATCAATTTACTTACCACCAAACGCGTACCGTTGCACAGTTTTGGTTGGTTTATGTTTAGAAGCATGATTACTAAGGAGCCAACCTTTAGGCGTAAATTGTGTGGTAGTAAGCCAGGGCACATCAAAGGAGTTTAAAAATTCAATTGGATAGTTGGTGGCTTCATCTTCATTTGTTACACAGTCAATAGATTTGAATGAATGCATTGTTCCAATGATCTCATTCTGAATTTTGTAGTTTAGGTCATCTACATCTTTATTCTTAGCCGCTAAAATTGCTCGCTCACTCAAACATTCATTATTTTTGTAGTTAGTAATGATATTTGGGAATACTTTAGTGATAAATTTGTCTTTCGATGAGACAAAGTTACAAAAATTATGAGGAAATGAAATCAATCCGCTCGATTCGTTGACAAGTACTCGACCATTACCGATAGTTAGCAATTGCTCAGAGAAATCTTCAGCAGATGTGTCATTAAGCAATGCAGCTCTCATGTTTGTTGTCAGCTGAAGTTTCTTCACATAGCGCCATAGATTCGATGATTTGAGGCAAGTGTTTATGTCGTCGGCAGCCGTTGATCTTTGAATTACTGGCAGTGTTTGGCAGAAATTGCCAGACAGTAAAATCATTGTTCCTCCAAAACATCTCGAGTCATTGCATAGATCTTTCAATGTTCGGTTAAGTGCTTCTAATGCACGTTTATGCGCCATTGTGCATTCGTCCCTGATGATGATTTTTGATGCTGATAAAACTTTGGCCATTGCAGAGTTTTTTGCAATATTACATGTTGGTTCTTCAATAGTTTGAAGATTTAACGGCAATTTTAATGCTGAATGAGCCGTACGGCATCCTTCTAACAATGTGGCTGCTATTCCAGAAGAAGCAACTGCAACCGCAATGTTGGATCTCGCACGAACAGTGGCTAAAACTACTGACATGAGGAATGTCTTACCAGTTCCACCAGGTGCATCCAGCAAATATAAACCACCATTTCCATCATCAATTGCCTTCATTAACATATCATAAACTTCCTTTTGCTGGGGATTCAACAAGGTTACATTCGTTTGAACTACTAAATCTAATTCCTGGTGATCATATTCATGTTCTCGTTACAATTCTCGATTAAATGCGTCATTCATTTCACGATTTGGCGCTGGCATTCCTAACCTGACTAATAAACTACCGCACATGAAGTAACACATGTCTTCGATCAAGAGTAAAGCCTGATTATGTATCTCCTCATTCATCTGAAGATCGTGATTTCTGCAACTGACACGAATTTGATGTAAAATATCTTCTGACATATTATCTGATTATTGATTTCTGATAAAATTTATAATTATCAAAAAAAATTTCAACCATACGTAACCATAGACAAAATTATGTTTAGCTGTCATTTGCGTTTTGTTATTCCAAGACAGATGCATTTTTGTTATACCACGTTTTATAGTGTCTTGTACTATCTTTGACGTTTTGTTATTCCAAGTCAGATGCGTTTTTGTTATACCACGTTTTATAGTGACTTGTATTCTCTTTGACTTTTTATGTCACATCACACGGGAATGCGGTCAAACGGGATAAAAAGTATCCAATGTCCGTCTCCTGCTTCTAAGCTACCTCCATACCAATTTTAAGCCAAATCGATACAACCATTCTTGAGTTATAAATAGTGTAACTAAAATGACTTTCTTTTATATATATAGATATATAAGCCATTTATCTCTTTCAATACCTAGCCAAAATCGATAAATATCATATCTTTTTAAATATTAAGGTCTTCAGGTAGGTAAAATCATAAATTAAGAAAGAATTTTTTGGAATTTGTTGCTTAAATTGGTAGCGCGTATGAGAGAGTTCAGAGCCAAGTCCCCAGATTGCAGCAGCAGATATCGCAGAGTTGTCAATAATAGCTTTTCACATATTTTTTTTCTGTTGCGGAAACACTTTCGTTTTGCCATACAATGTAAACATTTTATTCAGGTTAGTTGTATTCAGTTAAAGTCAGTGACAGTTTGTCATAAATAAAGAGTGTTTTAAATTTTTCTGTTTCATAATATGTTGTAAGTATTTTGATATAAAGCTAAAAAAAAATATATTAGCTACAAAAGTATGGTTCTACTTTTCATTGTATTACAAGCAATCAGCGTCACTATTCATCGCATTTTATTCACGAAATTTTCACACAGGTCGTCTAGTATATATTATTTCTATAAGGTATTTTTTTTTTTTATCACAAGCCATTATCTCCCGCCATAATTAACCGAAATCAATGAATGAGGTGTCATTTTAAAGCTCGTGGTCTCCACTTTGTACGCATCATATTTAAATACAAGAATTTTTTGGAATTCGGCCCTTAAAGGCCAAAATTTCAATATTTCTAAAATGCTGTTTTTTGTGTTACGAGTTATTTATCTCCCTGGATACCTATCTGAAATCATTTAATGAAGTATCATTTTAAAGATTAATATATTCGCTTTGGTGAAATCATATATTAAGACAGGAATTTTTCAGAATTCGACCCTGAAATGACAAAAGTATCGATATTTCTGCACTTAGCGTGGTGGTGTAACGGTTAGCGTTCTGGCCTCGCATTTTGGAGGACGGTGGTTCGAATCCCCGTCCGGGAATCCAGATTTAGGTTTTACATGGTTTCCCAAATCACTCCAGGTAAATGCCGGGATGCTTCCTTCAAAAGGCCATGGCCGAATTTCTTCCCATTCCTTGCTCCCATCCTTTCCCATCTCTAAAGACCTCACTGTTAAGAGACATTAAGCAGTTAAAAACAAAACAAAAATATTTCTGCAACACGTTTTTGTGTCACGAGCCATTTATCTCCCTTGATACATAACCGATATAGATAAATGAGGTATCATATTAAAGATTAAGATTTCTGCCATGGTAACAATATACTTTAAGAAAGTTTATTATTCCTAATTTGACACTTAAAGGGCAAATATGTCAATATTTATAAAATGCGTTTTCCATGTCTGGAGCAATTTATCTCCATGGATATCAAACTGAAATTGATAAATGAAGTAGAATTATGAAGACTAATGTTTCAGCTTCAGTGACATCATATATTAAGAAAGTTTTTTTTTTTTTTTTTTTTTTTTGGAATTCAAACCTTAAAGGGAAAAATTATCAATGATTTTACAACGCATAATTGTGTCACGAGCCATTTATCTCCATTAATATCTAACTGATATAGATACATGAGGTATCATTCTAAAGATTAAGGTCTCATCATATTTTAAGAATGGATTTTTTCCGTATTGAACATTTAATGAGCAAAAATATCAGTATTTCTAAAATGCTTTTTTAGTGTCTCGAGTCATTTATCTCCCTTGATAATTAAACAAAATTCATAAACGAGGTATCAGTTTAAAGACTGTGGTCTTCGTATTGTATTCAGTTTCATTATGCCATATTTTAAGAAAAGAATTCGACCCTTAAAAATTTGACCCTTAAAGGGCAAAAGTATTAATATTTCTACAACGCATTTTTCTGTCACGAGCCATTTATCTCCCTTGCTACCTACCCGAAATTGATAAATGAGGTATCATTTTAAAGATTCAATTATTCGCCACTTTGGTTACATCCTATTTCTCCAAATTCAACCCTTAAGTGGCGAACACACTGTTTAAGAACCATGCAAGAAGAATATACACCTGGAAACGTCCTGGGGATACAGGCAGATATCAGCTAGATTATATCATGGTCAAACAGAGATTCAGGAATCAAGTTCTAGACTGTAAAGTGTACCCAGGAGCAGACATAGACTCAGACCATAATTTGATAGTAATGAAGTGCAGGCTGAAATTCAAGCGAATAAGGAAGCAGCATAAGCAGAACAGACTGGATGTGAATAAACTGAAACAATCTAGCACAAGAGAAAAATTTGCAGAAATGGTAGACTTAGGTCTAAGAATTAACTGTGAAAGGAGCTCAACTGAGGACGAATGGAGTGCATTAAAGACCGAAATAATGAAAGCTGGCAAAGAAACCTTAGGCTTTAGGGAACAAGCTGCCCGAAAACCTTGGATCACAGAAGAAATTTTGCAGCTGATCGATCAGAGGAGAAGGTACAAAAATGCTCAGGATGAAGCAGGAAAAGAGCAGTACAGGCAATTTAGAAATCAAATAAATAGGAAATGCAAAATAGCAAAAGAAAAATGGCTACAAGAAAAGTGTGAAGAAGTAGAAAAGGAAATGGTTGCAGGAAAAGTAGATGTTGCATATAGAAAGATCAAACAGAATTTTGGAGAAATGAAGAAAAGAGGTATGAACATTAAAGCTGCCGATGGGAAACCTCTTTTAAGGTCAGAAGATAGAGCTAACAGATGGAAGGAATACATTGAGAAACTGTATGTTGGGGACGACTTGAACAATAGTGTATTGGAAAAGGAAGGCGATGTCGACATGGATGACTTAGGAGATCCTGTTTTGAGGACAGAATTTAATAAAGCTCTGAATGACTTGAAAGCAAATAAGGCAGTTGGATTGATGAGATCCCTGCAGAACTTCTTAAATCTCTAGGAGAGGAAGGAATCGAAAGATTATTCAAGCTGATATCAAAAAGCTATGAAACAGGAGAAATTCCAATTGATTTTAATAAAAATATCATCTTCACACTTCCAAAGAAAGCACAAGCTGACAAATGTGAGAATTATCGCACAATTAGTCTAACATCACATGCTTCAAAATTACTGACCAGAATAATATACAGAAGGATGGAAAGGGTAGTAGAAGAGATAGTAGGTGAAGATCAGTTTGGGTTTAGGAAAAATCGCGGTACAAGGGAAGCAATTCTGTCTTTAAGATTAATACTTGAAGGGCGGATCAAGAAAAACAAAGATACTTTTATGGCATTTGTTGATTTAGAAAAAGCTTTTGATAATGTTAGGTGGGACAAGATGTTCAAAATTTTAAAGAAGTCAGGTCTAAAGTATCGAGATAGAAGAATCGTCTATAAACTATATAAGAATCAAGTGGCTGTGATAAAAGTAGAGAATCACGAGAGACATGCATCAGTTAAAAAGGGTGTGAGACAAGGTTGTAGTCTATCCCCGTTAATATTCAACTTGTATGTAGAAGAAGCAATGAAGAAGGTCAAGGAAAAATTTCCATGTGGCATAAGTTTTCAGGGAGAAAAAATCAGCATGCTACGATTTGCTGACGACATTGTCTTATTAGCAGAGAGGGCTGAGGATATTGAGAAGTTATTGAATGGCATGAACAAAATACTGAAGGAAGATTTTGGACTGAATATAAATCAAAGTAAAACAAAAGTGATGAAATGTAGCAGAAATGACACCAGTACTAGCAGATTAAATATAAAAATAGGATCTGATGCAATAGGAGAAGTGAGTGAGTTCTGTTACTTGGGAAGCAAAATTACAACCGATGGCCGAAGCAGGAGTGATGTTAAAAGCAGAATAGCACTAGCAAAAAGAGAAACCTTTTAGTTTCAAATATTGATCTAGGAATTAGAAAGAACTTCTTAAAACTCTATGTGTGGAGCACAGTACTTTATGGTAGCGAAACATGGACTTTAGGAATACCGGAATGAAAGAAACTTGAAGCATTTGAAATGTGGTGCTACAGAAGAATGCTGAAAATTAGGTGGACAGACAAAGTAAGAAATGAACGAGTTTTAGAAATGATGGGCGAGAAAAGAAGTTTATGGAAGAAGCTTACAGGAAGAAGAGACAGGCTGGTAGGTCATATTTTGAGACATGCTGGATTGGTTAATTTGTTAGTGGAGGGAACAGTTGAAGGTAAGAACTGCAGAGGTAGACAGAGATTAGAATATATGAAGCAGATAATTGAGGACGTGGATTGTAAGGGGTATGTAGAAATGAAGAGGCTAGCACAGGATAGGAAGGGATGGAGGATTGCATCAAACCAGTATATCAATGTTTCTAATGAGTTTTAAAAAAAAAAAAAAAAAAAAAAAAAAAAAAAAAAAAAAAAAAAAAAAAAACAAACCTTGCTTGATGCCTAACCAAATTCGATGAATGAAGTATCATTTTAAAGACCAGTGTGTGCTTTGGTCACACCCTATTTTATAAAAGGAATTTTTTGGAATTCGACCCTTGAAGAGCAAAAGTATCAACATTATTTCTACAATGTGTTTTTTGTTGTTGTTATTACGAGCCATTTATCTCCTTCAATACCTAACCAAAATCGATAAATGACATATCGTTTTAAAGATTAAGTAAAATTAGTTAAAATCATAAATTAAGAATTTTTCGGAATTTGATGTTTAAAGAGGTCGAGCTCAAAGTCATCCCTAGACAGCAGCAACAGATATCACGGAGATGTCAATAAATTGTTTTTTTTATACAATAAGTAGCTTTTCAGATGTTTTTTTCTGTTAAGGAAAAATTTTTGTTTCCCTATACAATTCCAATGTAACCATTTTATTCGCACAGCAACACATACCACAAATAATGTTGATATGCTGTGTGCATTTTTTTCAGGCTGGTTGTATTCCGTTAAAGTCAGTGAAAGTTTGTCATACATACAGTGTGTTTTAAACTTTCCTAACTGTTTTGTAATATTTTGTAAGTATTTTGATGCGTAACTATTACACTAAACAAAAAAATATTGGTTCAAAAGTGTGGTTCTACTTTTCATTATATTACAAGCAGTCAAACTCACTATTCATCGTATTTTATTCACAAAATTGAATTAACACTTCCGCTCTCCCGGTTCTTCAAGTAACTGGCCATTTTTTTGCGATTTTTAAATTTCAAATAACTTCTTATTACTAATGCTATAGCTAAGAAACTTTCATATTATTGTAGTTTGACTTGTACACTTTTTATGTAAATTGGGTATGACATCAGGAGAAAGGTAACAAACTGTTTATAATCAAATGTATGAGTATGTATTTTATAAAATGTATTACAATCACTTTACGGTACTTAATTTTGTCTGGCACAAAAACAATCGAAAGCATTAGAGTTCTTGATCACTGGTGCAGTAACACCACTATATTCCTCAAAAAGAGGCAAATCCGGAAGAATATCGTTATGTAACCACTTCATCTTCATTACCTGATCAGCGCATTTTCTTACATGGATGAGTCTCTTATATTGCTACTTCATGAACTTCATCTTGTCCACTGATGTCATCAACACCACCTTCCTCTGCAGATTACAATATATTTACTTTGAAAATAATATCCTTTATACACACACAAAGAATGAAATTGAAATAGAACAATTGTAAATATGTAATTATTAACATTAAGTAGCTTACCAGCAGTAAGCATTTCATTTTTATCTGAAACACTTTCCCACTCTTCAGTGTCTCCTTCAGAACCTGAATCATCTATCACTTCATCTAAAAGAGCTAATACTTCTTTGTCCTTCTATCTTTAAACCATTATAAAAGAAATACCCAGAGCAAATGACAATGAAAACTTTCTGCAACAAGGCGAACACACGAAAAAAGCAGGAGTTTCTGTAGCCGAAATGATATAATGTACAGCTAAAGATAGTCTCAGAAATACTCGCTAGATGGCAGCATGTAATATAAAAACGATGATAGACACAATGCCACGTGGAAAAACCGGGATCTGACTAACAAGGTGGCGAAAATCGTCAGTTAACTGCCACCCAAGTCAGGCTCAGGCCTGGCAGCACAACAATACCATGCAGTCCGAGTCTGACTTGGGCTCTGTTGCAAATGTGTGAATACACAATATTAAAGGTGGGTTTACATGCGCAAGCCATTTGCACAAACTGACTTGCACAAACCAGTTTGTGCAAGTAAATTGTTGTGCGCGAACACAGGCATGAAGTTTGCACAAGCCAAAAAGTTTGTTTGGATTGAGTAAAATAAGTCCCGACGGAAAATCGGGTTGAGGTTGGTGGTTTGGCATGAGTGTCTAATCAATTCTCTAGCCTCAGCTCAAACTTCATGCATGCGCATGGATGGTGGTAATGTTCCATAAGCTCTTCCGCCTGACCTTATAAGTTGGCAGATATTTGTACATAAATCTTATTCACTTATATTATTATTAAATTCTGATTTTGATGTTTTATCCTGTTTGATCGGAGAGTCATAAAAATTCTTCATTAGCAACAACTTTGGCTAATTTCCCTACTGTTTTGAGATATTTGTAAAAAAACTGAAGCATTGCACATGTAAATTTACCTAATGGGATGATAAACCATTAAAGTAAACATATGCAAAGTTCTATCAAAATCGTATAAAAACTGTAGTTTTGTATAAAGAACATCTGAAAAAATTAAATAGGATAAAAGGGGTGAGGGATCAGGTTTTTGTAAACAGAATGTAGACAGTATTTTTCTCTTTTCTATATGTGTGCAAAGTTCCATCAATATTGAATAAAAGCAGTGGATTTGACTAAAATGAACGTGGTTGAAACGGGAAAAGGGATGGGGTTTCTGTAAGCCAAATATAGACAGAATTATTTGTTTGTTTTAATGTATACATGTACAAAGTGGGTTTGTATAAAAATTAAGGGATATAAGTAGGCAAAGGGTATGGTTTTTTAATTTTTTTATCACAAGCCTTTTCCATATAATAATACATACGTATATGTGCCAACATTCATGTTGGTCAGTATCAAAGTTTATTAATATTGGAAATACCAACATCCATTTTATTTGTAGATAGTCATTCAGATTGTGTTTATTTTGGTTTAGTTTGTTTGTTCAAAAAATCCAAAGAGAGATAATTTCTTGAACAGCACAAGTTTTGCATTTGTGGAAATTTAAGAGTAAAGAGTACAGGGACTACAATGCTATATCTCATGCACATACAGAAAAATTTCAAGCAGTGTCTGCTTTCAAAATTATTGGTGTCATTAAATTTGGCAAATGATTTGTCCATACGCAAATAGAAAATCTTTAGGCTCACTGCATTATTCACCTATTAAATTAGAGAAAACAAATCCCTATAGTTTAGACCATTTCCTTTTCAATTTGATCTTTTTTATGTAATGCAAACTGCAGCCTTAGAAAGAATTAGTTTTTCATCAAAATTTTCAATTTTGAACACAACAAACTACAATTTTCGGGGTTCATCACTTGACAATTGTGCAAGCCATACTGAACATCTAAACAGCAATGTTACATTCAGATCATTTGCACAATCTTGCTTGCGCAAGCCAGTTTGTACAAATGGCTTGAGCATCTAAACCCAGCTTAACAGACTCCAAAGAATGGAGTGTTTATCTGTGTTGTTGCATGACCTTTGGTGGGATATCTCACAAAGAAAAATTCATCTAAGGTGCAGTATCATCTGTGAGGCCTATTTGTTTTTAGTATGAATGAACTATCATTTCTTCTTCCTTTACATGATTGCATATAATTTATATATTCCATAACCTGGTCATAAGATATATCGCTGATTTTAAACTATACCATAAGCTTTCAAAATGTGAAAACTCCATCCAGATTGGTGCATTAGTTTTTATGTATTACACCCACAAATCATCAGACACATAGCTCTCTTACAGATTTATAATGCAAAGACAATATTGATTTATATGTATTACATATAGATAGAGACACTGCTTAAAAATGGCATGGAGATATGTCATGGGGATTAGGGCTATGGACACCACTGGTAAATGGAGTTTTACTAGCCAAACCTAAACTTAAGTAGTGGTTGGAAGTTGGTAGTTACTGGTTTGTTAAGTAGCATTAAGTGCTTAAAGACTTTGCCCTTTTTATGTTAGAGACTACTGGTGATAAGATTTTTATTTCTTTTGCCATCATCAGTCTCTTGATTATTTTGATAGGGTCCTTCATTGCTTCCTATCTTGCACTAATGTCTTTGTCTCAAAATACCCCTACCACCAATGCCTTCAATCATCTTTTTCTTTTATTCTAATCTCTGTCTTCCACTACAGTTCTTACCTTCAACTCCACTAACAAATTAACCAGTCCTGCCTATCTTAAAATGTGACCCACAATCCTGTCTCTTCTTTCTGTAAAATACTTCCAAAACTTCTTTCCTCACCCATCATTTAGACATCTGTTCAATTTGTACTTTATCTGTCCACTTAATTTTCTGCATCTTTCTATAGCACCTCATTCAAAGGCTTTCTGCTATTCCTAAAAACCACACTTCTCTACAATAAAAAAATTTAAAATTCATCCTGAGGATATCATGAAGGAACTAAGAAAGCTGAAGAAACATAAAGGGGCTGGTGTAGATAATATTACTACAGATGTAGAAAGATAGCAAGATGTGACGTTTACCGTACATTGAAAATTTATTTAAATTGAGTCTGGATGCTGCCTGCTTTCCAGAGGACTGTAAAAGTGTGATACTAGTACCACCAGTACATAAAGGAGGCATAACAAATTATAGACCAATCAGTTTGATATTAGTGGTAGGAATATTAATGAAGAGATTGACATGCAAGCACATCAGAAATGTGTAGAGGTAAGTGGTTTTCACATTGGCAAAATGACTTTAGCTGAAGTTATTCATACAAATTTCAGTTAATAGATATATGCAAAGTAGACCAAGTTGATGGTGTAACACTATATCTTTCAAAGGCTTTTGACAGAATAAGTCATAAAATGATGATAAATAACATACAACTTTTGGAGTAGATGAGAAGATTATTCACTACGTAGAAACGTGGTTCTTGGCTATAGGGATTTGATAACACTACCCAGCTTTTAACTCTGACCGAGTTATATGCTGTAACTTGCTCAATACTTTTTTGTCTCTGCCACTTTGTAAAGCTAGATTCGAGACACTTAGATTAACTTCATACAAAGGAAATAGTAACAAAGGAATTGCATAAAGTCAAAGGTATTCGCTAACTATTGAACCATACTAATTTTAATACCCCTGCAAAAACACAAACTTTCCAGCCACGAGTAGTCAATTTGACTAACACAGAGCTTACAGACAGAGAGACCCAACTTCTGGGTAAAGTCCTGAAATACAACCTAAAATGCACTGACACAAGCAAATTCATGGAGAATACCATTATTGAAACAGAACATATTCTTACACAAGAAGAAAACAGTAGCAAAAGTTAGGTTAACACAACCCTTGCAAGAGAATTAATTGCAAAAGAGCTAAATCACATCTCTTCAACCCATAAACTCTCACAAAGAAACAGTTCCAACAAGACTATACACCAATTAAGAAGGAAACTAAACAACCAGGACATTATTATCACTAAAGCATACAAAGGTAACACAATAGTATTATTACAGAATGCAGATTACATAAGTAAAACAGAAGATTTCATACACAATAACAATATACTCAAACTTAAGTCTGACCCAACATCAAGATTCCAAACAGAGGTGAAAAGATGCCTGAAAAACACCAAATTACTTTTCAGAGATTGGCAGACACTTTGCTATACACAAAAAAAATCCAAGAGCACCTACAATGAGAATCCAACCAAAAATTCATAATGACAGTATTCCAATAAGACCAGTGGTGAACTTTAGGAATGCCCCAACATACAAATTAGCGCAGCACATACACACACTCCTTACAAAACACTACAAATACTTCAAAAACAGAAACATATTAAACACACCACACCTTATAGAAAATATACAGAACACTTGAATCCCCAACACAGCAACCATAGTATCATTTGATGTGGAAAGTATGTTCACAAACATCCCGGTGACTGAAACCATATACCATATAGAAAACAACCTTAAAATTCACAGTAACATACCGTCTAAAATTATTACAGAAATAATTGAACTCCTGAACTGAATAACTTCTCAAAACTACTTTAGTTTCAATAAAGAATACTACATACAGGAAGAAGGTCTACCCATGGGGAGTCCAATATCTGGGATAATGGCAGCTATTTTTATGGATCTGATAGAGAACGAAATATTCCAGAAAATCATCCCTACAAAACCATACAAGGTATTACACTGGTTTAAATTTGTTGATGATATAATCTGCCTTATAGATGAACCACACCAACGAATTGATGAATTCCACAGTGATATTAACAATATACACAAAAACATCAACTTCACCATTGAAAGAGAAACTAAAAACCAAATACACTTCCTAGACTTAACAATAAAGAAGATACATAATAAACATAGCTTCAACATCTACAGAAAACCAACCACTACAGACACAATTATACATGCTACTTCCAATCACCCCATCAACCACAAACAAGCTGCTATCAGAATGAATGAGATACCCCTCTCCAAAGAAAACTATACAACAGAGCTCAATAATATTATGCTGATAGCATCCAATAACGGCTATAACACTGACATGGTACAGAAGATTAACTACAAAATTAAAAAACAAATATACAAATGTGGCCAACAAACACTCTCACCTCACAAGACAATTACCCAAACCACACTCACCAATGACACACAACAAGAAAACAGACAATGGCACACAATGACCTACTTGAACACTAACATTCACAATCATTCTACATATGCAGAACATTTAATTGAAAACAATCACGAACACACAGAAATGGGAACAGACATGCAAATATTGGCAATCAATAATCACAGAAAAAACATGTTGACAGTTCAAGAAAATTTTCATATGCAAAAGGCACTAAATGAAGGGGAAAATGTGATCAATGAATACATCCATCTTACGAACCAGACACTATTTAGGGCACTAAAAATGAACTCGCATTCAAACAAACCACTACAGCAAAGATAAAACTTAACTTCAGTAAGCAAATTAGGTTGGTAATACATAAGCCATAGACAGTTAGCATCTTTGAGAAGAAACCATAAACAATAACAAAAGTCTGTTTAAAAGCTACATTGTGTAAATACGTGTATAAATATGCTTTTCATAACAAAATGGTCAGTTGGTGAATAACCTCAAGAAGAATAACAACAACTAAGCTTGTTCCAGAAGTTACTTTCAAAATCATCGTGTGCAAATTACGTTTCTTATTCAAAATTGTTCAAGGGAAGAAACTGATATGGAACAATTCCATCCACTCATGTAATATAGAAAAACTGTAAGTAAAAATAAGCTATAATAATATTTAATAACAAAATTTATACCTTCATTTAGATAAACATTATGCTGCACATCAAAAATTGTATATAACTTGTTCTAGGGCACTGATGATGGTCTAATAAACCAAAACACATATGCCATAACAAAGTTTTTTTTCATTTGTTAGCTGCACTAGACGGAGAATAAAATCCAACATTAGTATAGCAGCTAAGGATAATGACCTAAGTATTCAAAATGTTAAAAAATAAAGTCTTTGGAAATCTTGATTATGTTCTGAAACTTGTTCACAGTTATGATATCAGTCAACTATTTAAAAATCGGCTTCAGTCACTCTGAAAGATAGCAGGTTCATCTGATGACAAAAGTCTCATTGAACAACCAAGCACAGGTTGCTTATACCCACTCTTCAAATAAATAAGTTCACTGAATTTACAACATTGTCAATTTAACTTTAGGTTTCTAAAAGTTCTCCAAATGAAAGTCAGATTTTGCAAATCACTTAGTGTCCCATCTTCAGAAAATTAAACCTTACATTCTTGCATGAACCCATGTGGTCACCAAAACACGCACTACCTCACTCATTAATACTGATTCTTCATTGTATTCCTACATGCACTGACCAAGCCACATACATACAACTTCACCAACTTCGAATGCCTCATGAAATGTAAGATCTTATCACCTTTATCGGCTATGCTCAGAACGAGAAAAAGTAAATCTAAATGGACAATATTTTATATTACTGTCATTGAAATTTTTACATTAATTAGTTATTTTTTGGAGTTTCTCCTTCTTTTAAAGTGTACATATAAAAAGTTCCATTGAAATTGGATAAAAACTATAAGTTTCTATAAAGGTCACTACAAACTAAGAGGGTTTTGGAATATCTCTGGTTGTTTACATAGCAACACGCTTTGTATTCTGTCGCTCAAAAAATGTTATATTCATTTGATTATTCTCGTTTTAGTGAGTGAAATAGTTTACTACAGTGAATAGACTGACTTTTTAAAGGTTTTGAATAATTATTTAACTACCAGTGCAACAGCGACAATCAAAGTTCTACAGATAACATCATCTCCACCATCTTTGGTGGAGATTATGGACAAGGGAGCCCAATCGGCCTCCCTGTAGGTAGTGCAGTTCATGAGAACGGTATAGGTTCCAACATAGGAGAGGTAGTTGGTGAAGCGTTGAACACAGTGTTAAACTTAGACAACTCCACAAAAGTGCTACCATCATCAGAAGAAGAAATGCCTCTACAAAAGCAGTCCAACAAGCGCCTGCTCCGAGACATCGACAACACAACAGCAGCCGACAGCTCTGAAAAACTTCCAAGGGTGGAAGTTGGCAGAAACCAACATCAGCAGCTCATCGCAGCAACACCGGCAATACTACCTCAGAACCGACTTCGGTAAGTGATCAACGACCAAGTGCTGGCCCAGTGGTAAAAATAGCGAACAAATATGAATGGTATGATGGTGGCCCATATATTATTTTTGTAGAAAGCAAAGTGAGCAATGTTGGTAGACTACATCCCATGGCAGTCGGCAAGCTGATCCACCACGAAGGCGAATTAGTAACCAAAAACATAGTGAACATTACTAAGTCAGGCAGAAACCGTATAAGAATCGAGACAATTTCCGGTCCGAGTGCTAACGCCCTAGCCCAAAGCAAAACTTTCCCTATGCACAACATGGAAGCTTACATCCCCATTTCCTTAACAACCCGCCAAGGCATTATAAGAAATGTAGACATTTCACTAACGGAAGAGGAGATAATGGAAGTGATAAGATGTGATGTTCAAGTAGTACGAATAAGGTGATTGATTCACCAAAAATACAAGTGATACCGATAGAGACCAGAGAAGACCCATCCCAGTTTGTGCAATTACTTTCAAAGCGCAACGCCGTCCAGAATACGTGATAATCCATGGAGTAAGATGCCCGGTAGAACTGTACATCCCTTCGGTCCTTCAATGTTTCCAATGTTTGAGGTACGGTCATAATAGTAAACAATGTCGGAGTCAACCTAGATGTAGCCATTGTTCTTGAAACCACCCTTTCAAAGAGTGTAAAAATTCAGGACCACCTACTTGTGCCCATTGTGACGGGCCCCATCTCTCCATTGATTGCAGCTGCCCTCAGTACCAAAAACAACTACAGATAAATAGGAAAAGAGCTTACGAGGGAATATCTTACCAGGAGGCGCTAGCAAGCATCGAACAAAAAACTTATGCCACAATACCAGCCGAACATTTGACACAGAATAGAGAGAGAACATTTTATTATCAAGCAACCAACCCTTCTATGATTAGAGCTACAAACAAAGTTATAGAAGTTCCAACCACAGTTCAGAATACCCTAAACCCACCACCAACAGCCCCTTTAAAGTTACAAAGTCGATCAGAAGGCCCTCCACCCCACCAACAGAAACCAATGGTCAGAATAGACAGCAAGGGTAAAGATCATAACTGGCCACCTAGGGACACACAACGAACTACCCACAGAAATGCTTCCCAGGTACCGCAAGAACTTCTTATGAGGGTACCAAACCAACCATTATTCCCAATTACTAATAATCCATATAGCCAAAACGCCCAAACAGCAAACGAATATCTAGTAGAAAAGATACAAAACTTGATCACAATGATCTTACAAATGGTATTCTCCGGTGACTTACCACATAACATCAGAGACCTTATTGCTACTAAATTAATTGACTTCCCTCAGGGCCATCCAATATCCCAGGAACAACATATAATAGAAGCTCAACCCCATCCTGGAACAATTCAACCTAACAACTAAAACAAAAGGAGCCCTTTAACATAATGAAAGTAACCAAAGAAGTAATAACAATGGATAAGAAAAATAACAACACCACGGTATCCCAATATCTAAGTATCTTACAATGGAATGGAAGATCATTTTGGGCGAACAGAGAAAGCCTAATTTCAGCACTCACTCAAAACAATATTGACATAGCCATATTGTCAGAAACATGGTTCAAACCAAATAGAAAGGTCAGTTTCAAATCCTACAAGGTGTACAGGAATGACAGACTAGACGGTAGAGGAGGAGTGGCGATATTGGTGCACGAACCGATTAATCTCAGTTTGGCAAATTACCCTTTCAAGCAGTAGCAATACGGATATGACCCACCCAGTCAACAGTCAACATCATTTCCATTTACTGCTGCCCAAAAACAAAAATCACTCCAAACGACTGGACAAATCTTATCAGCCAAATAAACTCACCAATGATTCTGGTCGGCGATTTTAACGCACATAACCAGAGCTGGGGCTGTCACTACAACGACCTGAGAGGATCGACAATTAAGGATATGGCAGAAGACAACAATCTGGAAATAGTAAACAACGGCAGCCCAACAATGGTCCCATCACCAAGAAGACTCAACTCGGCAGTGGATCTAACTCTCTGCTCCCCCAACCTGGCAACCATAGCGACATGGAGAGTGCTCAATGATTCATTGGGATCGGACCTCTATCTGATACTTTTAAATATCGGATGCCCACTAACCAAAGAAACTGCAGCTCATCCAACAATCAGATGGAACGTCAATAGAGCCGACTGGTCCCAATACAGGATACGAATTGAACAAATTTCCAGAGATATCACAGAACACTCTACAGGAAACGAGAGCTATAAAAAACTGACAAATGTGATTTCAGAGGCAGCAGACAAATCTATTCAACGAAAGGACTGCCAAAACGCCAAGAAAAATCGCCCACCAATATGGTGGAACCCAAAGAAGACTCTCTGTTAACTTATACAGAAAGAACCCCAACCTCCAACACTATATGTCTTATTTACAAATTAACGCACAAACAAAAAGAATGCTCAAAACGCAAAAGCGTCAAAATTGGATCAAATTCTGTGAAACATTGGGGAAGGATTCGAATATCTCTTCTGTTTGGTCCATGATTAGGAAGCTTAAAAATAATGGTTTCAACAACGAAACCCCTAAAATCAGTACAACAACTCTTGAAGACATTGCAGACAAAATCGCTCCTCCCACAGTCCAGGAGGAGGACTTCAACTTTGCGCTAAACCCTCAGGAAGCATCAGACCACCAACTACGCACGCCATTTACCATGACAGAACTACAACAAGCTTTAAAGCGATCCTCCGACTCTTCGCCTGGAATAGTTGGAATCCATTACGCAATGTTAACAAACATGCCTCCAGCTGGCTTACAGAGACTTCTAAACATCTTTAACCAGATTTGGATGAAAGTACCTATTCCAGCGGAATGGAGAACCCAGGTTGATTCCAATATTAAAACAAGGAAAAGACCCCACCAAAGCGACTTCGTACAGACCGATATCATTAATTTCATGTGTAGGAAAAACACTAGGACGTCTCATCAAAAACAGATTAGAATGGTGGGTGGAGGCAAACAACCTGATTCCCAACTCACAATCCGGATTTCATAAGGGAAAAAGCACACTAGACAACCTAGCGATCTTGACGTCGGACATTTACCTCTCATTCTGCAACAAGCAATATTTGGGAGCGGTCTTCCTAGTAATCCAATCAGCTTACGACAACGTCAGAATCCCTCATTTGATGCACAAACTGGAGACATTAGGGGTACCGATGAAACTTGTGAAAGGACTCTACTCCCTATTATCGGAGAGGATAATCTATGTCAGCTCAAAGAAAAATCGAGTAAGACCGGGTATTGGTAATCAAGGGTTACCTCAAGGAGCAATCCTCAGCCCACTCCTGTTTTTACTATACATAAGTGATATAATCCACTCCATCCCTATGAAGATTATCTCACTCCAATTTGCAGACGACATGTCACAACAGGAAGTCCATAACCTATTGAACAAGGCAATTACAGCTCTCATCAAATGGCTACACACCAATGGTTTTGAACTTTCACTGGAAAAATCATCAGTAGTCTACTTTTCAAAGAGAAAAATCTCCCATGACTCGGACAGTATCCAAATAGGTCCATATAAACTGGCCCTTAAAAAACAAGCACGGTTCTTGGGAATGTTACTGGACAGCCGCCTTAGCTGGTCCCAGCATATCGATCAGCTGATAGCAAAATCGAATTCACAACTAAATATAATAAGAATGGTGTCAGGTACTTGGTGGGGCTCCCACCCAAAAACGCTCCTACTACTTTACCGAACACTAATTAGATCGCTATTAGAATATGGTTCCATGTTTCACCAATACGCTAAAAAGGACGCCCTCAAAAAACTAGATAGACTTCAAGCAGCTTGCCTAAGAGCTTGTGTCGGCGCAATACGCTCAACCCCCATTAATGCCCTATTAGTGGAGGCAGGAGAACGTCCCCTTCATATACGACGATCATATCTTGAGGAAAAATTCATAATGGAAAAATTGGTACTTAATACCCACCCGCTCCACCATTGATTTGAAAGGATGCAAGCATTAGCGAACAAAGGAAAGGGCCAACTCAAGCTCCCGCTTCTAAATGCTTACAAACTTTGGTCTAAATATAAAGATAAAGTAGCTTCTTAAGACATACACCCCATCTTTCAAGAACCATACGAACTCCGACTGGAAGAAATCCACATTCACTTTCTGGAAGGAGACACAAATCCCACCTTAAACCAGAAACTAAATAGACTCCTGGCAGAGATAGGGAAAAACACAGTTAAAATATACACAGACGGCTCAAAGAATTTTGAGGAAAACAGTAGGAGCAGCTTTCTTCTGTCCCAACACTAATCATTCAGCTCAATTCTCAATACATGAAGAAACATCTATTTTCACAGCTGAAGCGAAAGCCATACTGGATGCGGTTAAGTATAGCCAAATGATCCAAGCAGACAAAAGCATCATATTAACGGACTCCATGAGTGTCTTAAAACAGCTACATAACAACACGTGGAATTATCACCTCCCAATGACAATCTTAGAAATTAGGAAACAAATAAAAAGCAGTAAAGAATGGGGAATCACTACCTACCTGCTATGGGTTCCAGCTCACAAAGGTATAAAATTCAATGAACGAGTCGATACTTTAGCAAAACAGGCCATCCTCAATGGATTTAAAGATGGTATGAACCTCCCAATGTCAGATATAATTCACACAATCAAAAAACGAGCCAAAGAAAAATGGCAAGAAGAATGGAGAACATTTCTAACCACCAAAGCTTCGCACTATGGGAGCATCCAACCAACTATTCCACCTCAACCTTTGTTTTATAAATGTATCACAAGCAGACAACTAACAACAATGATTTCCAAGCTGCGGTTCAACCACGGAAGATTCCCCAGCCACCTCTATCGACTAGGTCTGAGAGAATCTCCTCTCTGTGACTGTTCAGATCAGACTATAGGAGACACCAACCACATTATATTTTCCTGTAGAAAATTTAAACGGACCCAGGATACCATGATCAAGGATTTAGTCAACATAGGAATCCCTCTCCCTACCAACATAATCCTACTCCTAGTTAGTGATGACAAAGCAGTGTACAACAGCCTTATTAGATTCCTAAAAAAATGGAAATATAGAAATCTAAGACCTCACCATCGGTAAATAAAAATGTCAATAAGCCTAAAATGAATTGTATAAATGACTACAACGATTCTGTTTTATTCTTTAAAGATTACACTACGAGTAGATAAGTATGACTTAAAATTGTC
Source organism: Vandiemenella viatica (assembly GCA_031002005.1). Lineage (NCBI taxonomy): Eukaryota > Metazoa > Arthropoda > Insecta > Orthoptera > Morabidae > Vandiemenella > Vandiemenella viatica. Next base: position 164,897,322 of record CM061920.1, read on the forward strand.
ATCAGTATAATAAACACTGTAAGTAGCCTAAGTACAACTATAATTAGCATAAGCAAGATTGTAAATAGTATAATAAAACCTGTAAATAATTAAGCATAATGAATTATCTTACAATTCACGGCTGTATGGTCATATAATCGAACGTGAACAAAAGTAAGTAATAATTTAGACTCATGAATACCAATGTCGGTATTGCCTCACGTATACCTGCAAAATGACTTCAAAACGAATTGTATCAACTGCTACAGCAATTCAGCTTTATACCTGAAAGACTTTAATTACGTTTAGATAAGTTCTATTTAAAATTGTAACCAATATAATCAAAATTGTAAGTAGCGTAAGTTATCGATAATTAACAGATGCAATATAGTAATGAGTATAATCAAACATGTCATTAGTTAACGATAATGAATCATGTTACAAGTGACGGCTGTATGGTTACATAACCGGATGTCAATAAATAATAAAAAAAAGAGGGTTTGGGCTTTACCAAACAAAATGTAAATAGTATTTATCTGTTTGTATTAAGGTATACATATGCAAAATTCCATCAAAATTGGGTTTCTGTAAATATCATTGGAAATTAAGAGCAGAACGGTCAAAGAGGAGAGGTGTGGGATTTTGAAAACCAAATATGGACAGAATTTCTTTGTTTGTATTAAAGTAAACATGTGAAAAGTTCCTTCAAAGTTGCGTAAAAACTGTAGTTTTGTGTAAAGAACATTGGCAAAAATTAAGGAGATGTTATGGAGAAGAGGGGTTGCATTTTTGGAAACCATATGTAGCCAGTATCTTTCTGTTTGTTTTAAAGTATGTGTCTGCAAATTACCATCGAAATCGGAGATAATGTGTGGGTATGTTTAAACTTAGGGGTATAATTTTTTTTGGGAAGGTATGCAGGTAACATAATGGTATATTATATGATAAAAATGTTAGAGGACTATGAACAGCACAGGGTTGGTAAACATGGAATGAAGATTAATGCAAATTAGAGTCAGCTCATTAGGTACACAGATAAAAAAAGGTTAATTTTGATTATAAGGTGGGGAAAGAATTGCTTGGTATTTGACAACAAGCTTAACTGGGCAGAGCACATTGGACACATAACAGGAAAAGGTTTCAAAATTCTGCACTTGTTGCAGAGAGTTATGAGGGAATGTACCAGAGAAGTAAAGGAATTGGGTTATAAAACATTGGTCAGACCATTGGTTGAATATGATGGTGTAGTATAAGACCCACATTTTGGGTATCAAACACGGGAGTTGGAGGGGTGCAAAGAAGGGCTGCTAGATTTGTCTCAGGAAATTATTGTAGAATGCAATTAGTAACTGATGTGCTAAAAGAGCTGGTAAACAGGAGAAGAGTGAAGATAATCATGGGAATGTACAAGACTTATTTTGGTGCTGAGTTATGGAAAGATTTTGGTGTAAGAATTAGGAGCAAGGCATGGAAGCGAAAATATGACACTGGCACTTGATTTCAGGCACAAGGTTGTGGTACAAGGAGAATATTTTCCTTCATAGTTAAGGGGGTCAAGGATTGGAATAAATTACTGAGAGAAATGTCGAATAATTTACTAAAAATGTTGAAAGAATTAAAGGTTGGAATTTGTAGAGAGCAAAAGTAGGTGGGTACAGGAAAGGGGAAAAATGGATGTGGGGGAAATTGCCAATGAAGCATGCATTCTAGTGGAGCTAAATTATACTAAATTCAGCAAAATAACTGTATTGTACACAAAGTACAATGAAGCATGCATTCTAGTGGAGCTAAATTGTACTAAATTCAGCAAAATAACTGTATTGTACACAAAGTACATAAGAAGTTCTTTCTTAGTTCTAGATTAATATCATTCCTGCTGTGGCCATCAGCTGTAATTTTACTTCTTAAGTAAAGGAATTCACTTACTTCTTCTATTGCATCCAATCGTATTTTTATAGTTAATCTATTATTATTGCTATAATTTTTGCTATACTTCATCTCTTTCATTTTGTTTTGATTTATATTTGGTATTAAATTTTTCTTCAGTATTTTATTTATGCAGTTCAGTAACTTCTCATTATCCTCAATCAGTTCTGCTAACAGGACAATGACATCAGGAAATTGTATCATACTGATTTTTTTCTTCTTGGACACTTATACCACATTCAGTTTTTTCTTTCACTTTTTTTTTCTTCCTCTATATACGAGTTCAATGGTAATGGGGCTAGATTACACTCTTGTCTCACATCTTGTTGTTATTGGTTTTTTTTTCATTTAATGAAATTATTCTTATATATAGGAAGCATAATATGACTTATATAAGAATAATTTCATTATATGTATAAAAAAAACATTATGTTCAAAATATTAAGTATCACAGAAAACATTGTATGCTGATGATACCTCGATGAGAGGCGAAACATGTCCGTGAAATAAATAATATGCAACAACAGTTGTATTGGCGTAATTATTGAAGAATAATTATTAATTTAAAAGTTTAATTGTTAATTTTCAGAACAAGTTCTTGGATTTTATCATTTACTTTAAGAAAACTTTGAGCTAAATTCAATGAAAAAACTTTTTTTTACAGTGGTTTAAGGAGTCAGTAGTAGCAATGTTTAAAACTACCATCAAGGTAACTCTTAACTTTGGGGTGCACATCTAAGTATGATTGCAATAGTGTATGCTTTTAATCAATGTTGTGCCTTGGAAGATAACCTGCATCTTCATATGTAATTTTGAAGTCTGATAGTGCCTTTAAATATCTTCAACATTGTTATCTGATGACAGTGTTATCTTCATCAAATTTTTATAATGCATTTCAAATTTGTAACACCAGTGACTTGCTTTCATTTATGTATGACCTGTTAGCTATTACAGGGTAAATTAATAGCTTGGTGGCCATTTTAGAGAACTCTAGAATCTTTGAGAAACCGTATCAGTAATACAGGCATCACAATCAAGTTAATGCTAATGTTGCCTAACCCCAAGCAATGTTATGGTTTTACAACTTCTTTAAAAATTTTAACATCTTTTCCCACTGTCAAAAGCTTTTTCTAAATCAACAAATTGCCATAAAAATATCTTTTTTTTTCATGGTGTACTCTTCATGTTTTAATTATAAGGTCAGAATTGTTTCTCTTATACTTCCCTACTACACTTTCCACTTAAACCAACTACACCAACTACCACCCCACACTTTGAACTGAATAATATTGCACTATTCTGACAGGTATTTCATAAGAGCAACATAAAAATTTCAGAAAAAGATACTCGGGATCCAGACAAAAGTGGCTCATGGCATTAACTCAGATAAGGAAGAATAGCAGCATCTAAATGGTACAAAGTCAGTCATTGATGGGACATTTGTTGTTTCAATTTTTGGTGCATTTTAAATTACAAAACACATATATTAGTTCCTTTACTAAATCACTCTCATCCTGTTGTTTTACGTTTGACAGTTGTTAGTTGCTATCTAGTGATGTCACGAACCAAAGCATCATAGCAGCTTGCGTTTTCACGCAGAAGTTTAAAATCTAAGATTTAAATACCCTTTTATGGCACTTATCGATTTCATAAAATTGAAATAAAAATAATAGTGGTTTATTATTACCAAAGGATTAAATTAAGTCACAAACAAATATTTTAGAGAAAATATTGGTTTTCAGAAAGTGAACACTCATTGAACTAGAGAGACTTGGCTCAGAACAACGATCCCATAACTTTTGATCAGTAAGAACAGCTGAGACTAGGTCCAATTTGAACAAGAATTGTTTTGTTGGGATATCTTGTTACTTCCAGTATGTTTGTAGCAAATAGTATCTGCATGATCCCTTGCATGCTTTATGCAAGAGTAGATCCATTTGTAACTGTTATCAGCAACAACAAATCTACGAATTTTCTGAGCCTAGGCAAAAACTTGAGATTGCTGCCCGTTCGAACATGATTCTGCTGTTCCCTCCCCCCCCCCCTCTTCCTTCCAGGTTCCCACCTGAATGATAGTGGAGTAAAAAAAAAAAAAAAGGGTCACCATCATATGAATCTGCCATTTGCTGTCCTTTCAAACATAATTTTCCTGCCCTTCCCCCCTGAAATTTCTACCAGAGGCAAGTGCCCCAGTTTGCCTCCCTCCCCCCATAGATCTGACACTGGTCATCAGTGTTTATGTTTTATACTGAGTGATTAAAATGTTTAAGACAATTGAACAGCCTGCTGACTATAAATTGAGAAGATACCTGTATTTTAGGGAGAAGTTCAGTGTGTTGAAGGAATGCACTACTATAGTAGAAAGTAAGTGGAAACAGTTCGAAAAATAGTAAGAATAGGGGAAGAAATGACTGTTCCAAAATAATAGGGAGGAGCATAAAACCTGCATATTACAACATGTATTATGTAAAGAGTGAAGTATGCAATTCAGACAATTATGGATAAGGATGTAAAAGACATTATTGAAAGTATAAAAACAGCAGAGATACTGAGCAACTGGTGTTTTATTAAGAGAATTATAGTTTGTCGCAAACTGGCAGATGAAAAATATGACCATATTGGAAAACTAGAAATGGATTCATATGGCATTATAAGAGATTTTTTTATTATTATTTTTATTTTTTAAGTGTATAAAGTGGTATTGAAATGGTATTTACAAGTAGGTGGCAAAGACATTGTACTGTATCTGGAAATATTGTGGAAACTAAATCTATTTGAGAGGACTAGAAGTTAGTTGCGGTAGTACCAATTCACAGTCAGGCAGAGAAAAATAAGGTTGAAAACTATAGACCCATTAGTTAATATATTATGAAAAAATACTTTCTTAGCCATTATTACATTTTACTTTGACTGGTTGTGACAGAGATTATACTTCTCCACAATTATCATTGGCCAATTCCACCTTCCCCCCAACACCTGTAACCATTGCAATCCAAATTCTATTCATCTGGTCCATCTTTGGCACAAGTTATGTGATGGGTTTCAGTATATACATATTTGAGTCCCTCAACATATGTCTTTCCTATAACATTACAAAGGTTTCTATCAAGATCTTATAAAGTTAGTCCATTTTTTTTTTTTTGTGTGTTTGTTCTGACCCTTCTGTGGTAAGCTCCTTATTTTCTGCCTTGTAATAGTTTCATTGTTAATATTAGTATTTTTTTATCGCAAATCAAATCATAATTAAAACATACTCTTTGCGCATAATTTTTTTACTTTTTCTCCATTTCTTATTTTTAAATTCTTACTATAGTAATAATACATTCTGTCTATATGTTATCTGATTTGTTAATTAGATTGTTGTTGATGCATGCAAAAGTCCAAATAACCATTGGAGATTTTTTCGGTCTTTCTACCCTTTTGACCACTTTTCCATTCAACTGACCCAGCTCCGGAAGGTCATTTAAAAGCTATGATCCAGGGTTGCACTAGAATATGGGAACTTTCAAAATAACCAGAACTTCCAAAATAAATTTTTCTCCAATCGAATCAAAATTTTGTGTAGTTGAAGGTCTAACTTGTAAGGAACAAGGCTGATACCGGGGCTGTAGTATCGCCTTAGTGCCTCAACTAACAGTTTATGTGGATTCAAAGTTCTGCAGAAAGTTCATAAAATAATTTGAATTTGACCATGTAGCCGTACAGTAACTCAACTAAAATGCTTAAAGGTCGCCACTAGACCTATTACTACCACAAATCTAGAAAAGGTCTACTGTCTACTATGAAATCACAAGTTCAAAATAGCATTACACAGTTGAGTAGGCAATCGAACAGACTTTTCCAAACTATTTCAGGTTGTGGAGAGAAATTTAACTGACCGACCCCTTTAGTAAATTTAAAAGTTCATGTTAACAGTTATCTTCGCATGCCATCACACCAAAGTCCCAACATGGCTGACTCAATGGCGTGAACATCAACACGATCTCCTCCTGCTTCTACACAAGGCTGACACAGGCTCACTCACATAATGCTCCCTGGAACAAGATACAGTAGCATGCAAGCACGAGATTATATAGGTTCAATGACGTCACAGCCGAAACACAACTTTCTGCTGCGGCCTAGCCAAAATATGACCCAGCAAACTCAATAACCAAGCAGATATAAAGCAATTAAAGGCTGACAGTGCTGAGACTTTTTTAATAGAAGATCAGTGGATATTCAGTGAGTAATTTTAAGTGGTTAGTTTTAAATGTCTATTTTACCCTTCGCATAGTGACACGACCTGTTGCCGGCTTGGGGAAATACCAGTGCATTCAAATTTGTACAATTTCGTCATTTCTGCTGAATCACAATTTATTTAAATAAAATTAATGTCAACGTGTTCTCCAAAAATTCCTGAGTTTAATGATGTAAGTTTTATCAAGATTGATTATCGGATAGTGAAGTTACAGCTTTGACAAGATTTACAAAAATAACATATGGGTTTTAATTAATAACTTTTCTTCTATTGCTTTTATTGAAAAAGTAAAATTACCAGAATTTTCTCTGAATTAAATTACGTATTTTGAAAGTTGTTTTATATCTGTATATAACTTCGATTGGTTGTAATAAATTCCTAAACCGAGCACATGGTTTCATGACGAAATAATTTCTAAAATCTTTATAAAATCTGTTCTACTGCATGGAATGCTCTGAAATTAATAGGTGTGATATTAGATTTTTTGATCTTTCAAGAAATCTACTTTTTATTCCGAAAGCTTACTAAGATTCTGTGATAAAAAATGTTAAAAGTGAAGTGCATCCAATGAAGTGTTTAAAAATTTATTTAAGCTATTTACACGTCCAGAAACTATGGAATTTTAGTGAATTTACCTTTCTTTTAAATTATTGTTCCTTTAAAATTACTTTATTTCATTTGAAAGTATGCAAAAATAGTGAAATGGTCGTATATCAAAAGTTTATTGTCTGGTAGCTGGATTATTATGGATTATCCAATTTCAGGTTAGTATGAGGTTTTTATATCATTATAAAAAGTTAGTTTATTAATTTTATTAAGTGTTAGGTCACTTTATCGCTTTCAAAATGGTCTAGAAATGATGAAATGCTCATATAGCAGAAGTTCATTGTTTCCAAATTGAACTATTATTGATTATTTTATTTTTGATTGACATAGAGTTTGTTTACTGTTATACAAAGTTTATTTAGGGCTTTTATTAAATACTGACAGTCTTTACTGCGTTTAAATTGGTGAAATTGACCCATAGCAAAGTTTATTGTTTGAAAATTGAATTAATGTGAATTAACCTATTTCCTACCAAAATAATGTTTTCTTACTGTCATAGTAAGTTTATTTAGGTCTTTTATTAACTTTTAAATATCTTTACTGCTTTTGAAAGAGTTTATTTAGTCAGTTTGGTCATGGTATCTGCATGCTATATAAAGCTTTTTTTTTTTTTTTTTTTTTTTTTTTTTTTTTTTTTTTTAATTGGGGGAGCACCCAAAACCCGCTCCTCCAAGCATGGCGGCCTTCCTGTTAACTACTGCTCGCCTCTGCACATGCATTAAGTTAGTAATTCTATAGGTGATCACAGGAACGGGATTGTGATGTATTCCATGCGTCTAGGCGTCCGCCCGTTTACATGGGTCCATCGGATAAGATAGACAGAAACTTTTGAAAGAAGAGACAGGGCAGAGGGAAAAAAGTGCCAAGGTTTTACCCTTGGGAAAAAACCTCTGCGATAGTTAGGTTGGGAATAAGAGCGGCTGGCTAAGATACTGCCAGTACCGCGACAGATTCTATGCTACAAGGTTGGATGTATGAAGGGTTCGTTAGTTTTGTTAGGATATGGTATCATGCAATAACTACAGCTGGTCCACACACCGCCGCTTAGGTTATCAGCTGGTGCCGCTCGCCGTCGCTGTCGTTGAGATGGTCCTGGAACATGCCGAATCGTTATATTATTAACAGCTGTGTGCAACAGGTGTTGTAAGTGTTGGTGAGACGTGATTCGCACCGAGAGGGCGCCAGAGCACAACCGCCGCAACGCGCAGAGCCTTTCCTCATCCCGGGAGTACACGGTAAGGGTTTCACCGACGGCGACAGCCACAGTGCTGCTAGATGACCACCCCCGACTTGCCCGGGCTTTAGGACGATGACGGACACCACCGCCATGACCACCCCCGCCAGCATGTGTCATCGCCACCGGGTAAGACAACCCCACCATGCTCATATCAGGAAATATTGGAGCAGGATGCATCGCACTAGCCTGCCACGACAACCGTCACCCCCGCGGTGTTTACCACGCCGGATACTGTGCTAATACTGTTTGTGGATTGATTTCTTGTTGTATGTGGCTGCCTTCTGCACCTGCGATCGCACTGTAACCACTTTCCTTAGCCCAGTGATCACTTTGCAGGTTGGTTAGGGAATGGGACCCTAACCCCAGTGGCCCTTGATGGAGTAGACAGATTTCTTACTTGTTTATGCATTAGTTTTTTCCTATCTGTTGAGCAATATTTTCGGCCGTGGGTGTTTAAATCTGTGGTTGTGATCGTAACTGCCTATAGTGCGTATCAAAGGATTTCGCGACATTTGGGATTTACCGTACATGTTTATGGCAAGCTTCTTAATTACTTGCTGTATTGGCTCGAGTCGGAAATCTCGGTGTAAGTCGGTTGTTCGTGTTCCCCAAGGAGCATTTGCTATGATCCTGAGTACTTTGTTTTGGATTAATTGCAGTCTCCTAATGTGAGACTTAGCGGCGTACCCCCAAACCGGAGCTGCATACGTCATGAGTGGCCGAATGAGTGCTAAGTACATTGTTCGGGCATTACCTCGGTGTAGTGTGCTTTGTCTGTTTAGCATAGGGTATAGCTGTTTGAGTCTGATGTTTGCTTTATTAACCATGTGTTCTATATGGAGCTTCCATGTTAGCTTCGCGTCAAATTTGACTCCAAGATATTTAACTTCGTTCCGGAAATGTATTTGTTGATTGTGTAGCGTTAGCGGTCGACAGTGTTCGTGAATGCATTTTTGCTTAGGTCTTCGTGTAAATAGGAGTGCCTCGCATTTAGCTACGTTGACTTTAATTCGCCATCGTGTGAGCCAAGGTTCGACTACGTTAAGCGCGTGCTGTAATCTACTGTTTACGTGAGATGGTTGCTGTGACTGTGCAAGATAGGCGGTATCGTCAGCATAAATAGCTTGCATCGTTTGACTGTGGTCGGAGCTTTATTGACGTATTCTGTGAAGAGCGGAGGGCCTATTAAACTTCCTTGAGGCACTCCTGCTTGTATCTCCTGAGGTGTGGAGTTCTTGTTGTTAACGCAGACGTGGAACGTTCGGTTAGTGAGGTAAGAGTGTATTAGGCGCACCAGTCTGTCCGGGAATCCGTCGTCACTGAGTCTACGAATGAGGCCGTTGTGCCAAAGACGATCGAACGCCTTCTCAATGTCCAGGAACACAGCCCCGGTAGACGCAGACAAGTTATACCCCCTTGTTACGTGCTCAACAACACGCATTAATTGTTGTGTTGTGGAGTGGTGCTTTCTGAAGCCGAATTGCTCCGGCTTCAGAATGTTATTGTCCTTTATGTGTTGTGTAAGGCGTCTGAGTATGACTTTTTCAACAACTTTGCTAAGGGAGTTCAGTAAGCTAATCAGCCGGTAGTTGTTGGGTGAAGATGGATCTTTCCCCGGCTTTCTGAACATTAGCACTTTGGCCTCCTTCCATCGGTCGGGGAAATAGTGGTTGTGTAAGATGGCATTCGCGATGTCTGTAAGGTACTCTATCGCTTTCCCCGTGAGCTGTTTAAGAACACGGTTCTGAATACCATCCGGACCAGGTGCTTTTTTAGCGTCCGAGTGCTGTATAGCCCATGAGATTTCGTCGGAAGTTGCCCTACGCGGATACTCGCAAACCGGTTGGACTAACAGCTGTGTCACCATCTGGTCCGTTTCCAATGTAAACGCAGGATCGGAAGGATCTACGTTTGGTCGAAAGATTCTGCTAGCGTCCCTTTCCTAACCTATATAAGCAATGAAACTATCTGTTACTAGAGTATTAGCTTCCTCCCATATAATTAAAAGTCAGAAGCTAGAATTTGACAAAATTCTAAGGTGCTTACAAACTGTCAAAATCAACCTAATGAAAATTTTCCTAGCTCTTATAAAATTTGATAAAAAAATTATTATATAATATCTACCAAACATTTGCTCTCACATTTAAAGTACCCAAGCTATCAAGCTGAAATAGGTCTTAAAATGATTTGCTCCTCCTCTTCTATTTTATGGTGTAAAAACCAGCTTGTTTTTAAATGTTTGACTTGGTGCAAAAAAATATCTATCTCCGAAAATATCAAAGCTACAAGTTTAAAATGTGTTCCAAATGATTCTACGTTAAATTTCATATAAGACAGTGATACTATTCAACTGCAATATTGCTCTTTAATCATTTTCCTATTGTTTCAAAAGTTAGTCATTTTTTTGTAAATTTATTATCCGGTTGGATTCTTTAAACAGGAAGTGACCTTTTGTGAGGAAATAATATTTTTATTTTTTGGTTCTGGCAAAAGTACTGCATGGATTTTAATAAAATTTATGTATTTTACTCAGAAAAATTCTTCTTTTATTTGATTACAGTCCCCTCTCTTTGAATTTAGCTATTAACAACCATGTTTTTAACAAAATCATCATTTTTCTATAAAAACAATATTTAGCTTCCCCCTATCAATTTATAGCTTTTTCATAACATGTAACAATAATTTAGGCATCTTTTAAGCTATGAATCTTTCTCAAATATTTAAAACTGTGACTTCAGGAATTTTTCATCTGTTTGTTGTGACTTAGCCAATACGTATTCCATTCAACTTCAAAACACGATCTCTCTTCAGTGAAATTTTGTATCTACTGAGTTACATATCTCATTATGCTTCTTGTATTCTAAAGTACATCAGAAAATGAAAGCAACATTTTCATATACAAAATAAGCTGGAATACATTATACTGGTAACGTTTACATTACCTTACGATCTAATATCACACTATACTTCAACATATCCCTTTAAAACTGTAGACTAAAAATATATTTTATAGTAGAATTGATGCTAGCTCAACATTCTTTAAACAGATTTTGTTGATGTAATGACAAAATTTAGGTTATATTACATTCAACTCCAAAATTTAAGTTATTTTTCAAAGAAAAACTGACTGAAATTTTTTTTAAAAATGCTAAAAGAAACTGGAATTCCTGCCTTTTTCCAATGTACCATTGGAGTTGACCTGTGCTCATTCATCCTTCATTTCGTTCTATCTCTCTCTCTTCCCAATATCATCAAAAATTATTACAAAAATTGAATAAATATCTCTTGAAAATTTACAAAATCTTTACTTATTTGTCTCACTCTTAACCTATGATATAAATTTTTACATCTTTTATAGCATGTATAAAGACTTATAATACAAATTTTGAAACAATAAATTTAACTTAGCTGTTTTCATTAACATTTGATAAATTTTAATTGTTAATTAATTATTCATCTTCACTTTCAAATTTTTAAACTACTTCCTAAAAACACAAAATTACACTCTTCCCTACAATCTATTCCAAAGTCCTATTACATTTTACATGACTTTGGGAACAGAACCAAATATAAAACAAAGCTCCCTTTGTTTTGTCTGCCAAGCAAGTGTGTGTTACCTGACGCCTGGCACAGCAGTGCGTCAGTGGAATCTCGGAGAAGCAATCTGTCGAACAAAATTGTGGATTAGTGCCTGTCCTCGTACCCAAATCCTTAATCTAACAGTGAAATACATAAAGGCATATCAAGAAAATATATACATTAATTGCCAAATACAAGTATCAAGAAGATGATTAGTTAAATAATGCGTAGTATAATGGCAATAATTATCAAAATGAAAAAGGTTTCTCAAAAGTTAAAATATTCCTTGCTTAATGGCAGTTCCAAAATCGAAGCTTGAATCTTAATTAGTGCTGAAAAAACAATGAAAACATTAAGTTCCAAATAAGACAAAATTCTTAAAAACAGTCTTACAACTTCTTCATTGAAAATGAAACAGAAATATGAATAAATGTGCACCCAAGTAAATAACATAGGGAGTTGGTAACTAGAGCACATTGGTGAATGTCTCTGTTAATTTAAATATTACAACCTGAACTGAACATAGTCCACAAACCGAAGGTTGGTTGGATCCTCCCGAAGGAGGCATACTAAGCCATTGTGTCATAGGTCGGACGGCCAGTTCCTTTCCTCTGGGACCTACAGTTTAACGTGGAATCCAAACCATGGAGCATCCTGGCATAGCTCATATGATCAAACACAACTCTCAAAATTCCTATGCCTGCCTATCTTCGCATAATTTTAACAGTAGAGCATGTTGGTGAATGTCTCTTTGAAAGAATGAACTTACAAACTAGGAAAAGAATGACCAATAATAAAGATGCATAAATGTATGATATATATGCCAAGACTATTTTGGTGAATGTTTCTAATAATCTTAAATTTAGTAGTTACAAATTTAAGAATGGTCAGCCTTGTAAGCGAGAATATGGAAATAGTTTCTGGTCATCAGTATACTGATGCACCTAATAATGAGAACTAACTTATTTCAAAACACATTGTAGTTTACCAGTACACTGGTGTGAAAAATCAATTGAAAAGTTACCACAGTGTAACTACCCTCAAACTGAGACTGTAAATGGAATTGTGTTTTATGAAGCATTTGTAGCAAGCTAGAGTGTGATTGGAAATGATTTTGTATATTTGTCTTGCATTTTACTGTAAATCAGTGTAAATGGATTTTGTTTTATGAAAAGAAATTATGCAGATACCATTTAATATGTTTAAGGACAGAACTATGCTAGAGAATTGCTTAAATGTTTGTAATTCCAAGTTTTAAGGTGTGCTACGATGTTTAAAGGATGATTTACTACAGTTTAAAATTATTTATGTGCAAAATTTTATGTTTAAGTATGTTTAATTTTCATTTCTGAACATTTCGTAATGGCTGTAAACGATTTTGATTGTTTTAATTGTTTAAGTATTGTTAGAGTTCAAGAAATATCTGTCAGAAGCCTCCGTAATGTTTTGGAACTTTCGAAGAAACTTATATAAAGAGAGTGGCAGAGACAGTTTTACAGTGACAGTTTTTTGACACAGTTTATGGACACAGTTTATGTTGGGAAAAACAGTTTTAAGCGAATAGTTTTATGTGTACTGTGAGTATGTGGAAGTATTGTCTTTGGAAGAAGTGTTGAATGTAATCGCTGGAGTTTGTGTATAGTTGTGACCAGCATCTTTGAAATTCGATGTGCTTATGAAGATAAAAGCAAGTTAAAATTTTAAACTGTATCAAGACTAATCTTATATATATATAAAAATAATAGATGTGTGTTTCCCTATATTTCACTTTTCAGCCTCCACTACCTAGCACAGATCACTGGTGTATGTGTGTGGAGGTAGCATGGAGTTTCCTGTAGTACATAACGTTGGCCGAATGCTGATAGCTGTGGGGATGTGGGAGATATGATATTTAGAAGTGGTCAGTGCAGGGCATTTTCATATTTCGACCAAAGACTTGTGTATCCTTATACTTCTCTTTCCTGCCATAACTACATAGCATAGACCATTGGTGTTTGTGTGTGGTAGCGGTATCGTGTCTCCTATCGTGTACTGTGGAGGTTAGATGTCGGTAACTATGGATGTGGGAGATGGTGGTTGAAAGTGGTCAACTTGCACCATTTTCATATTTCTACCAAAGACGTATGTGTCAAGGTGTATCATTTTCAGCCAAAACTATCCTCCACAGATCACTGTTGTTTGTGTGTGGTAGTAGCATAGAGTCACCCATCGATCACAACATTGGCCAAATTTAGGCAACTGTCTGAGTATGGGAGATGTGGTGGTTTAAAGTGGCCAAACAAGGATATTTTCGTATTTCGATCAAAGAAATGTATGTCCATATATTTTCCTTTGCTGCCTGAACTACATAGCACAGATGACTGGCGTTTGTGTGTGGTAATAGCATTGAGTCCCCCTTCGTGCACTGTGGTGGTTAGATGTCGGTAGCTGTAAATCCAAATTCTTTACAAACACGAAGAAAGTCGTGGGCACCAGCTAGTTATTTTAAATAATGATAAACCATGAGACATCTATCAACGGGTGTCATGTTCATATGTCATGAAAAATTAGGCTATTGCTAGCCCATGTGTCTTTGTAAGGGTATCTGTCTCCTGGAATAGATAGATGAGGAGAATCTTACAAAATGTTATAAATTCTTAAGTGTCCCTTTTTTTTTTTTTTTGGTAAAGAAACTCAGTGTCCCCTATAAAAATGAAAAGCAAATCCATATTTATTTCTGCTTAACAGGTTTGTGTATCCTTCTATTTAGAGTATCCATCTTCAGAATATTTTCATCATATGTAATTTAAACTAATGTATCTTTATTGACCTCATATGAATGAAAATGTTCTCAACAATTCCAATTAATGTATTGCTAATCAACTCTTGGATATGTAGTAGGAGTTCCTATTTTTCCTATTAAAAGTCAAATAATAGCACACTGGATGCTCTAGGTGCATTGAAGCACAAAGAAATCCTCTACATGGAGAATAGAATCATAAAACATTCACATGACACGTATAAAATCACGTGTTGAAAAAAAAACTAAAACTAAAACATCTTTAAATGTAAAAATCTGTTACTACAAAATGTGAAAAAAACAAATATTAAATTCAAGGGAAATGTCTGTAATATGTATATGTTTCCTTGGTTATGACACTGTATGTCATCCTAAATCAGAAATGCTCCTTCATGAGTGCCTTGCTTCCACTAAAGCTTCTTCTATGGTACCTAGTAAAAACATCTGAGGTACCGCAATCCATTCAATTAGCTACCGACTTCCATTTCATCATCATAAGTCTGGCTCCATTGCAGTGTCCTTCTTCTATCTCAAAGTATTAATTCCTATTCATTCCTTAATATAACTTACAGAGTATCTATTTCAGTCTCCATAGTATGTGGGTTACAACCGTGTTTCTTAACTGTTACATCACTACCCCGCAAGTCCTAACAATACAAAAATAATAATGCAACTAACTGCTCTTTGGCTAGTTGTCTTGAATGTACTATCATTGGCTGCTGGTGGTACAACAAAATAATTAATTATTAATGTTATGGTGGGTCATACACATAAACAAAAATGTGTCTACCCGGTCTTTGCCAGAGAAGCATGTCTCAGGCGTAGTCTTTTGCTATCTGTCTCTGGTCTAAATAATAGTATACTCCCATTTAATAACTTCTCTTTTCTTCTCTTTTATTCTGTCTTGTATTATAAAAAATAAGAAGAAACTAGCTTAGAACCTCACTTCTATATCAAAATTCACATTTACAGTGGCCATGATATAAAGAAATTCAACTTGTTGACATCCAAATTTGACTTCAATAATTTTGACGTCAGTTTAATTAAATTTCATCGGAAAACTAACATGTTAAACACTCTCCCAGAGTAGATGATAAATAATAATAATAATGTACTCTGCAGAAAGGAAAAGGTTTAGCAAAACTCCACACTTTAGTAACACATCTAAAACTGAAATCAGATGAGTTTATAACAAATATGTAATACAAATATAGCAGAAATCATAAATTTCAAAAAATACCAAAATGTATTATGCCAATGAATCAACTTATTATCCCTCATGGTGTCTTGTCTATGTGGTTCAGTGTATATGTCAGTATCAATTACTTTATGCTTAACTATATTCCTCCTTTCTCCAAGCAGATACTTTTTCTTCAAAGGTTGAAAACTGAAAACTTTCTTCTTAGATGCCCTCCCAAAGTGAGACTCATTGAAACAAATTCGCTGCATCTGAACTTTCCTTTCCTTTGCCGTGCAAGTTGGATTGAAAATCAAAGAAAGCTTTGGTAACAACTTTTTGAAAATTCCAACTATGGCAAGCTTTCATGGCAGTCTTTTGTGTGGGTATCAACAGCTTCAAAATGTTGAAGAAGTGCAAAGCAAGGCTGGTAGCCAGATACCACTTTTTGAGATTTTCAAACAACAAACCAATGTCCTGATGGACATTTTTGGACGAAAAGAAATTTACAAAATATTTATACTTGTCACCTGTTTCCCAACAGGAACTATCATGCAGTATGAAATCTGTGTTTATATTTTTCTGAAATATCTATGAATGCAATTGTATTTTAAGGTTGTCAATATATGAAGGCTGTCTTCACTTTACATACTGTCTGCTCCTCCTCTTCTATCTTATGGTGTAAAAAACAGCTTGTCTTTAAATGTGTAAATAGCTGTAAAATACTACAAAAATCTCTATCTCCAAAAATATCAAAGCTACAAGTTTGAAATGTGTTCCAAATGATTCTACGTTAAATTTCATATAAGACGGTGATACTATTCAACTGCAATATTGCTCTTTAATCATTTTCCTATTGTTTCAAAAGTTAGTCATTTTTTTGTAAATTTATTATCCTGTTGGATTCTTAAAACAGGTAGTGGCCTTTTGTGAGGAAATAATTTTTTTTTTTTGATTCTGGCAAAAGTACTGCATGGATTTTGATAAAACTTATGTATTTTACTCAGAAAAATTCTCCTTTTATTTGATTATTGTGTCTCTTTGAATTTAGCTATTAACAACCACGTTTTTAACAAAAACATCATTTTTCTATAAAAACAATATTTACAGGGTGTCCAGAAAAGGACTCCCTGATTTCAAAATTAAATATCTCGAAAACAAAGATCGATAGAGGAATGCAGTAAACGGTATGTTTATCGTGACAGCTGTAAGAAGTGTATACAGCAGTGTGAAATAATAGTTACAAAAGCTGCTAACAGATGGCGCCGTACTCTCATATCAGCATAATAAGTGAAATAATCGTATGAAAACAATCTTTGCAAACAATCACATCACAATGTTTTCAAAATGTTCACCATTGGCACGTTTCAATGGTGTAACTGATCACCCTGAGCTTCGGATCACTATTTAGACATTAGGTATGGCAATTACAGCGCCATCTGTTAGCAGCTTTTGTAACTATTATTTCAAACTGCTGTATATACTTCTTACAGCTGTCACAATAAACATACCATTTACTGCATTCCTCTATCGATCTTTGTTTTCGAGATATTTAATTTTGAAATCAGGGAGTCCTTTTCTGGACACCCTGTAGCTTCCCCCTATCAATTTCTAGCTTTTACATAACATGTAACAAAAATGTACACATCTTTTCAGCTATGAATCATTCTCAAATATTTAAAAATGTGACTTCAGGAATTTTTTATCTGTTTATTGTGACTTATTTTATTTTTCTTCATTGAAATTTTGTGTCTACTGAGTTACATATCTCGTTTTGCGTCTTGTGTTCTAAAGTACCTTTAAAAATGAATGCAATGTTTTCTAATACAAAATAAGACGAAATGAATTATATTGGTAATGTTAAAATTACCTCATTATCTAATATCAGTCTACTTCAACATATCCGTTTAAAACTGTATTAAAATGACTTTAAATATATTTTATATTAGAACTGATTATAGCTCGACATTCTTTAAACAAATTTTGTTAACGTAATAACAAAATTTATGTTGTATTACAGAGGGTATAAGTATATAGTTCTAAACTCTAACTGTGAACCTTTAAAGATTCGTCTTCCTGGTCGCCAACCACTTGTGATACCCCAAGAGATAAAGGTATTGTTTGTAATTAATGTGCACTGTAGAGTTTAGACTTTAAAACTGTTACAGTAGTCAGTACCAGTTTCGGATAAAACATCGAACTACTCTCCGAATATACTGTTGATTGCACATTAAACCATCAGACACACCACAAGAAGCTTCCAACGATACCCCAAAAAATACAGAAGAATTTATAGAGTCATTGCAAAATAACATCATTACAACCGGTGCTTTGATGACATATTAAGAAAGAAATTATTTGGGATACAAAGCTTAAAGGGGAAAAAGTATCAAAGGCTCTACAGCGTGTTTTTGTGTCACTAGCCATTTATTTATATCTATTAATATCTAACTGAAATAGATAAATGGTGTATCATTCTAAACATTAAGGTCTTCACTGTGGTCACATCATATTTTAGGAAAGGAATTTTTTGTAATTTAACCATTCAAGGGCAAAAATATCAGTATTTCTAAAATGCAATTTTTGAGTCTCGAGCCATTTATCTCCCTGGATACCTAATTAAAATCGATTAATGAAGGAGAATTATGAAGAGTAATGTCTCCACGTTGTTGAAATTATGTATTAAGAAAGAAATTTTTTGGAATACAATCCTTATAGAGAAAAAGTATCAATGGTTCTACAGCATGTTTTTGTGTCACGATCCATTTATCTCCCTTAATATCTAACCAAAATAGATAAATGAGGTATCATTTTAAAGATTAGTCTCCAGTGTGGTCACATCATATTTTAAGAAAGCAATTTTTCAGAATTTGACCCTTAAAGGGCAAAAGTATCCTTATTTCCATAACGTATTTTTGTGTCACGAGCCCTTGTATTTAACCAAGCTCAGGTGTTATTTTAGAGATTAATGTCTCATTATATTTTTAGAAAGGATTTTTTTTTTTTTTTTTTTTTTTTTTGGAAATGTGCAAATGTATCATTATTTCCATAATATTTTTGTTATGAGACATTTATCTGTCTTCATACTTTACTGAAATCGATAAATGAGGTATCATTTTAACGATTAAGGTCTCCAGTTAGGCTACATAATAATTAAGAACATTTTTTTTTTTAATTTTACCTTTGAAGGATAAAATTAATAACTATGAGAGCCGCACCTATGAGACACTCCAGAGCTAAGTCGCTACATAGCAGCAACATATATCAAAGAGGTATTAATAAACTGCTGCCTTTAGGTCAACAACAATTGAGTGCATTACCAGTAAATAGCAGCAACACATATCACAGTGGCTTCAATAAACTGTGTGTTTTTTGTACAATAACTAGGTTATTGGATATTTTTTTCTGTTACAGAAATATTTCTGTTTTTCTGTACAATTCTTAAGTAAACATTTTATTAATAAAATGTTCTCGCGGGCTACAATCACAGCAACACAAATCACAGAGATATGGATATTTTATGTGTATTTTGTTTAAGTTAGTTGTAATCTGTTAAGGTCAGTGACATTTTGTCATACAGATGTTTTACGTTTACCAGTATCCCTTTGATCACTTTTTTTTATCCCCTCACCAGTAGTCCGTAACCTAAAAAAGTACAGTCCTGACCCCATCATAAGTGGAAGTAGGCTCCATTAGAGCTTTAGCTAACAACTTAGGAAATACCCCCTTCTATTTAGATGTAGGCCATCCCTAGTATAATCCCAACTGCCATAGGTGTCTTTAGGCACACGCCCCAAAACAAATCTAATGCCTTTCCCAAGTAGCACCTCCTTTTTCATGTTTACCCACCTCACAGCAATATTCAACTGACAATGGTCATAGCGATCACTGTCTATGCTATAACTTGTGTTCCTATCAATACTATTGCATGCACCTCTGAGTATAACTACTCTATCATCCAAAGTGATCCTATATCCTCCATTACTTGTCATAAAGTTGCATTGAGTTTGAAAACGCTTGTGACCTGGTAGCCTGTAGCTAACTGATCCTGCAGAAGAGGGTCTACCCATTTCCCATAGCTAATGGCTAGTAACTCTTTTCTTCTTATTTTTTCCTTTGACGACTATATTCCTGGAGGTCTGCTGCATCTTACTTACTCCTACATCTACACGAGGCTCTTCCCCATCTGACTCTGGTAACAGGTCAAAGGTATTTCTCAACAAAATTTTATAGGTTTCTAGCTTCCTCATCCTGTTGACTGCATTTTGCCTATGACCTCTTATCAGCTCCAAACCATCCTTCTAAACCTCCTCACTAAACCCGCTATCTCCAAATTCTGCCTCCATAGGCTGTGTTTATACAGGCTGGGCCCCCACGGGCTGCATCTCCATAGGCTGAGCCTTCACAGCCAGAGCTTTAACAGACAGAGCATCCACTGTCCATGCCACAGAACCCTGACCCTTTCATCCAATTCATAGTGGACCTTCTGCCTTCATCTCTGCTGAGTGATGGGTTTATTTTCCATATCATTCAATATTTTCATTGTAACTGAATAAAATGTTATGCAAAAATCCTTATAGTTTATAGTTTTGACACATCCATAAGTGTATCTTGTGTCTAATATAATTGTATGACACAATCATTTGTTCATCTTCTAGGTATCACCTTCAACAAGAACTTTCAGAGAAAGACAATACAGTTGAAGAACTACAATGTAAGGTCAGCAGTTTGGAGGCTGAACTGAAACTTATTTCAATGGAAAATAGTGTTCTCAAGGAAAAAGTTACATCTTTAAATTCTCAGGTACATACTGTTTTTCCAAATAGGAATATGAATCAATCGATTCTTTTTGTTTGGTTTTAGTTAAATTTGGTGATTATGTTAGATACATGTTATCTGAATAGAAAATCCATATTCATGATATGATATCTTTCAAATGGAACTTTTTTTTTTTTTTTTTGAAGGTATATAGGGCTTACTTTTTTTTTAATGCAACTCACCTTAATTCCAGTATTTATGTTCTAGTGGTTTCATACTAATATTTAACTGACTTGGAGTTGGTATTTTATCAAGATCAGATCAAATTATGCACCATACCACTCACATGTCTATCATCTTTGATCGATTGTGGAATGCCAACCTGCAAATAAAATAAAAAAAACTGGTGTGTGTATCAGTGTATTTCTTTTATTAATGTAATAGCCACAGAGAATACAATGAAATCATCTACATCAAACAAATATAGAAAACTGTTGCATGTACGTGTGTGCACACACGCAAGAAGCGTAATTTCTTTGTGTTTTTAAGTTTTTAATGTTTCTTTTGCACTCAATTGGACAAACGATACTATATTATATTTGTACAGCAAATAGAAACTTCCAAGTTATTCTCATAAACAAATGAATAGGGGGTCTATCATTAAAAATTTAAAGCACACTTCGCTATATTACAGAGTATTTCGTCTAGGCTTGGTAAATATTTGGTCTTTAGGGCTTTTATATTGAGGAACATATTTGACAAAATTATATCATTACAATCAATATTTGTTAGTAACTAGATTCTATAGCTGTCAAAAATGATGGGTGAATGCAGTTTTTGACTTTTAAAAAAAAAGTTAAATAATTCATTCCCGCTGCTGTTAACACAAATGATAATATTTCTGCATGAAAATGAAAGCTTTTATTGCACGCTTCTTAATACAATCACAGTATCATGATATGAATGTGATTCCAAACTGATTTCCTTACTAACACAGCGATTGTAGCATATAATAAAGCCATTTGTATACAACAAATATAAATAACTCATACCCTCTGTGGTAAAAACTAATGCTAACATTTCTGCATGCATATGAAATCATTTATCACACATCCATTAATACATGCACTGTACCATGATAGAACATATTATGAAACTATCTACATCGAACATGAGTATATATTTATTATATATGAGTAAATTAGTATGTGAGTATATTTTCTTATTACAACTGTGATCAGAGAATAAAATGAAACCATCTACATCAAATGAATATAAATATACAAAAAGCAACTAATAAACAAAAAGCCAATTAAAAAACTGGTGCATGTAGCAGTTTGTAAAAATTTGTTAGTAGCAAGTGTTTATGCCTGCCAGAAATGACGGTTTGAATGCAGATTTGTGGCTCATAACTTAAATAAATTTTAAAAGCTGAAATAATTCATTCACTTAGCTATAAAGACTAAAGCTAATATTTCAGAATAAAAATGAAAGCTTTTATGGCTCAACCATTAATACCTTCTATGTATTGCATTTTAAATGTGATTCAAAATTTATTTTTTTACCATAACACCACTCAGAGCATTTAATGAAACCGTCTACATTGAACAAATATAATTAAACACAAAGCAGCAAACAAATAAACAAAAAAATCCACTTAAAATACAAGTACACTATTATTGTTTAATAATGGTGACTCCTCTAGATATAAACATACCTTCTGACGTCGTCACGTAATTTCAGTGAGTATTAAAGGAATTAGGATCTATCATTTTTGATACAGTTTAGGAATATTCATGAAATACTTATGCTCATACTTATATATATCCATGTATATATACATACACAGAAAACAAATCATGAACTAATTCAAAATGGCATATACCATACACTCAGTTTTAGATGAGCTAAAATAATAGTTGTTTGCATGCACAGAATGTCAAGTACGTACGCATTCACAGAACATTAAGTGTGAATGTACAGCATGTTGTGGCTCATGTGCACTTGACAAGTAATGCGTAACTCATAATGCTAAAAAAATTCTTTCCTATCACAGCCAAAGAAATTTCACTTCAATAAACAATATCACACATGCATTAATACATTTACTCATTGTATCATGATATAAATAGATTCAACAATTCTTCACTTACTATAACAATGATCAGGAATGGAATAAAACCATCTACTACAAATATAAATAAACAAAACAACTAATAAACAAAAAGGAATAAAAAATGCTGTTGCATGCATCAGTGTGTAATGATGGTGACTCCTCCAAATGTAAATGTACTGTTTGATGTCGTCATGTGGTTTTTAGTGAGGGTTAAAGCAATTTAAGCTTTAAAATTTTAAGTACACATGCAGATAACATTGTGGCAGATGTAAACTTGTCATGTAATGCATAACTTGAATTGCGTAATGCTAAAAAACTGATTATTGGAACCACGGTATTTCTGTGAGAGCTTTCTTTTCGTGTGGACTGTTTAATAACTTATCATGTGTCAAGCCAAGCGTGTGAGCATGATTTTTCCTGACTTTTTATTACTTTGATTTTATATTAAAACAAATGGCTGACACACAGCAACCATGTTTAGGGTGAAAATGATCCAAGAAAAATATATAAATTTTATTTTGTCCAAAAAAACTTGCACTGTACCATCAAACTTCCATTTTTTTTGCATTATGTTTTATAAATTGAATTCATTTTCAAATCAAACATTAAGTAAGTAATTAAAATTTAAAAAGTCAGTAAACGAAGCAAAATTTCTTCATCCAAACACTGAAGGCAATCCAAGTCTCAAGTCTTGAGATTTTCTCGTTTTAGGACTTGAATTTAGGGTCTCAAATTCCTCCAATCACATCCTCCCACTTCTAATCAAGAGAAGAATATGATAAAGTCACATTTACTTTGATACAGCTAGAATCCTCGGAGGTTTTTCTACAGTATTGTGTTTACAAAAAAAAATGTACATAGTTATCTTATGATGAATAGAGTTTAGTTTTTTGATTTGTGCAGGTTCAGGCCACTTCAATGATTTTTCTTACTTTTTTATTGTGGACACTTTAGCTGCCTCATCATCTCACTGGCAGAAGACACCCAGGTATAGAGTATTATCATTAGGGTTCGGATCTTTAGGAAAAGTCATCTTTTTTTCCTGCCTTCTTTTTGAGCTGAAATGCAGAAATAAACACTGATTCAACGTTTCTGATTGTATTTAAATGTATTTTATGTAGCCTATAAATGCATATTTGGGCCATTTTCCTAATTATGGTCATATTTCAGCAATTTTTATGGTCATATGGTCATATTTTGAGGTAAAAACTGGTAATTTTTGATAGAAGTTGTAGATGAAAAGAAATTAAGATAATTATTCAGAGAAATATATTCCTGTTATACATTGGAGAAAGAAACGAAACTAATTGTAACCAAATTGTTCAGAATTCACCAGTCAAGAATTAAAGTTATAAATTATTGTCACTCTCTAAACGTTAATGTTCCGCCCGCTTTTTAAATTCGACTATGCAGCAGCAGCATGCCTGTGTCGAGCCGCGTCAATCAATGTCTCACTTCCAACGGTATCGCGGGAATTGAGTCCACTGCAGTGACCCACCGATGAGTTGAGAGGAATCAATTGTCTTCCTATGATTCAGTACGGCGAAACTTCTGCTTAACGGGAAACCCGTCCCTACCTGGGTCAGGTATTCCCCACATACCAGACTCTCCGCGTCGAAACAAGCACAAAGCCTTCAGCCACTCACGCACTGTCACCAATGCTTTTGAAAATAATCCTGAACCAGTGTTAAATCTGCAGTGGATCAGTGAGTACCACCATGCCGAAAACAAAACTTTCTGAAAGTGTAAAGTTACGGAGTTACGTAAAGGAATTTGGAGAGGAGTATTTTAGCACAGATGAAAGAGTTCTTTTCTGTAAATTATGTGAAACTAAAGTGAATGCAACAAAGCGATTTCATGTGCAGCAGCACTGCAATACATCAAGACACAAGAATAACGTAATACGACATTCAACTCGACAAAGCAAACAGCGACTTTTCTTGGATACATCTACAGCTTCGTCGTCTTCCAAATTATCAATTTTTTCTAAAGAACTCTGTGAAATGATGGTATCAGCCAACATCCCACTTAATAAAGTGAACAATGAGCATTTCAAATCGTTCTTGGAGAAATACACAACACAGACGATTCCAACCGAATCAACATTGAGGAAGAACTATTTACCGTCTTGTTATGAAAATGTATTGCAGGCAATCAGAACTAAGATAGGCACCAATAAGATCTGGGTATCAATGGATGAAAGTACTGATGCTTGTGGGAGATACATTGTAAATGTTATCGTTGGAACCCTACTTTCTGACAGACCGGGTGATATATTTTTACTGGACTGTGAAGCTATTGAATCAGTAAACCATTCAACAATTGCCGTCTGTTTCGACAACGCCATGAAACTGTTATGGAGCGGTGAAGTTAAGCGAGAACATGTCTTACTATTTGTGACCGACGATGCGCCGTACATGGTAAAGGCTGGGAAATGTCTGAAGATGTTGTATCCTTCGATAGTGCATTTAACCTGTCTCGCTCATGGATTACACAGAGTTGCCGAGGAAGTAAGACTAAATTTCCCTGATGTTGATAGGTTAATATCAAATGTAAAAAAGATTTTTGTTAAAGCTCCAATGAGAGTGGCAAAATTTAGAGAAGACGCACCTTCCGTCCCTCTTCCACCACAACCAGTACTTACTCGTTGGGGCACATGGCTCGATGCAGTTAGCTATTACTGTGAATATTATGAAAACATGCGGAAAACAGTTTCTAATTTTGATAGCAGTGAAGCATCTTCCATAAAAATTGTCCAAGAACTGTTTTCCAGCAATTTGTTCAGAAATTTGACGTACATAAAGTCAAGTTTTTCAGGCATCACAACTACGATTTCGCGTCTTTAAGAAATTGGTCTAGAACTGAATGAAAGTTTGGCGGTCGTTAAAGTGTGGAAACCAAAATAGGCCAAGCAGGGGGCAGTGTGGCTAGTTTGCTGAAAAACAAATTTGATAAAGTGTTGTGTGGGAATAAAGGATATAAAACAATTTGTAAAATTAGTGAAATTTTACATGGTGGCGAATCTGTTTTGACTGAAGACGACCCACAATTAAATTGCAGTGACCTGACTCTGTTTAAGTACGCTCCCGCCACATCTTGCGATGTCTAACGAAGCTTCTCACACTACAAGACAGTTTTAAGTGACAACCGGAGAAAATTCCTCTTCAAGAACTTGAAGATGCATGTGGTGATATACTGCAATGCTGGCATCAAACAAGAATAAAAAATGGCATGTACACTAATTCGCAACAAATGTATAGTAAATTTCCATTTTTAAAAGTAAAATTCTAGTAATCCATTCTTTTACAGAAACAAGAAAATAACTTTCAACAAAATTAATTTCCCAATCTTACAGTGAGTGCATAGAAGCAAATTATGCTGTCTACTTGAAAGCGACACAGCTACATAAAATAAATAATGTACATTTGAGCATTTTTAAAGAATAAAAAATTTAATGTTTGGTCATATTTTGTCTCTTTTAGGTCATATTTGCCTATTTTTAAGGTCATATTTGCCTGCATATTTCGCGATTTTTTTGGTCCTAAAGATCCGAACCCTAATTATCATACTTCACAATGATGTAAGAACCTGATGTTTTTGGCTTTATTAGCAGTGCATTGCAAAACAAATGGAGCAAACTATCCTTACAATGTGGAGCCTAGTCATCCTAACCTCTCTTTTATTTTTCAAAATAAATAAATAAATAAATCTGGCATTAGAGACACATTTAAACTAAAATTATTGAAACAGATGTTATTCTCAGGTAATTATCTGACAAAATATAACCATCTCTGACCTTTTCACTCCCATAATGAAGGCTTAATGGATAAGAACTTAAATGTGCTTCACAATATTAGTTCAACAGTAACGTAAGTCAATAACCTCACATCAATAATATGAAGTTGGAGATGAAAGCTACTGTGCTGCTCTCTGCCATGAACCAAGTAAAACTTAGTTTCTACTAACACATTACCCTGACAAAAGATTTTCACTTTCTGTAGCAAAGACAGCCTATGATGAGGAAAGTAGCCCATACTAACTGTAACTGGAAAAAGTCTATAAGTCCGCCACACACTTTTAGTGAATCGCGGAGTAATAATAATAATAATAATAGTTGCATGAAGATTGTACACAAGGATGTGACTAGTCATAGTAGACAGTTGAAGTAGATACTGTAACAGAAATAGTGCAAGACAGGAGTTGATGAATTGTATTGTATTGTATGGAAGAGGCTTGTTCATTGTCACACCTTGTCTGATGGAAGGGAATGTTGATGATGATAAAGATGATGATGAAGTAGAAAGGAAAAGAGGTGGCTGGACATATATTAGTACTTGATTTTAGGCATAAAGGAGAGAGACCAGAGTACATTATTGAGAGAGATTATGAACAATATGCCTTAAGCAATTAAAGAATTTAAATTAAGGAATGTACATAAAAAAATTCATAGGTGTGCAAAGAAACTGCCACAATTTATATGAATAATCAAAATGATAACGGAGTACATGGACACAGCCACACTTAAGTCAGAGCGGAAACAAATAAGATAAAGTCTACATGCTTAATAAGACTCTTTTTTGTTGTAACAGTTATATTGTGTTTCCTGAAATAAAATTGCAGGTAACTTTAATGTTACTATTTGTCAACACATTTGTCCCTTCTTGAAGTATTAAGTTGTGAATCACATATTAGATTTACAACTGCAGGTTTTTAAAATAATTGTTTTATTGTTATAATTTTTCTAATAACAAGCAATATTAAGGCTTGAAAACAAACTAACATTACATTACTGATGATAGTTAATTTCCTTTATTGCAGCAACCAGAAATGAAATGTTCTTGTCTCTCTATATCCAAGGACAGCAGCATCACATCTGCAGGTTCTAGTCAATTGGTAGGTTGAGCAGTTGATATATATTATTGGTGCAACTTAGTAAACTCTTTAGTTACGGAATGTCCATTAATTACGTGTAGTATTTTTCCTGAATTCCAGACCCCACCCCCCCTTTTCTCTGATGAGATTTCATAAGATCTGCTCGGAACTCCTCCCCCCTCTAAAATGACATAGATTTTGATGGAGAAAACCCCCCCCCCCCCCCCACACACACACACTTTTTTTTAGATCTCATGCTTCCAATGTCAGTTTCTGTGTCGTTTTTATACCATCCTTCAAGAATTTCAAAACCTCACATGAGATTTCCGTTGTCTCCCCACCATTTCCCTTGTTGAGGTTTTGTGTGATTTCGCTGGAAGGCCCCCTCCCCCCCCCATTTTACCTCACATAATTAATGGACACCCCCTTAGTTGGATGTAGATTAATTTTTGCTCATTCCATGTATACAGAGAACTGTTCAGAACCCTTGAAATTGTTGGAGTAACTTTGTAGCATTAATTCCCTTCATGTGCTTTCTAATGTAAATTTGTATTGTATTTTTGTCAAATTGCTATTTTAGTGTAAAGATGTGTTAATTTTTTAAATTTATTTTAATTTTGATGGAGCACAATTAGAAAAATTTATTTTAACATATCTGTTTAATAAGCTCCTAAGGGTTTAAACACAAATGTTTACAACAATTTATAATTACAAAACCTGAAATTAAGTGTAATCAATTCCATCCAAAAAAATTTGGAAAAATCAGTTAAATGTATATTGCTTTAAAAGCTTCTTACAAAATCCAGTTGTAATTTTTAAATTTTAACTGTTTCATTGTGTATTCCTCTACAGTTCTTACCTTCGACTGTTAGAGACAGAGATTAGAATATATGAAGCAGATAATTGAGGACGTGGTTTCATGCAATCCTCCATCCCCTCCTATCTTGTGCTAATCTCTTCATCTCTCTATATACCCCTTACAACCCACATCCTAAATTATATGCTTCATATATTGCAATCCTCTAAAGTTCTTACCTTTGACTGTTCCCTCCACTAACAATTTAACCAATCCAGCATGTATCTAAAGATTTCTCTTTTTCATGAAGGCTCTTTATGCTAGTGGTAATCTGGTTTTAACATTATTCCTCCTTCAGCCATTGGTTATAATTTGCTTCTCAAGTAGCAGAATTCACTTACTTCTCCTATAGCATCTGATCCTATTTTCATATTTATTCTACTGTGATTGGTATCATTTCTGCTTCATTTCATCACTTTGGTCTTGCTTTGATTTATATTCAGCCCAAAATCTTCCTCCATTATTGTTCATGCCATTCAGTAACTTCTCAATATACTCAGCCTGCTCTGCTAACAAGACGATGTCATCAGCAAATCATGGCATACTGATTTTTTTCTCCTTGGAACTTATGCCACAATCTCTCTTTCTCTTCCTTTACTGCTTCTTCTACATACAAACTGAATATTATTTGGGATAGTCTAAAAACTTTTCTCACTCTGGTCTAACTGATGCATGTCTCTCATGATTCTCAACTTTTATTATAGCCACTTGATATATATATATATATATATATATATATATATATATTTCTAAGGAAGGATAGGGAAATACGACCCAGCACCCACCACAGATGAAGGCGGCTGGGACGACGAACAAAAAACAAACACAAGAGAAGTGCAATATTTCGGCCTACAGCAGCCTTAAACGTGCAGAAGGTGAAGCCCCAGGCGGCGTCACATGTGTACACATAGACAGCCAGGCGGCGTCACATGTGTACACATAGACAGCCGACTGGTGAATTCACCAGTCGGCTGTCTATGTGTACACATGTGACACCGCCTGGGGCTTCACCTTCTGCACGTTTAAGGCTGCTGTAGGCCAAAATATTGCACTTCTCTTGTGTTTGTTTTTTGTTCGTCGTCCCAGCCGCCTTCATCTGTGGTGGGTGCTGGGTCGTATTTCCCTATCCTTCCTTAATTTTATTGCCTTAAAGCTTTTTCCTGCTCATTGTTATTATATATATATTTCTTCTGTCCATGTGTATTTCCCTGAACTCCTCTTAAACGGCTGGACTGATTTTTATGAAATTTGTGTCTGTTCGATTAAGTTGATTCGAGAATCGTTTAGATTCACAAAAAATAAAAACAAATCACTCCCCCCCCCCCTCTCCCCCTTTACAACTCTTAATTTTATACAAAATCACATTATTTATCCGACTTACATGAAACTTTAAAATAAACAGAAAAATACTAATAACGTTTGGTTTTCAGAAACACAACCCCTCTCCCCCTTTCCACCCCCATAATTTTTGCCAATGTTTTTATACATAGCCACAATTTTTATCCGATATCGACATAACTTTTCACACATTTTTGTTAAAACAAACAAATAATACTGTAAACATTTGATTTGCGAAAACCCAACCCCTCTCCACCTTTCCAACACCTTAATTTTTGTCAATGTTCTTTCTACAAAGCTACAGTTTCTATACAATTTTGAGGGAACTTTGCACATGTATACTTTACAGCAAACAGAAAAGTACTGTCTACATTTGGTTTACAAATATCCAACCCCTCTCCCCCTTTACTCCCACCCACCTTAATTTCAAAAGTTGTTTATAGAAACTCACAGTTTTTATCAGTTTTTACACTGTGGCACGTATATTTAAAATAAAGAGAAATGTATTTCCTACATTATGTTTACAAAAACCCACCCACTCTCACACATCACCCTTCTTATACAAAATTTACACAGGAAACCATTCAGTTTTTTGCGATGTCTTTACTTTGTTTAGTACATGTAAATCTGTCTGTTTTGTATATGCAGATCCAATTACGAAAGAAAAAGAGGCATTGCAACACATGCTTGCCAAATCTATCTATCTCGATATTTTAGACCCGACTTCTTTAGAATTTTGAACGTCTTATCCCACCTAACATTATCAAAAGCATTTTCTAAATCAACAAATGACAAAAAGGTACCTTTGTTTTTCTTGATCCGCCCATCAAGTATTAATCTTAAAGCCAGAATTGTGTCCCTTGTACTGTGGTTTTTCCTAAACCCAAACTGATCTGCACCTGCTATCTCATCTACCACCCTTCCCATTCTCCAGTATATTATTCTGGTCAGTAACTTTGAAGCACATGATGATAGACTAATTGTGCGATGATTCTCACATTTGTCAGCTTGTGCTTTCTTCATAAGTGTGAAGATGATATTTTTATTAAAATCATTTGGAATTTCTCCTGTTTTATAACTTGTTGATATCAGTTTGAATATCCTTTTGATTCCTTCTTCTCCCAGGGATTAAAGAAGTTCTGCACGGATCTCATCAATTCCAACTGCCTTATTTTGTGTCAAATCATTCAGAGCTCTATCAAATTCTGTGTTCTAAACAGGATCTCATAAGTCATCAATGTTGACATTGCCTTCCTTTTCCATTATGCTATTGTTCAAGTCATCTCAATCGTACAGTTTCTCAGTGTATTCCTTCCATCGGTTAGCTCTATTGTCTGAGCTTAAAAGAGGATCTCCATTGACAGCTTTAACGTTGACACCTCTTTTCTTCATTTCTCCAAAATTTTTTTTGATCTTTCTATATGCAACATCTACTTTATCTATGACTATTTACTTTTCTACTTCTTCACACTTTTCTACTTCTTCACACTTTTCTTGTAGATGTTTTTCTTTTGCTTATTTGATTTCCAAATTTCCTGAATTTGATCTCTTCCTGCTTCATCCTGATCATTTTTGTGCCTTCTCCTTTGATCCATCAGCTCCAAAATTTCTTCTGTGATCCATTGTTTTTGGGTGTCTTGTTCCCTAAAGCCTAATATTTCTTTACCAGCTTTCATTTTCTCTCTCTTCAATGCGTTCCATTTGTACTTGGTTGAGCACCTTTCATAGTTACTTCTTAGACCTAACTCTACCGTTTCTGCAAATCTTTCTCTCATGTTAGATAGTTTCAGCTTATTCACTTCCAGTCTGATCTGTTTATATTGCTTTCTTATTTGCTTCTATTTCAGCCTTCACTTCATTACTATTAAATTATGGTCAGAGTCTATTTCTGCTCCTGGGTACACTTTACAGTCTAGAACTTGATTCCTGAATCTTTGTTTGACCATGATATAATCTTGTTAATATCTACTTGTATCCCCTAGACATTTCCAGGTGTATATCCTTCTTACATGGTTCTTAAAAAATGTGTTTGCCATGACTAGCTCATATCTTTCACATAATTCTAACAACCTGCTTCCTTGTTCATTTCTTTCTCCTAGACCAAAATTACCTACAATATTCCACTTTTCCTTCTCCCACTATCACATTACTATCACCCATGATTATTAGATTTTCCTCCCCCTTCACATATTGGATTAATTCTTCAATTATGGCATATTTTCTCTATTTCTTCATCAGCTTCTTGTATTAACTTGGTTGGGGCAGGCTTAATTTCTAACCTCATCAAAATAATCCTGTCACTACTGTTAATAATAACTCATGTGTTTCCCTAATCTCTTATTCATTACGAAACCTACACCAGTAACTCCACTGACAGCTTTTGTGTTAATTATTCTGTGTTCCCCAGACCAGATATCCTGTGTTTCCTTCGACTTAATCTCACTAATCTGAATGACATCTAACTTAAGTCGTTCCATATCCCTTTTAAAGTTTCCTAACCTACCTGTCCTATTCAGACTTCTAATGTTCCACACTCTGACTTGTAGAATGTTTCTATCCATTCTAATGACTTGTTCCTGAGTAGTCCCCACATGAATATCCAATTTGGGGAACTATTTTACCTCCGGAATATTATACATAGGTTGAAGCCGTCATACTATATGTAATTTGAGAAGATCACATGGCCTCGGGATATCCTTAGAGTCTTTACTGCAGTGGTTTCCCAATGCCTTCTGCATCCCAATGACATTGATAATTTCTGATTGATCCACCTTTAGGGGCCATTTCAAACCCCAAGTACAAGAGGGTGCCCGGGATCGCTACCCGCTCTTCCACTCTCTCCTTTAGGAGACCGTTGGCAAGCAGTGGGTGTCTCCTTATACTGGGAATCTTTCAATTGCCGGAGCCTTGTCCGTGCAAACAGGGTGCACCATGTGGAGGAGTTATTGAGATTTGGTTGTAAAAGGCTAATATAAATTCTCCCGAATCCTTACAGCCTGATATCACATAATAGAGGTTTAATGTAACTTAATTTATCTGTGATGAAGCATACATTCTGGTACCAATTTCCTTACACACTAACTTTTATGAATCATATTTTTAATGCCTTCAGTGTTTTTGGTAAACTATTCATTTCTTTCTTTCTTAATTTGTTCCAACCTCTGAATCCAGAAAATTATTCAATTCCCTTACTGAAATCGAGTATGAGAGTGGAATGTTTTACCTTCCATTCATAATTATTCAATCAGTATATTTCAAAACCTCATCATCAATGTATGCCTTGTATAATAAACCCATCCTGCCTTCCAATTAATTCAATTCCATTTCCTTCATCATATCAGTTACTAATTGTGTTCTGTGACAATTTCGAAAAACAACTCTAGTCGCCCTTCTATTCATCCCATCCAATTCTTTCATTGGTACCCAAAATGTGGGTCCCATACTACACAATCATATTATAGTACTGGTCTGACTAAGTTTTGCAACCCTACTCCCTCACTTCTCTGGTACATCCCCCACCACCGTCTCCAATGTGCCACAATGAATTTATTATCAAATGTTATGCTAAGATATTTACACTTCATTTCTTTAACAAGCAATTTCTTCCCCACCCTACAATAATTAAGTTTTAGTGTTTTTTTTCTTCTTTTTTTCTTTTACCATGTTGACTTATCTAGCTAGATATACTGCCCTAGGTCACCCTGCAGCTATATACTGTCTTCTCCTACTTAATTACACTATATATCATCCTCAAACAACCTAATTTCTGACTATAAACCATTAACACAAACATTCATTAGAATATTGAATTGCAATGGTCCAATATTCTACCTTTTGGCATTCCCACTTTTACTTATATTGTGGTGGACGAGCAAACTATTTTCTTTCTGTTCACCTTGCACCTCCCGAGAATGAGTAACCACTCTGTCATGTGAGCGATAGCACTATGAATAAAACACTCTGTAAGATGTGTACATATATACACTTTATTACATTAATTATGTACATCAAGGCCTCTCCTAACTCCTTCAATATCCTCCAGCCTATCCTCCCTTCTTGCTACTCTAATCCCTGCTGACTACATTGCTTATAGTTCATTGGATTGCTCCCACCTGTGTTCTGGCTTTGAAGGCGCCTCGCTACATCACTTGTAGTCTTCAGCTGCCTACATCGATGACGACTAGCTCCTGTAGACAGACTACAATGACCAAGATGATCCATAAGACACCTCCTAAGCTCGTGCCATCAAGTTTTGTCTTGTACTCCCCTCTCTAACATTCTTAGGACGGAGTGCCCCAGGCCAATCAGAATCCTTCCTATCCTACCAGCTCTCTCCAAGTGACGTCTTGTTAACTCCTAATTTTGTTGACGATCTGTTCCACTTTGGATGCGCTGTTACTTCTTCTGCTTACATTCCATATCCTCTAACTGTTTGATTCTGTGTTGTAACACGCTCTGATTTCAAACCTGCTACATGCAATCACTCTCACCTAACGGTATTACCTTTTTTATTGAACCGTAGCCTAAAATTCCTTATCTATCCATGACAATATTAATTTTGGGCTGCATTTCCTGCCCTTTCTACTTTTGAAGAATTCTTCTAACACTAAAAATCAATTTTTTTCCTTCCAATTTTTTTTTTTTTTTTTTTTTTTTTTTGCCTCCATTTTGAGATTTACTCTGTCAAATTTGTAAGAAAGAGATAGTACTACACTATCAATTTGGCCCTTCTTATCCATGGCATATGAAATATCTTGCATACAGTGCACCAAATGAGATTCGCATGATTACCCTTACCTAAAGCCATGTTGTTGATTTGAAAACCAGTTTCTTTACTGGCTTTTCTGGTGTGTTGCATATCAATTTCTCCATTAAATCATCTATCACTGATGTCATACTTATCAGCATGTAGATTCAACCCTATTTGTTGCACCTACTTTATGAATCAATACTAATATTACACTTTTCCAGTCCTTTGGTAAGCAGCAAGTCTCCAGACACATTACAAATATAATTTCAGCATAAGGTACATGTTGTATTCTGCTATCTTGAATACAACTGTAGTAATATTGTCTACATCAGCCCCTTAACCCTCCCCCCCCTTTTTTTGGTTCTTTCATAACATCCTCAGAATTAATTCCAAATATTTTCGGCTACTCATTTCTACTTTTGTGGATAAGATTCACCTCTCATTTACTCCCTCCATTTCCTGAATTATAATCCATGATGTTTTCATAAAACCAATTAAAATCTCTGGCTTTTTCAAATCTTCTGTAACTTCTTTTTCTTGATCCTTATACATATGGTATGCAAATTCTATCAGTAATATGTAATTCTCTGTTATGTTATCTATCTCACCAACTAGTACCGGATTAACCACGTAGCAGGAGGTGGCAAATGCTACAGGCCTCGTGCCTTCTAGGAGACCTCGAGCTTCCTAGGGGAGCCCCGCACCTAGGTTAGATGGGCGACCTTTTTTTTTAGCTCTACATTTTTCCCTCGGACGGCAAAAATCAAGGGCCTCTTCTTCACATTTGCTACGGGCCCCACGCTGTCTTAATCCGGCCCTGTCACCAACCTCTTTAATTGCCTTAACTCCCTATTATCGTGCATAGGTTCTGAACTTCTCTTTATTTTCTGTATTGTGGAGGTTCAGCCTGTGGAAGCTCAGCCTGTGGAAACTCAGCCTGTAAGAGGATCAGTCTGGGGGTTTTTTGCCTGTTGAGTCTCAGCCCTTGGAGGCTCAATCTATAGAGGGGGAAAGGAAAGATGGTGGATTTAATGAGAAGGGTGAGAAGCAATAAAATCCTCTTGGGTGTCCAGCTGGATGGTGTTGTATAAACACGGCATTTTGACAGCTGGCTCTACTGTCTTCATCTGGTATCTTCTAGCTGTCGCAAGCTGACTGTCACTGCCTCGACTAGCTTAGTCATCCATCAAATTTCCTTTATACCTTGAGCAATGGCACGTGTATATTCAGTTTCAGATACTGACATCCTGGTCAGCTTTGATGAGGTATTGCTCTTCTGCCACTTACCAGTAAGGGACACACTTGACCTTATATGCTGTCATTTTGATCAGACCTTCACAGACCTCTTTGAACACGTTCTTACATCCACCTATTTCATGTATGTAGGGTGGTAATATGAACGATCCGATGGAGTGGCTATGGGGTTACTGATCTCTCCGGTAGTAACAAACCTCTACATGGAGGATTTTGAAGAGAGGGCACTAGGAAGCAACAATTTTTCCATATGGGTGAACATCAAGTTGAGATACGAAGTTAGAAATAAACCACCCAGACAGGTCAATTGACAGCTACACCAACCTTTAGCTGACTTACAATATCACAGTAGAATGCAAGACAAAGTGAATTACTTCACAGAAGTGATTCACAAAGTGGATGATGATGCTTTCTTATCTGAAATTTCAGGAACACTATGAAGAATCAACATTTTCAGGAAGTCAAGAGAGATGAGATGTTCCTTACTTGCCCCCATATTGGGTACTGCCCTATGACAATAGTTACCTACTTTGCCATAAGGATCTGAGAGCCGTGATGCTCGAAATATACCATTGACTATCATCATATTTTAACAGAATGTGTTTCGTTTGCAGTGTTAAGGGCAGATGATGGTTTAGTCAAAGATCAGCTACTAATTTCATACAGTCAAAGATCAGCTACTAATTTTAAACAGTAACATAAACAATCTTGTTAAAATTATATGTTTCTGAGAGTGATCTGATTTCTTAAATTGATCGGCAAAGATTCGTTATTGTATGACAGGCCCCTTTATAGCTAGTCATCCTGGCATTATATATTTTTCCTTTCAACATTTTAATACTTGGTTGCAGTTTTTGACTTTCACTTGAATCATCTTCAAAAAATTTAGGCCCCTAATACCACGTTTAAATTCAGGTGTCCATTTCTTCACTTTTGAGGGAACAGATTCCTTATAGATATTGATCAACACTGTATAAATAACCATTGGAAATAAACTGTCAAAAAAGAATAATTGTAGGATGGCACAATAGGGCCTGTCTCAGTTTTGTCCCACACACAACATGTCTAATTTAAAAAGGGTATAAACAAAACTTCTTCAAATAGGTTTTTTTTTATTTTTATTTTTTATTATTTATTTATTTTTAATGGCTTTTGGCAACTAAGCCTCAGAGTGTTTATGATATCTCATCCAGTGAATTAGTTTCTCTAGTACATTATGATTCCTAAGTATAGACACCACAGGACAGATAGAGCATTCACACAGACACACAACACTTAAACATCCATGCCCGCGGCCGGATTCAAACCGGTGACCTTCAGCACGCAGAGCTAGTGCTCTAGCCCCTACATTACCGAGGCCAGCCTTCAAAAAGTTGTAATTTGATGCTCATAACTGTGACACATATACAAAAATCACAAAAATGATACTAGGGCCATTTCTGTGGTAGGCCAATTACATTTCACCTTGCTCTCTTATGATACCTTGATTTTAGTGTGCACGTTGTGAATTATGCCACTCCAAAGTTAATTGTTGTAATATGCTTGATGTGCAGTTCAATTCTACTCTTCTGCTCTAGTGTTACATGAAGGCCTAAGGAGAAGAGGCCATTAACAGTTGTAAGGATGATATTCTCTGATAATTTTATGTCTAGATCATCTGATTGACCATGGAGATTAAAAAGTATATTCATTTGATCATCTGATCCCAGTATCTCGATATTTTGTCTTTCTGCCAGATGGGACAGATATTCTCCTTTAACATTTTTCTCCTGAATTTCCACACATTGTGTTTCAGATTCAGATATCCTCCAATCATGATCTTGTTTCCAATCAACAGGAGGTCGTACACATTTCTGTTTTGATGTAGTAGGTTACAGACAAAAAAGTGTGACCCCCCAAAAATGAAGCAGGTCAAATTCAAACCTCTCGGTATTGATTGTTTTGATACATGCAGCTATTTGCTATGACATAAACGAGTGAGGTGTAAACCTGTGGGCCCACATATAATTCAAAGAGCACAACAGTACTGCGGTGAAAGCGTAAACTGGATTGTTTTTAGAATGAGAGTACTGAAAACAAAGTGTGAATTTTTTAAATAATTACCAGTCACCTCTTGGTACATGGAAAAATATACGCAATTTCATAAATTCTACAATGCACTTTCTCTATTTTTTAAAGGTTGCATATAAAAACGAAACTAAAATTTCAGTTTCTCTATAATTTGGTAATTGGATACAATTTATAACTAAGCCTGCAGTAAAAATTCAGTTTGTTAGTTACTCACATCTTTTTTGTTTCTGAAACTATTTTCTCAACATCAGTTTTTTGGTACATGCTTCTTGATTCACTTTTCAATTCCTATTAGTTTTAGTTTCTAATTTGTCCCAGAATTGCATGATGTGAAGTTGTCTCATGGCATTGTGCAGATAGAATGTCATGGCATCACCAGGACTACGAAGAGACAGTTGACTCAAGCTGTGAAAGTCTAAGATTACATGTTGTAAAGTTGTTTTAAACTTAATCATCAGTTTAGTAAAAGGATTGTCTAAAAAGCTTGTAGATTCAACATGGAATGAAGATAAGCACCAAAAAGAGTTACCATTTCAGGACACAGATTTAAAGAAAATGAAGATTATTTATGACTAGCTGGTACCCACGACTTCGTTCGTGATTATAATGCGCTATGTAGTTCCGGCAGCAACGTAAAATTTACGGATACACACAAGTCTTTGGATGAAACACGAAAATATTCATGATCGACCTATTTCAAACACCATATCTCACACACTCCCACAGTTACCGAATTTCGGCCAACGTTGTGATCGATGGGAGACTCTGTGTTACTACCACACACAAACGCCAGTCATCTGCGATTGATAGTTTTCACTTAAAAGTGATACACCGTGACACATGCGTCTTTGGCAGAAATATGAAATTGCCGCAGCTCGACCATTTTCATCCCCCATATCTTCCACACACCCATAGCTACAGACATCTAACAACCAGAGTGCACGACAACAGACACGATGCTACTACCACACATAAACCCCAATGCTCTATGCTATGTAGTCATGGTAGAAAAGTGAAATCTGCGGAGACACATGCCTTTCGTCGAAATACGAAAATATCCTTGGTCGGCCACTTACAACCACCATATCTACCACAGTACCACAGTTTCTGAAATTCGGCCACTGTTGTGATCGAAAGGTGACTCTGTGCTACTACTACACACACACGCCAGTTATCTGTGATCTGTAGTCTTCGCTGAAAAGTGATACACCATGACACTTTTGTCTTTGGCAGAAGTATGAAATTGCCACAGGTCGACCACTTTCAACCCCCATTTCTCCCACACCCCCATAGTTACCGACATCTAACAACCATAGTGCACTACATGAGATACGATTCTACTACCAAACACAAACACCAATGCTCTATGCTATGTAGTTGTGGCAGAAAAGTGACAAATGCGGAGACAGTCGAAATACGAAAATATCCTTGGTCGGCCAATTACAACCACCATATCTACCACAGTACCACAGTTTCTGAAATTCGGCCGCTGTTGTGATCGAAAGGTGACTATGTGCTACTACTACACACAAACGCTAGGTATCTGTGATCTGTAGTTTTCGCTGAAAAGTGATACAGCATGACACTTTTGTCTTTGGCAGAAGTATGAAACTGCCACAGGTCAACCACTTTCAACCCTCATTTCTCCCACACCCCCATAGCTACCGACATCTAACAACCATAGTGCACTACATGAGATACGATTCTACTACCAAACACAAACACCAATGCTCTATGCAATGTAGTTGTGGCAGAAAAGTGACATATGCGGAGACAGTCGAAATACGAAAATATCCTTGGTCGGCCACTTACAACCACCATATCTACCACTGTACCACAGTTTCTGAAATTCGGCTGCTGTTGTGATCGAAAGGTGACTCTGTGCTACTACTACACACAAACGCCAGTTATCTGTGATCTAAAGTTTTCGCTGAAAAGTGATACACCATGACACTTTTGTCTTTGGCAGAAGTATGAAACTGCCACAGGTCGACCACTTTCAACCCCCATATCTCCCACATCCCCATAGCTACCGACATCTAACAACTATAGTGCATGACAGGAAAGACGATTCTACTACCACACACAAACACCAAAAGTCTATGTTATGTAGTTGTGGCAGGAAAGAGAAATATACGGATATACGAATTTTTGGTCGAAATATGAAAACGTCCTGCACTGACCAACTTTAATCATTATATCTCCCACATCCCCACAGCTATCGGCATTCGGCCAACGTTGTGCACGACAGGAAACTCCATGGTACTTCCACCCACAAACATCAGTGATCTGTGCTAGGTAGTGGTGGCTGAAAAGTGAAATATAGGAAAAAACACGTCTATTTTTATATATATATAAGATTATAGGCTGTGAAGGAATTACTTATTGAAGACTTAAAAGTATAAATATCTTCATGAAATATATGTTAGTAAACTAAACTGTGCAGGACACATTAGCCAGGTAGTATGAAGAAATTTCAATATCCTTCATTTATTGGAGCGAGTGATAAGGGTATTAAACAGTGAAGTGAAAGAACTGAGTTATAAAATTTTGATCAGACCCCTGATTGAATATACTGGTAGTGGTGTAAAAATGAACCCTCACTTTTAGTATTTATTACAGGGGAAAGAGGGGTACAAAAGAGGGCTAGATTTGTCTGTGGAGCTTGTTGTAGAGAAGAATCAGTAACCGGAATGATGAAAGAGCTGGGTTAAGAGTTATTGGAAAAGAGGAGGTGAGTTAATGGGGTGCTGGGAGTTAATATGAGATATAATGGTGATGATGCTTGAATATATATTTGTAGAAGAAGTAGGAGAAATACATGGAATGGAAGAGATATCCATGACCACAAGATGGCACTTGATTTCAGGTGTGGGAAAGTATTCTATTGATGAAGGGATCTAGGAACTAGAATAAATTACCAGTGAAACTTCTGTATTAATTATCACATAATTTAAAATTAAAAATATTTAATGGCAACAGTAGATAGCTGATAAAATTTCACTGTAAGAATTTAAGATTAAAAATAAAAATCATGTCATGGGAACATGATGTACCTATTATAAAGATCGTTGTTTTTAAATTAATGAAATTAAAATTTTTGAGTTGTCCCCTACAATGTTTGTATATTATTCCTACAAGATTGAACTTGGGTTCATCTTTGAAAGAAAGAGAAAATTCTGTTTATGAAGTATGGGAGTAAGGGCTGGAATAAATTATGGTTAAATATAGTGAACAATTTTTCTCAAACATTAAAATGGTCGTTAGTGGAGAATGCACACTGTTGTAATAAAGATGAAATATTCATTAAGTATAAATGAAATTACTTTTAAGTTTGTCTATTATGACACTCAACAAAAATTAATACAAATGCCTTAAATTATTTTGGAACTTATATTTCTTTGTAACCAGTGAGAATAATGTAATGATCTACAGAGACAAATACATGTCAAACTTTTAAGCATATTGTCCATTAATTCTTTCTTTTTCTTAGGAAAGTCAGATTGATAAAATGGAAAGTGATCTACGAATAATTCAGCTGGAACTGGAGCAAGTGCTTCAAGAGAGAAAACTGCTAGAAAGACAGAAATTGTCAATGAAGGACAATGCAGGCAATCTGTTACAGGTATGTGTACAGAATGATATCACTGAAACTGAGGAAAGATTTACCTGTTTCTTCTTCTCTTCGATATCGGCCATCTAAGGACCATGAAAAGTAATCCCATGCATTCATTTCAATCTTTCTTTTCTTGACTTCCAATAGTTCTTCATCCTTTCACTTTGCTATTTCCTTCTTTCTTCCATCCATATGTTACTACATTTCCTCTTCTGGAAACCCTTGAAATTTTGGATCAATCTCCTAAAAGTTGCTCTATCTTGTATTAAATCTTCCATTATTCCAATTTCAATCATATCTTTCTTTACTCCTTGGATCCACTGGTTGCCCTTCTATTGTTGTAAACATGGTTGAAAATTCTTTTTGAAGTCTGCTGTTATCCATTATCATTATGTGACCAAAAAAACTGATTCTCCTCTTTCTGATCGTGTCTGACAATTTTCAATTTCTTCTTCTTTGTACAGATCTTTATCCTCCAGTGTCTAAACTCACCATTTTCAATTTTTAGTGGTCCCCAAATTTTTCTCAAAATTTTCCTTTTGGTTTTCTCTATCTCTTCTGTTTCTCCATTTTTCATAGAGAACAAACATTCTGAGGTGTACAGACCTTCTGGTCTGATTGTTGTGTTGTAGTGTTTTATTTTATTTTCCCTGAGAGATTCTTCTTATTGTATGTATCTTTAATCAGTTGGTAAGCTAGTTTTAGTTTTCTTGCTCTTGATATGTTTGGTTCCTTATCAAGCCCATTAATCTGAATTACTTCACCTAGATATTTAAATTTATTGCCCATGTTAATTTTTCCATACTCAGTGTTTAGTACTGTGGGTGAATCCCTAATATTGGTCATGAATTTAGTCTTCTCAAAAGAGATCTGAAGTCCAACTTTTCCTGCTATTTCTTTCAGAAGGTTGATTTGTTTGAGTGTGGTTTCTATACTTCCAGAGGG
Organism: Vandiemenella viatica; assembly: GCA_031002005.1. Classification (NCBI taxonomy): domain Eukaryota; kingdom Metazoa; phylum Arthropoda; class Insecta; order Orthoptera; family Morabidae; genus Vandiemenella; species Vandiemenella viatica. The sequence goes on from CM061920.1 coordinate 164,939,417, forward strand.
AACTGCTATGTCATCAGCAAAGGCCAAACAGTTTACCCCTTTGTGCTTCGAACCTAATCTTATCTCAAGATGAATTCCCCTTTCCTTGAGTTTTTCTTCTCATACTCTTATTACCTTCTCCAAAATGCAATTGAAATGAATTGGGGAAAGCCCATCTCCCTGCCTGACACCAGTTTTTGTTTTAAATTCCTCTGAGATCTCTCCCACAAATTTCACTTTTGAATTTGTTCCAGTGAGGGTCTGCCTTATTACCTTGACTGATTTTGAGTCATCATCAAATTCCTGTAAAATGTTCAATAATGAGACGCTATCAACTGAGTTGTAGGCTTTTTTGAAGTTTTTGTTCTTTGTAACCCTGTCTCGTATTACAGTTTTCAGATTTAGAATCTGTTCTACACAGGATCATCCTTTTCTGAATCCACCGAATTCTCTGATTTGTTTGTCTATTACTGGATCAATTCTGTTGTGAAGAGCTTTTGACAGTACCTTATATGTCATAGCTACCATGGAAATTCCTCTGTAATTGTTCACATCTGTTTTGTCACCATTCTTGTACAATGGGTGTATCAGTGCATTCTTCCATTTGTCAGGATTTTTTCCTGTTCGCCAGGTTTCCTGCAGTATGTTTGTCAGTTCCAGCCTGACTCAACCACTTGTCTCTTTCCTCAACTCTGCAACAATCAGATCTTCCCCTGCAGCTTCATTGTTTTTCCGACATTGGATTATGTCATGTATTTATTTCTCGTATGGTGGCTCTGAAGGTTTAATGCTTGCTTGTGACTGACTGAATTCTATTCTTTCTTGAGGTTCTTCACAATTCAGTAGTTTTTCAAAGTTTTGGGCCAAAAATTTGCAGTTGTTTAGACCAATTTTTCCATTTTCATCTTTAAAGCAAAGATGTGGTGGTTGATACTTTGTTGTTTCCTCTTTGAACATTTTGTATTACACTTAGTGAAATCTTCATTAACTTGTATGAGTCTACTTTTTTCAGGCTTCCTCTTGATGTTTCTTATAGTTTTAGTAGATTGTTTTAAGATTGTGTTGAAAGTTTGGAAATTCTCATCTGTTTTATGGGAATTCCACCTTTTACAAACTATCACTCTCTCATTTATGGCCAATTCACATTTTTCATTCCACCATCTATTCTTCTTATTTCTTTTCATAGAACATAATTCGCAGGCAGCTTCGGTTATTTTTGTTCTCAGATCATCCCAATTCCTTGCAGTGTTGTCTTCCAACTTTTTTTGTTTGAATTTTTTTATTTACTTCCAAGTCGTTTTGTAACATTTCAACATCAAATTTAGTTCTCCTGTTTCTTATCTTGTTATGTCTGTTTTGAGAGATGCATCTCAGTTTCATAGTTGTAAGGTAGTGGTAATTTTAAATGTTGGTTCCCTTTCCCACCTTGACATTCTGGATCTCTTTTTTGCTCTTGGAGGAGATAGCTACATTGTCAATTTGGAATTCTCCAAGGTTTGGGTTTGGGGAGTGCCATGTTGTTTGTTTTCTGCTCAGTTTTTTAAAGAAGTTTGAAATTAAAGGCCTTGCACACTTGGACAAGACTTATTCCATTTCTATTCATTCTTCTGTTTACCAGTAACTCTCCTAAAATATTCTTATAAATTCTTTGTCTTCCAATTTGTGCATTGAAATTTCTGAGTAACATTTTGACATTATCTGTAGGAATTTTATGGATTTCGTTTTCTAAAAGTTCCCAATACTCTTCCACTTTATCTGGATTTTTCCTGTTATCATCATTGATTGGAGCATTGGCATTGATTAAGGTATATTTTTTATTTCCACATCTTGTTGTCAAGAGAGACAGCCTGTCAGAGGGTGAGTGGTAGTTTTGGACTGATTCCACTATGCTCTTGTTTACAATAAAAGCAGTTCCAAGGTGGGGAAAATTCTACATTACTCTCTTCCCAGGTTTTCCTTTATATATATCCTACAATCTTCTGAATTTAACATATTACCATCTGTATATCTGGTTTCTTGAAGAGCATGTACAAGGATTTTCTGCTCATTAGGAATTTTGGTAAGTTCTTTTAGTTTTCCAACCTTCAGAAGTGAATTGATATTAAGAGTACCAAAGAAGTTTTTTCATTTCGTTCTAAGCTTGTAGTTTGTTGGGTTTCCAGTAGAAGGCTCCAACTCCTTGTTGCATGCTGTTCTGGGCTCTCCAGAATCCTTAGGCCCAGTTGGAAGGCATACTGCCGTGGTGGATTGATGTTTCTGGTTACCACCTGGAGTACTACTTCCGTAAGTTTGCATCATGCATATAGATTACTTCACTGTCTTAGGGAACAGTTTGTGGACCGCTCCAAGGTTAAAACTACAGTTGTGAGCTGTAAAGTTCATTTCTCAGCTGCACATCACCTGGTGTACAGACACTGACCCCAACACCGCTTGTTCCGAGATCAGACGTGTCGATTTATGTTTTAAAAGACAATTCTTCCACCTCCTTCGCTGTTGGGATTTGTGATCCTCCTCCACTGCTGAAGCGTTTGACTGTCTTTGCTTCCTCCAACACTGATCGGCCTGTCGACTCTAATTCCCACTGGGATTGGTTACCCTACCTTCCACTGGGTTACTCATCTTAATAGGGCACCTCTTGTAGGTTACATGCTGGAGTTGGAGTGAAGAGGCTAGTTGGGTTTTCTTGATGAATCCAATATGTTATTGTTGCAGATAACAGGCAACAATGCATTTCACTCCCATTCGACCCCCGATTTACTTGTTTATTAAAATGAAATGCATAGATTAAAAATTTACTTAAAATAAGATTTTTTTGAGAGAGTATAGACTAAAAAAATGTTGACCTACATATTCCTAATTAGTTTGTTATCAAGATAAGAAAGTAAAAAACAACCTGTCATGTAACACAGATGAAGGAATGATGAACACATAAAGAACACAAAAAAATGAACAACTTTATAATATTTCGGTTAATAACCTTAGTCATGTGAGAGGCAAGACAAATGCCAGGGGGTAGGTGTGACCACATCCTGACTGCCACTTGTATACTTGAATGAAGCATGCAGAAGGGTGGTGTTTGAATTGGTGGTGGTAGGGAAAAGTTGACAAGTGATAAATATGGAATGAATATGTTTTGAGATGACAGTTCGAGGTAAAATGAAATTAGTTTCAAAAATGTATAATTCTTAGTAAGTAGATGAATAATAAGTAGATAAATAAACTTAGATATAAAAAATATATACTGAAAATATGAGGGGTACCCAAAAATAACTGGGAATAGCATTGCCATGGGTGAGCTTGTGTAGTACACGTTTCTGCCGCTAGGCATTTATAGCACAACTTATTGTCAGTTCAATGCCATCTGTGTTCTCGACCTGGCTTGTTCTATTAATCTGCAGTGATTGTTTTTGCTAGCACTGTTTTGTTACTGTTTCGTTTTTGATGATGGTAAGTTTAAGTGATCAACATGCGGCTGTAAAATTTTGTTTTCTATTCAGTAAAAATGCTGCTGAAACTGTTTTACTATTGGAAATAGCTTACAAAGATGACGCTATGGGAAAAACTCAAGTGTATGATTTGTTCGTTTGGTTTAAAAATGGACGTCCATTAACTTCCTGAATCTACAAAAATGTTGAAAAAAATTCGAGAACTTGTGCTCTCAGACCGTCGACAGCCAAATGATAAACTGTCAGAGATTAGTGGGTTATCATGGAGCTCAGTTCATTGAATTTTAACAGAAGATTTTGGAATGAAAATGGTTGCTGCCAAGTTTATTCCCGGGCTCTGACTGACAATCAAAAAGAACATTGAGTTGGAACATGTCATGCTTTGAAACAACAGCTTGAAATTGATCCAGATTTTCTGTTAAAGGTCATTACTGGTGATGAGTCATGGTGCTATTGTTATAATCCAGAAACAAAGCAACAGTCAGGCCAATGGAAAACGTCACTGTCACCCCATGGAAAAAAAATGTCGTCAAGTCAATCAAACATCAAAACAATGCTCATTTGCTTTTTTTTTTTTTTATGCCATGGGCATAGTTCATTCAGAGGTTGTTCCCCCACATCAGACTGTCAATCAATCATTTATTTTGAAGTTTGAAGAATATTACGGAACAGTGTTCATCATTATAGACCCGATTTGTAACAGACAGGAGACTCGTTCTTCCACCACGACAATGCACCTGCACACACAGCTGTGTTTGATAGGCAGTTTTTGGCTAAAAATGGCATGGATCCATTACCCCACGCATTTTACTCGCCTGACGTGGCTCCGTATGACTTTCTTTTTTTCCATGCATGAAAAGGGGCATGAAAGGATACCGATTTGACAACATTTAAAAGGGTCATGAAGAAAATGAGGGAGGAGCCATCAGCCATTTCTAAACATGACTACAAAAAATATTTTGTAAGCTATCTTACTATACTGCAAATTCTTAAAAAAATGTTTGTTTAAAGAAGAATGGGCGTAGGTGGAGTCCTGATACCACAACCTTAGAGCCATCTACGCAACAAAGTAAAGCCACAAGGTTAACTAAACAGTCAATACAGTTACTAAATCAAGCTTTAAACATACCTAAACAGCAGCAGTATATAATCCATCACAGTAAATGCGATATTTTGTAACGAATGTAATTTCACTATAAATCAACACGTTTCTTCACTTTAAGAGTTCTTAACACTAATAAACAGAATTTTGTTATAAAGAAACCGTAATAAAGAGTTTAAACTTATTTGAAGCATATAAAGCCAGTAGAATAATTTATCACATAAATTTGCACCTTAGACTTCATGAAAACATGTGTTTGAAGCAATATTAGAAGTCAACTGATAGTATTAGACTAACTTAACAGACTTCAGCATAACATACTAAAATTTTAGAATGATTTATAAAGTTAGATGAGTAGGTATTACACATGGATAGGTAAGATCTTGCAATCATACAATTGTTTCAGAAGTTGTAGACTCGAACTTGCTTAAATACAAACTTGACATGTATTTGATCCTTAAAGTTAACTCTGCAAAATTTAAAAATTTCCTGTTTGCTTCGAAAGCATCACGTTATTTTTTACTGACATGGAGCAAACACTCACAATGTAATCATTGGTCACAGTATCTGCAACAACCAGAGAACTGTAGTTGAGATGTTCACTCCTTGCAGAAAAACAGACAGTAAAATCACAATCTATTTTTTTAGGACAATGTTTTGTTTCTTCACTTCAGCATTTATCTAATCTGTTATTGAAATTTAAAACATTAATATCAATGGAGTATGGACTCAAATGTATCAAGCATCATTAATACATAATTTACTGTAAGCAAAGTTGCCATGATTATTAACATCTTTGACAGTTACAAACTTTGTCTCTGGTACATGTTTTTAAAATTTCGCTGAATGCCGTACAATATTAATGAAAAACGCTAACGTGTGATATGGATGTGGAAATCACTTTTTTTTATCGAAGAAAGGTGCCTACAATAAACATTAACAAGTAACGGTATGTATTTCTTATGCGCAAATATCCTATTACATAAAACGCTAACGTGGCATCTGCATGCGTCGTCTATAGCTGCTACACGTATTGGCTACAGAACGGTCACGTGACAGCCGTCACTCGCCAATCAACAGCCACCATATTGCATTTCTTCCTTCATGTTGCATTTTGTTTATTTACTACAGTTAGATGCAGAAACTCGTGTAAGGAGAATGGTGTTCGATGTTTATGTTATATTATTTGTATCAGTTATACATCAAAATTCATGTAAGGAGAAGGGATTCAATATTTACGCTATTTTATCTGTGTCAGTTATAAGGCCTAGGTTAAACCATAACCTAAGATTATTTCGGCAGACGGTAAGAAACAGTGAAGTGTATTTAAAACTCGGAGAAACGTAATGATGTATTGGTCAAATAAATAACAGTTATCCATTTTCAAAATTATAGTCTATGTGATCTTAAGTAAAATGCATTTATTTATGCAAAATCCTAACCAAATACTCTGATAATCTAACCAGAGTAACGTATTCATATAACAAAAGATATCATTAAAAATGACTAATTTGTTTCTCCTTATAAGCTTTTCCAGAATAAATTCTTACTACCATTATATATGATACCATTAATTTTTGATACATGTGTTAACTATTAAATGAGATTTAATATAAACTTTTTATTAGATTTAAACAGTCAAGGATATGACTATTTACAGTATAAGCGATATGACACTCAGAATACAACAACGATATTATTGCCGCAAAATAGCAGTGAGCAGAGATATCAGAAATACGGAGAGCAGGGGAAAAAAATAATGCGAGGCAATTATGTGTCACAAAGTTACAATTAGTGCGTTCGTTTAAATTTACATATTGCTTTTTATTTATCTACGACAACCAGATGCAAAAATTCATGTAAGGAGAAGGATATTGTATGTGTACATTATATTACCTGTATCAATAACGAGTACTAGGTTAAAACACAACCTATGATTTTTTTTTTTTTTTTTTTTTTGGCCGGAGATAAGAAACGATGAAGTTTATTAAAAACTCAGAGGAAGTTTACACGAAATGTACGAATCACGAAATATATCATTCAGATAAATGGCAGTTATCCGTTTTTGGTATTATACTTCCCGTCATTTAAAGTAAAATAATGTAAATAAATCGGTATTACTGGAGATCGCGATTCTGCCAGGAATTGCTGTGGTAAAATGCAAGAATCCTCTAGAAATATTTTCCGTTGTACATTTAACTGTATTATGCCCGTCCAGGATGTATTACAACCTAATTTCTGCTTGAAAATAATGGTAGTCTACAGGCTGTATTACAACGGAATCACTGCTTAAAAACAATATGTCTTGCAATTGACTACAGCATTTGAGAGTAGTAGAAGTTATGATTTTCGAAAGCAATATTAATGGAGGGTTGTGGGTAAGTTGACCAGAAAGCCCACCGACACATATGATTACAGCGTAATTCACTCTGAAATGAGTTTTACAAACCAATTAAACTGCTTTCATATGCGCCAAGTTACTGAAGGTATTAATAAATGCGGGTGAACATAGTTCGTACCTATCGTGCTGAAGTGTGCCTGGACTAGGAATAAAACTGATATTACATGGATAGCAAGTTTCTGGATTCCTAATTTATTTTTCATTTTATTGGTTCTATACATCTGCCCGCATTAATTCAATAGAAGTTACTACTGTATTGCTGTGTAGAACATTATCAAATCAAGGCCACTAGCATTATCTAATAACAATCCCGTATAATTAACCAACTGCATAATAATAATAATAATAAAATGAACTGCCAGAATATGGCATTCAAACCGTCATTTTTGACGGGCTAGAAGCTAGTTCTGTAATAATATCGCACAATGAACATGTGTGCAAATTCTGGCTGCTGTTCAAACCACAGCCAGTGGAATAAACAGTTCTTTTTATTAAATAACCATCATACCCCTAGTTTTGTAAAGTTGTAGCCTTTATCACCTTAGAGTTGGAACGTATTTTGTGCTATTGGGTTTTTGATGGCAGCAACATGGAAGAAATAAAACTAAAAAGTAACTACAAATTCTTACATCTCATGCTGCAGTGTGTAAATTATATAACTAAATCCGCCGTGCTTTGTGCTTTACAAAACGTATCAGGTGTCTTTCTGATGCAGGCTGCATTCAAACCTAACCACAAACTTCGTTAATATTTTCTATTCCAAAATTAAAAGTTTCTGTTAAGTGTGCATTAATACATCCATGGCATCACTTATGAATCATGACCAGTTGGGACTACTTTCATGTGGCTGAGACTGTGACATTAGTAATATGGCATCATTGAAAGCAAAGGAAATTGAAAATAATCCTTGGCTGAATTTTAACCAACCACAAAGTTCGCCAATGTTTTAGTTAAAAAATCACATGTCCATTAAAACATTCACTGTTTCGCGATAGAAACATGACACACTGGAACTACTTGTATGCAACTGAAATTATGACATTTGCAGTGGTAAAATAAGAACATTATAAGAAGGAATTGTAGCCTTACTATTTGTTTGAAATGTGTCACACACATTTCTCATGTCATACATTTTGAGAAAAAGTGAACACGAAAGCAAAATGAAACATTACAATGACATTCATAAATCTCCAAGTTGAATATTTGGTAATAGAATAAAATCCATAAAGAATTTCTAGAGGATTCTATAGTAACAGTGGTGCCACAATTTGATGAAGGATTCTTATAGAAGTTGACAAAATAAATCGAAAATAAAGAATATATGTTTTTTGATATATGTCCTAGTTTATGGGATCTCTTGACTGAAAGATGATGATGTTAAGCTGATATGCAGCCCAGACCAGAAGGGAAATTGGCAGTGCCACAGCTTTTAAATTTGCCACATCTGTTTTTCAGGAAACGTTCTTGTAGAAAAAAGTATACAAAAACAAACACACCTGAGACGTGATGTGACAGAAAAGTCGTGGAAGGGAACAGAATTAATAGTACAGAAATTTAACAATCTCTAATTACATTATTCATGCCAAAAATAGTATCCGCACTCTGTAACAATGAATTTAAGAATGCTGGCAAGGTTTCAATATGCAAGCATGTGAATAAATTCCTTGGATGCATTTGATAAAGCATAATAACAAAGTCTGCACCTATCCATATTTTGACTTATTTTACATGATTCATACATATTTTGTGGTTTTAAGGTTTCTTTGACAGTTTAAGCTTGCTTGATTTTTTGCCCGTAATACATTGGTTGTACCAGAAGAAAACTTTCCATTGGTGTCGAAATTTGATGATGCATTTGTATATAACTTGACAAACCGTGCAAAAATTTCGCTAATAAAATACAACGAATAGTGAGGTTGAATGCTTCTAAGATAATGAAAAGTAGAACCACACTTTGTAGTAAATATTTATTGGTTTAGTGTAATAGGCATGAATCAAAACATATTACGAAACAGAAAAATTTAAAACACACTGTATGTAACACAAGCTGTCACTGACCTTAACAAAATACAACCAAATTGAACAAAACACACGCATCATATCAACATTTCTGTGATATGTGCTGTTGTGCGAATAAAATATTTACACTAGAATTGTATAGCAAATCAAAAATGTTGCCGCAATGGAAGAAAATATCCGAAAAGCTACTTATTGTATAAAGAAACAGTTTACTGACATCTCAGTGACACTGCTGCTGCAATATGAGGACTTGGCTTTGAACTGTTTAATACACGTGACCGCTTTAAGCATCAAATTCCAAAAAATTCTTTCTTAATTTATGATTTTACCTAATTGGAAACCTTAATCTATAAAGTGATACGTCATTTATCAATTTCCGTTAGGTTTCGAAGGAGATAAATGGCTCGTAATAAGAAAAGAAGCATATTGTAGAAATAATATTGATACTTTGGCCCTTTAAGGATCAAATTCAAAACATTCCATTTATAAAATATGGTGTGACACCTTGGCCTTTAAAATGATACCTCATTTACCAATTTCAGTTAGGCATCAAGCGAGGTAAAAAAAAAAGTTTTAGTAAGGATTATATTTTTGCCCTTTAAGGGTTGAATTTAAAGAATGTTCTTTCTTAAAATATGATCTGTCCAAAAGAGACACTACAAATTTTAAATGATACCCCCCTTATCGACTTCGGTTAGATATCAATTGTGATAAATGGCTCGTGAGGGAAAAATACCTTGTAGAAATATTAATACCTTTGCCCTTTAAGGGTCACATTTTGAAAAATTCCTTTCTTAAAATATGATGTAACCAACCGAAGACTTCTGCCTTTAAAATGATACCTCGTTTACCAATTTTGTTTAATTATCAAGGGAGATAAATTACTTGAAACACAAAAACGCATTTTAGAAATACTGGTATTTTTGCCCTTTAAGAGTTAAATTCAGAAATAAATGGCTCGTGCGTGACACAAAAATACGTTGAAGACCCATTGGTACATTTTCTCTTTAAGGATTCAATTAAAAAAAAAATAAAAAAATTCTTAGTATATGATGTCACAAAAGCTGATACACTAATCCTCATAATCCTACTTCATTTGCCGATTTCTGTTATATATCTAAGAAGATAAATTGCTCGAGACACAAGAAAGGTATTTTAGAATTATTAACATTTTAGCCCTTTAAGGGTTGAATTACAAAAAATTAATTTGTTAAAATATAACATTACCACGGCAGAAACTGTACTCTTTAATATGATACCTCATTTTTCTATATCGGTTAGGTATGAAGGGAGATAAATGGCTTGTGACGCAAAAATGGGTTGTAGAACTAATGATATTTTTTTCCCTTTAAGGATTGAATTACAAAACAATTCTTCCTTAACATATGATGTCATGAAAGCTGAGTCATTACTCTTCATAATCCAACTTCATTTATTGATTTCGGTTAGGTATCTAGGGAGATAAATGGCTCGAGACACAAAAATGCGTAGCAGAAATATTGATACTATATCCCTTTAAGGATCAAATTTCGAAAAATTCCTGTCTTAATATATGATGTCACCAAACCGGAGATCTTAATCTTTAAAATGATACTTCATTAAACGATTTCTGATAGGTATCCACGGAGATAAATGACTCATAACACAAAAAACACAATTTTAGAAATATTGACATTTTTGCCCTTTAAGGGTCGAATTCTGAAAAAATCCTTTCTTAAAATATGATGTGACCAAGGTGGAGACCATAAGATTTAATATGACACCTAATTCATTAATTTCGGTTAGGTATGAAGGGAGATAATGACTTGTGACAAAAAAACACCTTATAGATATAATATATACTAGACGACCTGTGTGAATATTTCGTGAATAAAATGCGATAAATAGTTAGGTTGAATATGATGTTACCAAAGCTTAGTCATTACTCTTCATACTCCTACTTCATTTATCGATTTTGGTTAGAAATCCAGGGAGATAAATGGCTCGAAACACAAAAAACGTATTTTAGAAATATTGATACTTTTGCCCTTTATGGGTCGAATTACGAAAAATTCCTTTCTTAAAATATAATGTTACCACGGCGGATAACTTAGTCTTTAATATGATATCACATTTATCTGTTTTGGTTAGATATGGTGTAAGATAAATGCGTCATGACACAAAAACGCATTGCAAAAATATTAATACTTTGGCCCTTTAAGGGTCAAATTCCGAAATTTTTTTGTCTTAATATATGATGCCACCAAAGCTGAGAACTTAATCTTAAAAATGATACTTCATTAAACGATTTCAGATAGGTATCCAGGGAGATAAATTACTTGTAACACAGAAAACAGCATTTTAGAAATATTGAAATTTTCGCCCTTTAAGGGTCGAAATCCAAAAACTTTCTTTCTTAAAATATGATGTGACCAAAGTGGAGATCATAAACTTTAAAATGATATCTCATTCATTGATTTCCGTTTTGTATGATACAGGCTTGTGAAAAAAAAAAAAAAAAAAAAAAAAAAAAAAAAAAACCTTATAGAAATAATATATACTAGACAACCCGTGCAAAAATTTCGCGAATAAAATGCGATGAATAGTGAGGGGTTGAATATGATGTTACCAAAGCACAGAAATTTCTCTTCATACTACTTCTTCATTTATCGATTTTGGTTAGAAATCCAGGGAGATAAATGGCTCGAAACACAAAAAACGTATTTTAGAAATATTGACATTTTTTCCCTTTAAGGGTCGAATTATGGAAAATTCCTTTCTTAAAATATAAAGTTACCATGGCGGATACCTTAGTCTTTAATATGATTCCTCATTTATCTATATCGGTTAGATATCAAGGGATATATGGTAAATGACTAGTGACACAAAAACGAATTATAAAAATATTGATACTTTTGCCCTTTAAGGGTCGAATTCCGAAAAATTTCTGTGTTAATAAATGACGTCACTAAAGCGGAGATATTAATCTTTAAAAGATACTTCATTAAACGATTTTAGATAGGTATCCAGGTAGATAAATGACTTGTAACACAGAAAACAGCATTTTAGAAATATTGACATTTTCGCCCTTTAAGGGTCGAATTTCGAAAACTTCATTTCTTGAAATATGTTGTGACCAAAGTGAAGAACATAAGCTTTAAAATGGCACCTCTTTCGTTGATTTTGGTTAAGAATGAAGGAAGATACAGGCTTGTGACAAAAAAATACCTTATAGAAATAAAATATATGATGATTGGATGAGACACTTTCAGACTTCATTTAGTTCGGGAGATATAGTACATATAACATAGATTGTGTGGTTAGGTTTAATTGTGGACTGTATCAAAAGAAAAAAATTCCATGGCAACGCAATTTTATGATGTCTTCTTAAGGCATGACATTTCGACATTCAGCTTAGTTCTAATCATATTGTGTGTCAAAGATTTTGTTAATTTGTGGCCAGGAGCATTCTTATGCAAGCACACGAGTCATTTAGTTTTAGAGATACGTTATGTCAAAGGCGATATGATTAGGATGACGTGCAACCTGGACAAGAAGTAATATTTTCCTCTGTGTCATGAATTTAGGAATATTTTGAACCAAGATATTTAGAAATCTAAGTTAGATATCGAAAAATTTTGTTCTTTACTTCGATATTATATTTGTCATGAATAACATCACTGGAGATGGTTGTTCTGTACTATTTAATTATGTAGCACATCGTAAAATATCTGTGGCATTAGGTCTAGCGTATGTTTCTTTTTACTTTTATATACACTTTTTCCAGAGAAGTATGGACCGTATTCAAAAACGGGTATGACAAATTATGAAGCTACGGCACACTTCCAATTACCCTTCTGGTCCAGGTAGCTTAACAGCTTAACTACATAATATTTGAGCCAATATATCTTGAGAACAAAGAAAAATATGAAAAAAGTTTATTCTTTACTTTCAATTTGTTTCGTCGGGTTCTATAAGAATCCAACATCATATTGTGGCACCATGGTAATGATACGACTACCAATTCATAAATAGTTAGCTGCTCCGAGAGACTTGTTTCTGTCAAAAGTAATTGGCCTGTCATAGTCCAATAGAAAAAAAAAAAATAAATAAAATGTATTTCATTGTGATCACTTTATTTATTGATTTAATGTCTCAATAATAAACAATGATTACTTCCAAAAATAAGTTTTATATTTGGTACACTGCAAGACGTTACTAATAATGTGATGATATTTTTATTGTAATGCTTTATGGTGCACGATATTTTTTGTTTGATTATCTGGTGTGTAAACAAATAAAGCTGACGGTTTTCCAACGCAGGAGCAGGCGACGTATAATTGTCAATGAGAGAAGCATGGGTTTTCAAGATTAACGCCGCAAACACTCAACGACTGAACCTGGGATTTACTTGTGGCCATAGGGAAAGTAAGCCGCACTGGGAATTGCAGTCGTTTAAATTCAAATGTTACATCAGTTGGTATCATTGGGATGCGAGGTATCAAGACATCTTCTACCTCATATTTTCACTTTAGAATGGTTGATTCGATTACATTGTTAGTAATTTCTCACTGCTAGCCGTATGCCATTACATAGACTTGGTTAGTTGATATTTCTCAACATTATGACCACCAATCCTCCTTTTAATCGAATATTATGAGGCGGCAATCCTGGCAAATCCAGTGAGTTAAAAAATTCTGGTGGGTAGTTGACGACGACATCTTGGTTAGTTGCGGAATCAACTGATTTGTATGTCCTTAATTCACCGGCAATTTCATTTTGAATTTTGACATTTATTTCATTTACATCCATATTTTTGGCAGCTAATATAGCTTTTTAGCTCAACCAAAATGATCTCTGTGATTTTGAGTGGATTTTAGGAACACCTTTTGTATGAGCTCTGTTTTTGGTTTAGTAAACTGACAAAAATTGACAGGAAATGTAATGCAGCCAAGCAAAACGTCTACAGGGATTTTGCCATTACAAATGCCGATGAGTCGTTTTGAAAATATTTCTCCTGATCGATCATTTTGAATTTCCAAAGATAATCCTAATGTGCCTTTGTTTTCTTTTGATTGATTGGCAGTAATATTATTTACGTTGATGACATGCAAAGACTTTTTTTTCTTCTAACTTTACTTTGGGCAGGCAGATTAATATCCATACAGCCTAATCAACTTGAAGTCATAACAAAGATAATCCTAATGTGCTTTTGTATTGTTTTGATAGATTAGTTTCTATGGAAAAATAAAGTGTTTTTTTTTTTTTTTTTTTTTTTTTTTTTTTTGCATGCATGCAATTTTTACGTTTTTTCTGTCCATAAGAACGTTCTTTGTGCCTTAATGAAAACATGAAGAAAAAAATTAACCAAATTGGTTGAGTCATTCTTGAGCTATGCGGTTAGAAATTCATTTTTGTTTATATAGGAGATACCAAAGGACACGTGCGCAAAGCAGGCATTAAAGTTTCGATATGGTCATAGAAACTTTTAATTATTGCAAGCCCACTATGTAAAGTCAGTGGAAAAAATAACCTTCAGATAATAAAATAGTAACCTCTAAAACTAATTTCTTAAGCCTTTTTGAGTTTGAAACAATAGCAGTGATTTTATTTCAGGATGTTAATCTAACCTTTCCTTGCTTAAGGTTTAAATCAAGACAAGTGGTGGCCGTTTTAAGTTCTTACAGTTGATAATCCAGTGGCTACAGACTATATGTTAGAGTTAAGGTGATAAGCTTATATTGTAACCCTGGTATAGAGGTTTTGTCCCTTACAGTTTTGAACAGTGGAAGCACGGGTGGGACAAATCTATTATTAGTTGTAATGGAGACTATTTTGAAGGGGATAAGGTTGTTTTGTAAAAAATGTGAAAATATAGAGGTTTTAAAAAGTAATTCCGGTTTTTTAGGTACCCCCTTGCATATACATATGTTGAAAGATATATGAGGAAACTGACTAAACTTATAAAATAGTAAGTGACAGCATAGGTTGAGGCCAGGAATGTGTCTGGTATCTAGAATGTGTTGATAGGCAAGTTTCCATCTATGGAGTTCTGAAAAGTTGGTGGTGTTTGGAGCAACTGTGACAGCTCTAACCATGAAACAGTTGCAGGCGGAAATGTTGCATGGGGGATTAACACTTTTGCCAGTTAAGTTCATGACCATGTGTAGCCTTCTGGTACTTAAAATATTTAAGAAATCGGCCACCATGCATTCGTATTAAACCCCAAATGTTAAAGGTAATTGAAATAAAGTCACTTGACACAGTTTCAGAGTAACACAATACTTATATTCTTGATAATAGTTCACTCGTACATTGTCGGTACCAGATACGTAGATAAAGCATCAAACAACAGTTTCTTTGAAGATTCCAGGTTAAGCACATTCATATGAGAAGACAAAAACTCACAAAGTCCCCCTAACATTAGTGAGTACTATTGCATGCTGGAGTTTGCCGAAACCACTACCGCATGGAGCAGTTCGCCCCGCTAACTAACGTGAAGTTACGCGATCAATTTCCCGTGAAAGAATGAGACTACATATTATGAAGTTACTTCTTTGAAAATCTAGCGCAGAGTGAGACAATCTGAGCTCGCTGCAAGATCTTTTATAGACTTCTCAGAGCCTATGACGTCAGCAACTTTTTCTTTAATTAATATCTCCAAAAGTACTAATTAGTTTAACTTAGAATTTTTACAGGGACTTTCTATTATCATGTTCTATCTGTTTTAATTTAATTTAACATTCAAAAGAGTTTATATGAGCTTAAAATTGAAGTCATCACGTGACCAACTTGGCGGAATTTTTACGCGCTTCATCAACAATTAGCGACAATCTATCTTTAAAAACTTAATTACCAGAAAAATACTTAAACTTTTTACCACAACAATTACATGTTCATAATCGTTTCAGTTTCGGCTATCTACTGATACAAATTTCAAATTTGTATTGCTTTTAGTTAAAAATTTCATTTTTTTCTCTTAATTAAAATTGCTAATTAAACATTGCCAAATTAGTTACTTTTACTATCAAAATACTTGGAACAATGCTGACTATAGCTGGTGATAAAAGTTCAGCTATAGCTTTACTCAATTTAAAGATATCTCGAATCTTAAAGTTTTACTTTTCTGATTGCATGTTTCAGAATGTAAACAAACTGGGATATCAATATAATCTTCACGGATGTTCAGCCGGATGGTGTCAAAGTAACACGACGTTTCGACAGCAAGCTCGGCTGTCTTCATCAGGTATCGGTGTCTGCTGGCTGTCGTAAGCTGGCTGTCACCACGTTGACTGACTTAACTCCTCGACGCACCTCATTATCTACCTGCCCGCGTGGGGCATCCGACCAATCAGAGCGCACCTGCCCCACCAGGGAGTGCCAGCAGTCCCGGCTGGTGGAAGACCCCCCTGATTGGTCGATGGCTAGTCCGCGGATACCCGCAGCACCCAACTGGTGTCATTAGCTGCTTTGACGACGTGTTGTGTCCTGCTTCGCTCTCGTCGGAGGTCGTTAATAATGGGCCTCCAGGCTTCGCTCAGAAAGAGCCCGCCGTCCCTATTTATGTTCTGGTCGTTCAGTCAAATCTCCAACGCCTCCTTTATGACCGAGTCCCAGAAAGTGGAGGCCCTGGTCAACACTACCATTTTGTCAAACTCAATCATGTGCTCGTGGTCGAAAGCATGCTCCGCTAGGGCCGACTTTTCAAGCTGCCCCAGCCTTAGATGACGTTTATGTTCAGAAAGGCGCTCTTTAATGGTTCTGGTGGTCTGTCCAATGTACACCTTGCCGCATTCACACGGTATGGAGTAAATGCCTGGGGTCCTCAAGCCTAGGTCATCTTTGACTGAGGGCAGTATGTCTCTTATCTTGGCGGGGGCCGGAAAATACTTTTTATACCAAACCGCGCCAGAAGTCTACCAATTTTCCCTGATGTGTTTCCGGCATATGGCAGGAAGGCAAGAGTTTTTGGAGGTTGTTCTTGCTCCGATGGTGTTCTCGGTGGTTTCTGCGTAAAGGCCCGATCGATCTGCCACCGGGAATAACTGTTTCCTTCGAAGATGGTCCTAAGATGCTTCAATTGAACAGGCAAGCTCTCCTTGTCGGAGATAGCTCTCGCCCTTTACTTCAATGTGGACAACACAGAGTTGCGCTGGGCCGGGTGATGAAAGCTCTCTGCACCCAAGTAACGATCCGTGTGGTTGGGCTTGCGGTACAATCTGTGCGATAAAGTACCATCAAGTCTTCTTTTCACCAGGTTGTCCAGGAAGGGGAGACACCCGTCAAACTCTACCTCCATCGTAAAACGGATATTAGGATGAATCCCATTGAGATGTTTGAGAAAATCATGCAGTGCCTCGATGCCATGTGGCCACACAGCAAAAGAGTCATCCACATACCGGGAGAAACAAGATGGCTTGAGGGTACACTCTCTAGTGCCCTCTCCTCGAACTCTTCCATGTATCAGTTCGCTTCTACTGGGGAGAGCGGTGACCCCATCGCTACTCTGTCGGTCTGTTCAAAGTATTTCCCTCCATACATGAAGTAGGTGGAAGTCAGTACATGCTCAAACAGGTCTACGATAGCTGGATAGTGTTGTGGTCAACCTCACTGGATTGCAACTTGACGAAGCCACTACCTCTGTGCTGGCTCGGGGGCTAAAATTTGCCCCGGCTCCTAAGCGAGTTCCCGTGAAGAAGATGGTCCCGCGCGGTAGAACGGGCTGTGCGTGACCTACCGGCGGAAGAAGCTGAAGAAATACGATGTGAGACCTGTCGGGTCTTGAAGAAGGCCAAGATACCTAAGAACAACATTACGATAGCAGAGCGCAAGGCACTAGATGCCTTACGCCGCAGAGATGACATAGTCGTTCTTCCAGCGGATAAAGGCAACGCGACTGTCCTTCTTTCCGCCGCACAATACGACGAAAAATTATTGAAATTACTTGATGACGCTTCTTACACTCCGCTGGACGCCTACCCTACTGCAAAAGTTGTAAGGAAGACGCTGGCCCTCATCAAGAATGCCGAACTACCGGAACAGGTGGCCAAGATGATCAAACCACATGCTGCAAGACCTCCAAGACTGTATGGCCTAACCAAGGTCCACTAACAGGATGTCCCATTGAGACCTATTGTCAATGCCATTGAGGCACCAACTTACCAGCTTTCGAAGTATTTGACACGCCTTCTCAGCCCCCTGGTGGGCCGGTGTTGTCATCACGTGAAGAACTCGACGGAGTTTATAGAGACCATCCAGTCTTTAAAAGTCTCAGACACGGACATTCTGGTCAGCTTCGACGTGATATCCCTCTTCACCCGGGTACTGGTGAGGGACACACTGGAGCTGATACGCCGCGATTTTGAACCAGCTATCGTAGACCTGTTTGAGCATGTACTGACTTCCACCTACTTCATGTATGGAGGGAAATGCTTTGAATAGACCGACGGAGTAGTGATGGGGTCGCTGCTCTCCCCAGTAGTAGCAAACCGATAAATGGAAGAGTTCGAGGAGAGGGCACTAGAGAGTGCCACCCTCAAGCCATCTTGTTTCTCCCGGTATGTGGATGACTCTTTTGCTGTGTGGCCACATGGCATCGAGGCACTGCATGAATTTCTCAAACATCTCAATGGGATTCATCCTAATATCCATTTTAAGATGGAGGTAGAGTATGACGGGTGCCTCCCCATCCTGGACAACCTGGTGAAAAGAAGACTTGACGGTTCTTTATCGCACAGCGTGTACCACAAGCCCAACCACACGGATCGTTACTTGGGTGCAGAGAGCTTTCATCACCCGGCCCAGCGCAACTCTGTGTTGTCCACATTGAAGTAAAGGGCGAGAGCTATCTCTGACAAGGAGAGCTTGCCTGTTCAATCGAAGCATCTTAGGACCATCTTCGAAGGAAACGGTTATTCCCGGTGGCAGATCGATCGGGCCTTTATGCAGAAACCACCGAGAACACCATCGGAGCAAGAACAACCTCCAAAAACTCTTGCCTTCCTGCCATATGCCGGAAACACATCAGGGAAAATTGGTAGACTTCTGGCGCGGTTTGGTATAAAAAGTATTTTCCGGCCCCCGCCAAGATAAGAGACATACTGCCCTCAGTCAAAGATGACCTAGGCTTGAGGACCCCAGGCATTTACTCCATACCGTGTGAATGCGGCAAGGTGTACATTGGACAGACCACCAGAACCATTAAAGAGCGCCTTTCTGAACATAAACGTCATCTAAGGCTGGGGCAGCTTGAAAAGTCGGCCCTAGCGGAGCATGCTTTCGACCACGAGCACATGATTGAGTTTGACAAAATGGTAGTGTTGACCAGGGCCTCCACTTTCTGGGACTCGGTCATAAAGGAGGCGTTGGAGATTTGACTGAACGACCAGAACATAAATAGGGACGGCGGGCTCTTTCTGAGCGAAGCCTGGAGGCCCATTATTAACGACCTCCGACGAGAGCGAAGCAGGACACAACACGCCGTCAAAGCAGCTAATGACACCAGTTGGGTGCTGCGGGTATCCGCGGACTAGCCATCGACCAATCAGGGGGGGTCTCCCACCAGCCGGGACTGCTGGCATTCCCTGGTGGGGCAGGTGCGCTCTGATTGGTCGGACGCCCCACGCGGGCAGGTAGATAATGAGGTGCGTCGAGGAGTTAAGTCAGTCAACGTGGTGACAGCCAGCTTACGACAGCCAGCAGACACCGATACCTGATGAAGACAGCCGAGCTTGCTGTCGAAACGTCGTGTTACTTTGACACCATCCGGCTGAACACCCGTGAAAATTATATTTCATCACTACGCCGGGAAAGTCTCCACTCACACATCAAACTGGGATATCTCTTAAAATAAACTTTTCCCGATTTAATAAATACACTTCAAAATGATTTTAAACTGTGGAAATAAATACAGGGAAACAGGGAACTTCGTTCAAGTTGACAATTACTCTTATCGAAATTTCTAAGTCCAGCATAAACAACTTATTTATAGAATATTTTATTGGGGATGTCTAGTGGGAGTGCTTTTAATGAACTTAAGTGTACCTTACAACAGGTGTTGAGATTGTTGGAATCATGTGAGCTGGCATAAATTGCCCTGTATGGTCTGGGTTGGATAAACTTTTTGGCTCTGGCCATTCATCCTGTAGGATATTTGTTGAGTGGTGAAGCTGATGTAGGAAGCAGTACAATGAAGACAGGTAAGTTGGTAAATATGAGTTGCGGAAAATGCAGGTGGTGTGTCCAGTATTAGGAAAGGATTCTCCTGTGATGGGATTAGAAAAGGCAGTGGTTGTTGGATGCATACTGCATGTTAGCAGTGGGCTGTATTACAGGAGAAAGATCCCGGTGGAGGTGTTGGAGAGTCAGAGAGCAAAGAAAGTCATACTAATGGCAAAGTATCTAGTTAACGGATTCCCGGCTAGGAAAGAACTGGGCGTCAAATATTTGTCTGTGGTCAGGTTTTGGAGGTGCAGAATAGGGGTTATGGGTGATAGCATATAATATTTGTTTTTCCACAAGATCATAGGGGTAGCAGTGGGAAATGAGGGCTTGGGATAGTTTTTGGGAATACCTGGAAAGTGATTTCATGACCAAAACATATGTGTCTGCCATGGATTTCAAGGCTGTATGAGAAGGAAAATTTGGTGTGGAAGGGATGACAATTGTCAAAGTGTAGATACTGTTGCAAATTACTTGGCTTGATATGCAAATATGGGCATCCTGTCCTGGCATGATACCCACATCTAGGAAGGTGACACAAGTGTGGGAATATAACCAAGTGAAATTGATGGAATGACTATTGTTGAGTGAGTTGAAGAAATATAGGAGGCAGTCGTCTCAATGGGTGTAGATCCTAAAAATATGATCTATGTGTCTGAACCACACTTGGGGGTTGAGGTGGCAGTTCCTTAGAAAATCTTCCTCCAGGTGGTGCAGGAAGAGGTTGGCATAAGATGGGGCAATACAGGTACCCATGGCAGTGCCGTGAATCTGGTTATAAATTTGGGAATTAAAGGTGAACTAGTTTTTAGTGAGAATGAAGTTGGCTAAGGATATGGGAAAGGGGTGACCTGGAAATAATGTGTGGGGGCACATATCAAGGAAGTGTTGAATGGAGCTGAGGCCTTCACAGTGGGGAATGTTGGTTAGGTTGTTATCAAAACAATTATATATTTTTTTTTAATTATCGTAGCAGCTCAGAAACTCATGCCAACTTGTATCAAAACATGTCAGTACTTGTTAAGTAAGGCGATTGTGAACTAACACTTCAATGTGCTTGTAATCACTTGCTATTTTGTTAGGAAAAGTATTTTTTCAATCAGTTAACATATCAGTGGAATTACTTTTCAAAAAGTTTGTATTTTTAGTAGGATTCAAAACTGCCTTCTAATGGACATGTTCTGCCAGTTTTATTTTATAATATCCTTGAAGTTAATTTAACTGTCAATCAAAGTGCAGATCTCTCTATTCTTGAATGTATTATCTTTTGGAAAAAGGCTACGTACAAAATCTCTACCTTATTGTTTTAGAAACTAGTGAATCTGTATCAAGTTTGGAGGTAGTTACAAAAAATGCTCAAATAAACCCAAAATGTATTTGAGCAATGCCGACAAATGTTTGTTAACAGCTTAGATAACTACTTTGACATCATACATGCCGACGTGCTTCAATTAAAAAAAAAAAATGAAGATAGAATCTTCTTACAGTGACAGAGAGAGCCAGGACAGCTCACTTAGTTGGAGTAGACAAAAAACTGGCAGAGAAAGAGGCAAGGACGCACCTCAGAAATATTGAGGAAGAAAAGCAACATGCTTAATATTTCTCCAATAAATTCCTTTGACATCATCATATGAACTATTTCAAATGATTCATCTTCTGATTCTAATGAAAATGATATGCATTTGCAAGAGGGTTTCCCAGCTCCAATCAAGAACATACAACTCAGAACTAGTAGAACAACTACATGTAAAGAATTCACTAACACAAAATTAGTAACAGCACTAGATAGGTGTCAGTTAAGAATGAGACATTTTGTGTTAATTCTTGAAGCTACCACTGAGACACTTGGATGTAATGCTGATTAATTTCCTGTAAGTCATTGATTCAAAGAATTCATGCAGAAAAATGAAAGAGTGGGCGGATGCTATAAAAGCTATTTTTCAAAATGAGGTATCAAAAGTTGTGACTATTCACTGGGATGGCAAACTGTTGCTTGCTTCAAATGCTTGGAA
Organism: Vandiemenella viatica; assembly: GCA_031002005.1. Lineage (NCBI taxonomy): Eukaryota > Metazoa > Arthropoda > Insecta > Orthoptera > Morabidae > Vandiemenella > Vandiemenella viatica. The sequence continues at coordinate 164,961,575 of CM061920.1, forward strand.
ATTAAAAGAAGAATATATTCCAATAGTTATTTCTTATGGAAATAAAGAACAACTTATTGCTGTGCCAAAGTTGGAAAGCTCTTCAGGAAGCGAACAGGCGCAGACTCTTTGGAACGTGTTTGTATACTGAAATCTCAAATATAAAGTGCAGAGTCATTGTTATGATACTACGGCATCAAATTAATGGTGCCTGTGTGGTTCTTGAACAAAAATGTAATTGAGATGATATTATTTTTGCTGGCCGGCATAACTTGTATGAACTGGTCTTTAAAAGTGCATTTGAGGTAAAAATTAGTGAAGTGACTACAAATCCTGATATTCCGCTCTTCAAAAAGTTTCAAGATAACTGGAAAAGTGTATATCCAGACAAAATACAGTGCTATGAAGAAAAACTCACATTGCATTTGACTGTTTCTGAAATTAACAATTTGCTTGAATTTGCCAACCTCAACTGACGAAAGAAACAATCAGATATGACTATTGAGAGTTGATAGAGTTTCTGTAATATTTATAGGTGGAGATACACAGAGAAAGTTTAAAATTCGACCACCAGGTGCCAAGCGCCAAATTTGGTGGATGGTATAAGCAATTTTTTTCCCTGAAAATATCATTTCTTAGTGTTCAATTTAAAATTATGAGCAAGCATAATGCAGCACTGTTAAACGTTTGCCTGATCATCATGGCATCCTACATCAAGCCATGGCTCCAATGTATTTTAGCAGTAAAAGTACCTTACGAAGATTTGTGCTTTTTGAAGTCGATGAAGGCTTATGAAGAAATTGTTAAAAACATATCAAAGGCAGCTTTACAGAAAATAAGCTAGCATTTATGGTATTTGACTGATGAAATTTCTGTCATGTTACTGTTTGACGATGAGGTGGATCAAGAAACTAAATTAAAAATAGTTGAAAATTTAACCAAAGGAATTTATTATCTCAGGGGGTAAACGTTACAACCCATCTGATTGAAGGAAGTTTGTTTTGTGTTTAGGTCACAATTTTGTTAAATTACTTTATCTTTTTTTATTTCAGAGAAATACATCTACTACTTCATTTCAGTCAGAAGCAAGTCACTGTTCAACTGTATTAAAATTGATGACAGTTTTTTCTGGTTAAATAATATTTCATTTCAAGAAGCCAGAAAGGAGGTTTTAAGGCTCAGGCTGTGAATTATATAGCTGAAAGAGTACAAAAGAAATTTTTGTTACGTTGCATACAAGAATTCTGAAAGATTTATAATGAATGCAAAAAGAAAACTTTGAAAAAAATTTAAAGAATAATATTTTTTTACATGTTAAGCAGTAAATAAACATGATTTGAGCATTTTTATGTTTATTTACAAAATAAATAATAAGTTCTAGAATCCTTTCATACTAACTCAGTAGAAATTTTCATGTCTCATGTTTGGCATCATAACTTAATTCAATAATTAATATTTACTATGTGAGTGATTAAGGTCAAACAGAAAAAAGTTGAGGGTATGCGTATTTGATTTTGTAAAGAATAAATCTTCCTAATTTGTTGGGACCAAGGATTGCAATCCTGCAGTGTTTTCGATCCTGCGGGATCCAGCCGTATTGGCACCAATCTTATCTCTTTAAACGAGCAATTCTTGTATATATATATATATTTCGGATCTCGGAAACGGCTATGACGATTTGGATGAAATTTGATATTTAGATAATGTTTTGACTTTTAAGATTACCTAAATAGTTGTCTTCCATACAAAAAAGCGAGTTTGCAAGATACAAACAATTTTTTCACTTGATATCTCGAAAACGGCACTAGCGCCATCTCGTAGACAATTCAGGTACCAGAAAGCCTACAAATAGATTCTCTCTGATTTCAAAGAATATTTAAGCGAACAGTTCTTGTATACTGGCTGAGGCGTGGAAATAGTAACATTGCAAGTTTAATTGTAAAACATTTAAAAAGGAAGATAGTTAAAAATTTATTATTGGTTTTTTTCAGAGGTGATAAACTTCTTTGAAAATAATATTACCGGTACCAGTTATAAAGTAATCACCGTTTACTTTTTGACCGTAAAAAGTGGTTGTTAGTTTGTCATTAAATACTACCACGCGAGGTATGAGCATAGTTTTAGCGGAGTGAATTGATTTAGCACTGATGATGTTCTATCATTACCGTGACGTCACAATCTGATGATGAATTCTTATAGAACGCGACGAAACATATCGAAAATAAAGAATAAATGTTCTTGATATCTCGCTTGGTTTACGAGATATAGCATGTCAAAAATCAGTTATAGGTATAGTTCCTTGTGCTTTTGGCGACGTTTCTTCTGGTCCATGCTGTATTTCAACCTAATAACAACCATTTGGAACAAAATAAAACATTAAAAGTACATTTCCACCGTATCGACATAGTGCTTTTGGTGGATTCTTTTTCTGGACCAGGTCGGATCTAATCCTAACCTCTTCACTTGAGGTATCAGAAAAATAAATTCTTTATTTTCGATTTTTTTCGACGAGTTTCATACGAATTCATCATCAAACTTGGCTGTGACGAAATTTATCTTCTGGTCCAGGTCGCATTTCAACCAACCACGTCAATTTAGCGATATGATATCTCGAGAACTAAGCGAGATATATAAATTTAAAAATATTTTGTACTTTAAATTTTTCTCGTCGAGGTAGATAAGAATCCATCATCAATGGTTTTCGTAGAATGCCCTGAATTAACACAAATCTCGCAGCGTTAATCAATCCCTGACTGGCATTAAGATTTCTGTTTAACATAATAATAGCATTTTTCTTTGAAAGCAATTTATGAGGCGGTCTCGCAAATGGATCTAACGATTTGGATGAAATTTCATATGTAGATAACGTTTTGCTATTCAAGTTTTTAACACGATTAAAAAAAAAAAAAAAAAAAAAAAAGAGTTGCAATTTTTGTATTTGGTTTCTCGAAAACGGCTGTAACCTCATCACGTAGAAGGTTCAGGTACAGTAAGTCTAATGATGTTAGTGAAGTTTCTCTTTGGTTAACTGTGCACCTCAAAACGCCTAGGAAGTCTTCAAGCCTTTTACTTTAATCAAACTTTACTCGAAATCTTGGATATTAAATAGAAATCGAAAGATGCCGAGCGAAGATCGGTCACCCAGGTACTAACTTTTTTAATGCATATATTTAAAACATAGTATTTTTAAGTGTTAATAAATTAAATAATAAACATCTGTTAATTAAATTAATAAAACAATTTTAATGTTAAATGATAAAAATTAACAGTTAACAATATTTTAATTAGCAAAATTATATAAACGTTTAGCATGTCTTAAGTATATTTCCATTTTTGTTTTTAAATCTAAGCCAATTTTGAAATAAATAATCAAAAATGGGAAATATTCAGTCTTAGGTCATATTATGTGCCTTACAATACATCACATCAGTTTAAAAATATGGTATGCATAATGGCCAAATCACAAAACAATTCCAAATAAACGTTCTATAACACCGAGAGAAAGCATTCTATTTCACAAAGTAAAGAAAATATACTCTGTACAAGCACGAGACTTGGCCTATTTTTACAAGAATTGTTTTTGTGGAATTCATTATTATGTCTGTTGATTTCGTGATTGATCTTATAGTTTATTCATTGTTATTGAAAGAAACTACTCACCAAGACGTACACGGTCAAGTATTTCAGGTTTGCTTTAAGTGGCGTAATGACTTTTTTTTATAGAGGAAATTATTATTATTATTACTTTGTTTGTGTAAAAAAGGAGAATTTCTCGGCATATGATTGCAGGTAAGTCCTCAGGTATCGCCGGATTGTGTTGTAAACACGAAATTTCACAAGTGAGGAATATTGCGGAGACAGGCATTGAAGTATGGTGTTTTTACAACACAATTTGGTGATACAGCTGTAAAGACTTCATTATTACATTTTTTGCCGTTAGTCGAAATAATAACAAGGAGTTGAAAGAAAACATCCCATTCACCAAAAAATAATGTTTTGTGGCGATTGACCAAATCATCCCAAGAGGGATTAATTGAAGGCCACAGCAGCACATGTAAGCAGGCAGCTTTCATCAAAGAACATGTGTTTCAAACGTATTGTGGTGGTGGCCAAAACAACAATAAGTCAAAGGATATACAATTCCCTTTTGATAGCTGCTAAATAAATAGGTATGCAATCATTAAAATTACAATGACATAAGTTTCGTATCAACGAATAATCAAATTTTGAGCCACAAATACAGGAAGTTGTCATAATTGCCTTATCTGCAATTATAGAAAATGGGAATAATTAAACAGTGAATAAAAATCTTTAACTGTGTAGTTCAGATATTGTGTGCGACATATAAAAAAAACTTATTGTATAATTAGAAAATCGTACTAAATATGCAACATAACTCAAATTATAGAAATGTGTACTCAAAACAAATGTAAGTTTTAATGAGTATGTAAAAGTGGATCTATTTACTTAGGAATGACGAAGGTTGACAAAAACAAACGTTTATTCGCACAAATTAAATGCCAACTGCAAGGGTACAGTCAAACAGTGCAATACATCCTATGGAGGCCGGATAACGACAGGGCAGCGAGTCATGCACACTGACACACGTTTTTGCCGCATTTTGCGTGTTGCGGATCCGCTTAATTTAGTGCGGGATCTGCCAGACTGTCTAATGATGCAGGAGCCCACAGGATTGCGAGATCCTGCTTTGCTGGATTTAAATCCCTAGTTGACAAATGTTTGTGTACAAGGGAGTTACATCAATGGAGACAGATGGCTGGGAACTTAAGACAGAGGCTCCAAGAAAAATGGGGTATCTTTGACAGTGGCAGCTCTAGGAATTTTCCGAGCCGGGGCAAAAACTGGCTTGGGGCTTGTTTACAGATGAACAAGTACTTTTTGCAGATTGTGAAGATGACATGCAGAGATCAGTGGTGTAATACAGAACCCACACTTTGAATATCAAATGTTGGTGTTGGAGGGAATGTAAAGAAGTACAGCTAATTTTCTTTGTGGAAAGCACCACAGTACACAGTCAGTAATTGATATGATAAAGGAGATGGATTGGGAGTCATTGGGTGGAGGATAAAGATATTGCTGAGAGTATACAAGGCAATCCCTAGTTGGGACACACTAATGTTTGTGTACGAGGAAGTTACATCAATGGAGACAAGTATGAGGGTGGTTGATGGCTGTGGACGTTAGACAGAGGCTCCAAGAAAAACGGGGTATCTTTTACAGTGGCAGAGCTAGGAATTTTCCTAGCCGGGGCAAAAACTGGCTTGGAAGGATATTAGTCAAAGAATTAGGAGTAGTGTATGGAAGGGAAAAGATGAACATTAGCAAAAGCTAGTACTTGATTTTATGCATAAGGGAGTGGGAAAATTTTTATTTTGTGGATAAGTTTTCCAAGGATTGGAATAAATTACGAAGTGATAAATAATTTACCAAAAATGCTGAAGGAACATAAAATTAAAATTCATAAATTACATATGTTGAAAAAGGAATGGGGGGGGGGTAAAATTTTACAAACAAAGTATATAAGATAATTTGAAGAAGAAAAAAAACACTAATAAAAAGGGGGAAATTAGATGACTATGGGAATTGCCACTGGAACATGTGCTACATTGCAATTAAATGTAGAAAAATAATGATGATAAATTAAAGAAGCAATAGGGCAATAGAAATTGGTATCCACATTGTAAGTATCAAATACTGGACTCCGAGGAAATGGAAAGGAGGAACCTAGATTTGGCTTCGGAAATTACCAAAGGAATCAGTCAGCTACTGTTGTCATTAAAGGTTTGGGGTGGGAGTCTTTGCAGAATATAAGTGGGTGGAAGATAATTGTAGGCATGTAAAAGATATATATTGTCAACTAGCTGACCCGGCAATGCTTCACTATTGCTAGACTTGACTACACAAATGGATTAAATAAAAACATTTGAATGTTTGTATCTAGTAAAAATTAGATATTTATGTATACGTTTTAATTACTGTTTCATTCAATTTCAAGTTTATTGCAATGGTTTTGGATATGCAAAGTTTTGGTGATTCCAACCAGCTACAAAAAAATCTGAGTTTTTTTTTGGAGATATATGCTAAACAGAGAAAAGTTGCACGTGTAATTCAGTCTTATGGGAGAGTGGCTGCAGTTTTGTAAGCTAAATATAAACATCATTTTCACTTATTTTGAAGCATACGTGTGCAACCTTCCTTCTACATCAAATAAAAACTGTAGATTTGTTGTGTTGTCATAAAAAATTTTAAAATAATATTTATAACTCAAGTTCAAATTGCTTTTTATTTTATTTAATTTAATTGCAATGGAGCACAGGCTCCGGTGGCAATTTCCCTAAACACCCATCCTCCCCCTATCCTGCACCCACCTACATTTGCCCTCTACAAATTTTATCTTTAAATTCCTTCAAAGTTTTCGGTAATTATTCATCATTTCTCTTGGTAACTCATTCAAATTCCTGACACCCTTACCCAGAAAAGAGAATCTTCCCACACCCTTGTGCCTGAAATCGAGTGCCAGCTTGTGGTCATGGTCATCTTTTCCTTTCCATGCACTACTTTTCATACCTATTGCAATATCTTTCCATGCCTCATCACCAGTATATGCCCTGTACACTCCCATGACCCTCCTCATCCTCCTCCTGTCTTGCAATGAATCCCATTCCATCTCCTTTATCATATCCGTCACTGATTGCATTCTGCGATAATTTCCAGAAACAAATCTAGCAGCCCTTCTTTGCACCCTCTCCAACTCCTGTATTTGATACGTAAAATGAGGGTCCCATACTACACTACCATATTCGAGCAATGGTCTGACCAAAGTTTTGTAACCCAATTCCTTGACTTCTCTCGTACATCCCCTCATCACTCTCTCCAACAAGTGCAGAACTTTGAAACCTTTCCTACCACCTGTCCTATGTGTTCTGCCCAGTTAAGTTTGTTATCAAAAGTAATTCCAAGATATTTGCATTTCAAGTCTTCAGCAAGCAATTCTTTCCCCACCTTATATTAATAATTAACCTTTTGTTTTTTATTTGTGTATCTAATAAGCTGACTCTTCTTTGCATTTATCTTCATTCCATGTTTACCAACCCAACTAGATATCCTGTCCAGATCACCCTGCAACTGTTTACAATCCTCTATCGTTTTGATTCTTTTATACAGCATTATGTCATCTGCAAACAATCTAATTTCAAATAGTAAACAATCAACACAATTATTCATTAGAATAATGAATAGCAATGGTCCCAATACGCTACCCTGTGGCACACCCATTTTTACTTCCACTTCTTTTGATACTACATTTCCTACCCTAACTTTCTGTTTTCTACCTTTTAAAAATTCTTCTACCCAGAAAATGACTTTCTTATCCACTCCAATGGTTTTTACCTTATTTACTACCATTTTATGGCTTACTCTGTCAAACGCCTTAGACAGATCTAGTGCTACACTATCAATTTGGCCTCCGTTGTCCATTTCATCTGAAATATCTTGCATATATCTTGCCAACTGAGATTCGCATGAATATCCTTGCCTGAAACCATGTTGCCTGCTTGAAAACCAATTACGTTCCTCACATATATTTCTGATGTGGTTGCATATCAATCTTTCCATTAATTTACCTACCACTGATGTCAAACTGATTGGCCTGTAATTCTCAACTCTATTTCTCACCCCTCCCATATGTACCGGTACTACTATTGCACTTTTCCAGTCCTGTGGTAAGCAGCAAGTGTCTAGACCAGTGTTTCCCAACCTTTTTTGGGTCATGTCCCACTTTTAACATTTTTTGCCCCCCCCCCATACATAATTTTTAATAAAAAATTATTTGTTATTAAAGAAACTCATATAGGATGGTTTTTGAAAGAAAACACTTTAATATTGTCATAAAACACAGTAAGTAAAATTAAAAAACATATAATGAAATACTAAAATTCAAATTCAAAAGATTTTTAATAAAGATTTATTATGGCACTTTAGTGTGATCCTTTTAAGAATTTGCTTTTTGTTATATTAGTACCTATATCCAGCATTGCATTTAAATAACCCAAAGAGAAAGCGGTAAAGTCGTATCAAGTCAATTTCTAAATTGCCCCCCTAAAAAAACCAAATTGCCCCCCGGTGGGGCATGGGCCCCACGTTGGGAAACACTGGTCTAGACTCAATTTAAATACAGTAGAGTCTCGCTAATCCGAACTAATTGGGACCGGGCCTTGTTCGGATTACCGATTTGTTCGGATTAGCCGGAGTTACAGTGACTAATTTCTACAATGAAGTATACCAAGAATATAAGTAGGTACAGCATGGTAACAATTGGGAACAACTGGGTGAACAATGGCTCACTCTCACTCCCTCCCTTTATTGTTGAGATGTTTGAAGTGTTCGAGGTCAGTGCACTCTCAGACGGCTCGCGAACTGCTGAGTTAATCTTAGCAATCGATCGCTAACACACTTACAAAATTCGTGTACACTAGCGTGTTATCGCCATGAGTAAACGGAAACATACGACGTTAACGCTCAGAGAAAAACTGGATGCTTTGAAGCGATTGGACAGTGGTGAGAATGTATCTAAGCTGGCGACGGAACTAGGTGTTGGTAAGGCAACCATTTGTGATTGGAAGAAGAACCGAGTGAAGCTTGAATAGTGCTGCGCAACGTCTTCGGGAAAAACACTCGAGATTCCGCAGACTCTGAAACAGTCCCAGTACGATAAAGTGGATGAAGCTCTTTTCTTTTGGTTTACACAGGAAAGAGAAAGGGGAACTCCTCTGAGTGGACCAATGGTTCAGGAAAAGGCTGTTTACCTAAACAAATTAATGAATGGTGATGAGTCTTTTAATGCGAGTACGGGTTGGTTGGACAGATTTAAAAAACGTCATGGGATTCATCAGCTAACAATTACTGGAGAGAAGCTTTCTTCTGACCATGATGCAGTGAAGGAATACGTGCATGAATTTAATAAACTGATAAGAGAGGGAAATTATTCTCCCCAACAAATTTATAATGCTGACGAGACAGGCCTTAATTTTAGGGCATTGCCAACAAAAAGCCTGGCATCAAAAGCAGAAGTCCAAGCTCCTGGCTTTAAAATGAGCAAAGATCGTGTGACTTTACTAGTGTGCAGCAACGCTGCTGGTAATCACAAGCTCCCTTTAATGATGACCGGCAAATCTGTTAGCCCCAGAGCTTTCAAAACCTGCAACATGAAATCCCTACCTGTATACTATCGCAACCAGAAAAAAAGCATGGATGGATGGTAAGCTGTTCAAAGAATGGTTTCATGACCAGTTTGTTCCCTCTGTCAGGCGGTTTTCCAAGGAAAATAATTTACCTCCCCGTGCTATCCTTTTAATTGATAACGCACCATCTCACCCCAGCACTGAGGAATTATGTGATGGAGAAATCGTGGCGAAGTTTTTGCCGCCGAATGCTACACCACTTCTACAGCCGATGGACCAGGGCGTACTACAAACATTAAAACTGATTTACATAAAACAATTCTTAAGAATGCTGATCCAAGATGATAACATTCCTTTAGTTGAAAAATTAAAAAAAAAAAAAAAAAAAAAAAAAAAAAAAACAAATCTGAAGGATGTTGTTTATTGGGCTGCTGAGGCATGGCAGAAAATTTCAGAAAACACTTTGAGAAAATCTTGGAGAAAACTATGGACATCTCTTGAATTTCAGGACATACCAGCTGAAAATGAAGAGGAGAGTTTCCTAAAAAAATGGTACAGACAATCCCTGGATGTGAAGAAGCCTGTGAAGCAGACGTAGATGAATGGATGGCAGCAGATGATTCAATACTGGAGCACCTTACTGACGTTGATTTAGTGCCTGCTTTGACTCAAGACCAGGTAGAAGTGGAATGTTACGACGAAAGTGACAATGAGACGGAATGTGACAAAGGAGAGTTGGTGTCACACACTGACGCGGCAGAAGCCTTTGATCTCGCGCTACGCTATATGGAGCAACAGACCACTGCTACACCAGCTGATTTAATGTTTATCAGACGATGGCGCAACTTTGCGTCATATAACAGACTGTCTTCATTACGCCAAAAAACAATTACTGAGTTTCTGTGTTCTAAAAAGTAGGGATGAAATTTGTGTTTCTAAGCGTTGTAACTACTATCATAAGTTTGACAGTTTTTCTTTCAGTGTTACGCACTTTTTAAATTTAATCTTTTCTAGCTAATTTTTCTGTATAAATTAAAATTGTGTACATGTACAGTAGTTAACCACACAATTATATAGCTTATGAACTGTATTTTCAGGGTGTTTTAATTCTTTTACGATTTTTTATATTAAGACTATGTAATGCTTTGCCATGTTCGGATTAACCGGACGTTCGGATTACCGGGGTTCGGATTAGTGGGACTCTACTGTAATATTTCAAGATAAGGTACAATGTCACATCTGGCTATCTTTAAGATATCTGTAGTAATATTATCTTCACCAGCCCCTTTATGTTTTTTCAGCTTTCTTATTTCCTTCATGATTTCCTCAGGATGGATCTCAAATTTTTTACTATCGTCATTTCTAATCGTGTTGTTAAGCTTGTTCTCCGAATTGAGACCCTCCTGTTTCTGATTCATTGTCCCTAATGCTTTCACTGAACCAGTTACTTAAAATCTCTGCCTTTTTTAAATCAGCAGTAACTTCTTCTCCATCCTTATCAATAAGTGTCTCTACATCCTCCCTTCCCCTCAGTTTCCTGATATAGCCATAGAAATTTCTAGATGCATCAGTCAATGGTCCCCCTCCACTGACAATATTCTTCATAAACCCATCTTTAGCCATTTTCTTTGCTGTTATTAAGTCCTTGTTTAGTTGTTTTAAATATTCCCTACTACCCTGCTGTCTCTTAACTCTGTTATGTTCTTTTCTTACCAACCTCTTTAACCTCCTCACTTCCCTATTATAGTACATAGGTTCTCTACTTCTCTTTATTTTTTGCTGTGGAATAAATTTTTCTTCCCCCTTTCTTATTATCTCCTTGAACTCTTCCCACCTTGACTCTACTGTACCTGAGCCTTCCTTCCATTTGCTGAATTGTTCTCTGAAATATCTCCTCAAATTTGAAACCTGTGCCTTTTTACAATTGTACCTATTTCCCCCTTCAATTTTGGTTGCTGGTTTACTCAATCCTCTAATATCCATCAGAACTGCTTCATGATCACTTATTCCTTCAGTTACTTGATACCTCAAAAGGTTTTCATCGGGCTTAATTAGAAATATATCCAAAATATTTTGTCCCCTAGTGTTTTGCTCAACCACTTGTGTAAATCCTCCTTCCCTTATTAAGATATTCGCAAATCTTTGTTCCCTTGTGTTATTTATCTTATTCCCTTCCCAGTTTACACCTGGTAAATTTAAATCCCTGCCGATGATGATCATTCTATTCTCACCTCTGAAATCTGAGTATGAATTTAATTTCTCCCCAAGAGTCTCATCCTCTTCTGTCATTCTTCCACTGCGGTAAAGCAATAGTCTGATCGTTATGTGTCCGGTGGCGTTTAATAGGATATAATGTGTACTTTAGTAATGTTGCTATCTTCTTTGTCTAATTTCCCCATCGTTTTCGAGATATTTCCAAAAATCTTAATGGTTTCAAGCATAAATTTTTCCTAATTAGGGTGATAGGGAAAGTGGGTGAGTTCTGTAAACCAAAGAAAGATAGCATTTTTCTCTTTGCTTTAATTTATACATGTGAAAAGTTCCATCCACATTGAATAAAGTTAGTGCAAGGAACATTGACAATTAAGAGAGGTGGGCATTGCCAAAAATTAGGGGAGAGGTAAAGGAGAAGAGGCTTTCAGTTCTTGCAATCTTATTATAGACTATATTTTTCTGTCTGTTTTACAGTTTGCGTCTGCAAATTTCCACTGATATCGAATAAAAACTTCTGGTATATATATGAAATATTGACAAAAATTAGGGGGTTGGGGTAAGGGGGAGATCTGTTGGTAGTTTAAAACCAAATGTAAAACACATTTTTCTCCTTGTTTTGAAGTATACAAATGCAAAATTCCATTGAAATCAGATAAAATCTGTAGGTTTCAATAAAGATCCGTTGAAATTAATAGGGGAGGGGTAAAGGGGGAGGGGTTCAGATAGGGCTTTATCAAACTAGAAGTAAACACTATTTTTTTTTTTAGGTATACGTGTGTAAATTCCTTCAAAATCGCATAGGACCTGTAGCTTTGTATAAAGAACATTGACACTAATGAAGGGGTGGAAAAGGGGAGAGGATTTTTTTTTTTAAAAAACAATTGTCTATAGTAATTTTCTATATTTATAAAGGATATGTGTACAAAGTTCAATCGAAACCAGAGAAAAGTGTTGGGGTTGTGTAAAAATTAAGGGGTGCGAAGGGGGAAAGGGGATACATTTTTGGAAAACCATATTAGGCATCATTTTCTGTTTTAAAGTATATGGGTGCCAATTTACATCAAAATCGGATAAAATCTGTGTTTTTTTTTTAAAATTATGTGGTGTAAGGTAGATGAGGGGGTGGTTTTGGGCATAAAAGCGGCGAGGAATTGGGTTCTTGTAAAACTAATGTCTACATTTTTTTAATATTTTTTTGAAAAATAAACATCAACAAAGTTTCATCGAAATTGGATAAAATATGTGTGGGTTTGTGAAAAAATTAAGGGGTGGGAAGGGAGAGAGGGGTTGGGTGTTTTGAAACCACATGTAAGCAGTAATTTTCTGTTTGTTTTGAAGGATATGTGTGCAAATTTCCGTCAAAGTTGGATAAAATCTGCAGGTTTAAGGGGGCTTAAGGGGGAAGGGGGATTTGTTCTGGGGTGGAAGAGGGGGAGAGGAATTCGGTTTTTGTAAAAATAATGTCTAAAGAATTTTTTCTATTTTTTTTAAAGTAAATGTGTACTAAATTCCATCAAAATTGGTTAAAAAGTGTGGATTTGTGTAAAAATTAAGGGCCAAGTGGATGTGTTTTTGGAAATCTAATGTAGGCAGTATTTTTCTCTTTGTTTGAAGTATACATGTGCAAATTTCCGTAGAAATTGGATGATATCTGTTGGGTTTTTTAAATTATTGCGTGTTATGGGAAGAGGGGGTGGTTTTTATGGAAATTTTATTCCTTAGGCTCCATCTCCAAAATGCTCTTGACAAGTCACCAAAGTTTCACTGTAATTGGATGAGCGGTTTAGGAGCACATAGCAGACATACAAACTTACAGACATTGATTTTTATATATAAGACTAGCAGACCTGGCAATGCTTCACTATTGTTAGACTTAATACACATATACATTAAATGAATACATTTGAAAGTTTGTATTTAGTAAAATCAGATATTTATGTAGAAATTTTAATTACTGTTTCATTAAATTTCAAGTTTATTGCAATGGCCTTGGATATGCAATGTTTTTGGTCATTCCAATACAAAAAAGGTTCAGAGTTTCTTTGGAGATGTAGGCTAAACACAGAAAAGTTATACATGTAAATCAGTCTTAAGAAGGATGAAACGGAAGAATGCGTGCATTTTTGTAAACTAAATATAGAAATCATTGTCACGTATTTTAAAGCATATGTTTGCAAAATTCCTTCGACATCAAATAAAAACTGTATATTTGTGTGTTGTCACAAAACTTTAAACTAATTTTTAAAACTCAAGTCCGTTCGTAATCTGTCAAGTGCTGTTTAACAGGAAATAATGTGTACTTTAATAATGTTGCTATCTACTTTGTCTAATTTTCCCAGCATTTTCGATATAATTAAAAAAAACTGAATGTTTTTGAGTGTAAATTTTTCTTAATTTTGGTGATAGGGTTTTGGTTCTTGGAATCTAAATATGGACCATATTTTTCCATCTATTTTATAGATTGCGTGTGCAACGTTCCATCAATATCGTATAAAAACTGTGGGTATGATTATGAAATATTAACAAAAATTATGGGGTTGGGGTAAAGGGGGAAAGAAGTTGGTAGTTTAAAATCAAATGAAAACAGCATTTTTCTACCATGTTTTGAAGTATACAAATGCAAAATTCCATCAAAATCTGAAAACAGTGGGTTATAATAAAGATCACTGGAAATTAATAGCGGTGGGTAAATGGGGAGATGGTTTGATTGGTCTTTGGCAAATTGAAAGTAAACAGTATTTTTCTGTTTGTTTTAGAGATGACGTGTGCAAACTTCCTTCAAAATCTTATTGGAATTGTAGCTTTGTATAAAGAATATTGAAAATAATGAAGTGGTGGAAGAGGGGAGAGCGATTGGGTTGTTGTAAAACTAATGTCTACAGTATTTTTCAATTTTTTTAAAAGAATACATGTGCTAAGTTCCATTGAAATTGGATAAAAAGTGTGTGTTTGTGTAAAAATTAAGGGGGTGGAAAGGGGCAGAGGGGTTGTGTTTTAAGAAACCATATTTGGGCAGTATGTATTTCTCTGTTTGTTTTAAAGTATATGAATGCAAATTTACATCAAAATTGGATAAATTTCGTGGTTTATTTTAAATTATTTTTTTAAATCAAAATATTACTAAAACTTGAATATCATAACCCTTTGGATAAGATCAAAATTTTGTATAACACCTTTCGAGAACTAAAGAGTTATCTATTACTAAGCGGAAAATCTGTATAAATCTATTTTCTATTTATTTTTTTTTTTTTCAACTAAACTTTATTAAAACTTTCACATGAAAACCAGCATAAACACTCAATCGAGAAATTAACAACAGTTCATTCACCATTATTCTTAACCAATGTCCACCAAACCCGAACAGGCGTCTCGAACTAACGGGAAACCAGAACCTTCATCCGCTGGTCATCTCTTGTTACTCTCCCTCTTCCGATGTCATGGCGAATCAACAAACTGCAGCCCTTTCCTTGTCATTCATTGGTCTAGAAACTTTAGCTGGTGTTCTTTTTGTCTTTGAGTATCTCATCCAGATAGCCCCCGAACTTAATTTTATATTTCGCAGTTTTCTTTAGGCTCCATTGTTTTATTTTGAGCATTGTCAGGTATTCTTCCAAATTCTGGGAAGTCTTCTGCAATATATCCTGCATAGACTGACTTAGGATCCATACTAAACAATTAAACAATTGTGTTTTTCTGGAGGGGTAATCTTTATAGCCGGCTTTGCTAGAATTGTAGATAGTACTTCCCCGGGCGGTTTTTTTAAAATATACGCTGCCACATGTTTTGTCCACATCCATATTGATTCCGCTTTTCCACAAGAAAAACGGTGTATAAGGGTATCTGTGTTCCCACAAGTGTCACATCTATTGGTTGCCTTAAGATGTATGCGGTGTAGCTTCTCGTTGGTAGCCAGGGTCTCATTGACTACTTTGTACCACAGGGTTTGGTTATCAGATGGAATTGTCCTATTGAAAATGTTTCTCCACACGTTTTTTCCAGTTAATATCAAGGTATTTATTTTCTATTTTGTTGCCACGTTTATGCGCCATCAAGATTGTGTATATCTCTTTGGAATTCTTGGGGAAGTTATCCTTTCGTGCTGCTATGATGTAACTGCATTCGAGGAAATAAAATCTGATATGATGGAAAGATTTATTGATGTGGGCTATCGCCACAGGTGCTGTTATACTCACTGGTTTGTAGTGTTCCAGTAGCTGAGCCGTAATTGTTTCTTTGTTTTCAGAACTTTTTCTCATTGCTTGTATGAACATCATGTTTGCTTTGATTCTTGCGTCCATTAAACCCAAACCTCCTCTTATTTTTGGCAGGATTAGTGTTTGGAAGTTAATTTTGAATATTTCACATTAACTCAAAAACCAAGATATTGCTCTCTGGACGTTTTCTATTAATCCTTTAGGTGCAGGGAACACTTGAGCAATATAATTTAATTTGGCTAGGACCGCGGTTTTGAGGTGGAAAAAGGGAGAGGTATTGGGATTTTGTGAAACTAATGTCTATAGTATTTTTCTATTTTTTTAATAGTATATATGTGCAAAGTTCCATTGAAATCCGATAAAAATTGCGTGTTTGTGTAAAATTTAAGTGGTGGGAAGTGCGAGTGGGATTCGGTTTTTGTAATACTAATGTCTACAGTATTTTTCTATTTTTAAAAATATATGTGTGCAAAGATCCATCGAAAACGGATAAAAAGTGTGTGTTTGTGTAAAAAATTAAGGGGACAATAAGGGGGAGAGGGGTTGTTTTTTAAGAAACCGTATACGGGCAGAAATTTTCTGTTTGTTTTAAATTTACATCAAAATCGGATAAAATCTGTGGGTTTTTTGAAATTATTGTAAGGGGGAAGAGGGGGTGGTTTTGGGGTGGAAAAAGGGAGAGGGATTGGGTTTTGGTGAAACTAATGTCTACAGTATTTTTCTATTTTTCTATTTTTTTTTTTTTTTTTTTTTTTTTTTTTTTTTTTTTTTAAATGGTATATGTACGCAAAGTTTCATCAAAATCCGATAAACATTATGGGTTTTTGTAAAAAATTGAGGGTTTGGATGGGGGGAGGGGGGATACGTTTTTGGAAACCATACGTAGGCATTATTTTTCTGTTTGTTTTAAAGTATATGTGTGCAAATTTCCATCAAAATCGGATATAATCTGTGGTTTTTTTAAAAAATTACGTGGTGTAAGGAGGAGGAAGGGATGGTTTTTGGGTGGAAAAGGGGAGAGAGACTGGGCATTTGTAAAACTCAGGTCTACAGTCTTTTCTATTTTTTTAAAGTATATGTGTAAAAAGTTCCTTCGAAATCGGATAAGAAGTGTGCATTTATGTAAAAACTAGCTGGTACCTACGACTTCATTCGTGTTTGTAAAGAATTTGCGTTGACAGCTCCCAACATCTGAAAACCATAGTGCACGATTTGAGACTCAATGCTATTACCACACACAAATGCCAGTCATATGCACTATGTAGTTCAGGCAGCAAAGCAAATTTACGGACACTAATGTCTTTGGAAGAAAAACGAAAATATCCATGATCGACCACTTTCAACCACCATATCTCCCACACACCCATAGCTACTGACATCTAACAACCATAGTGCATGACAGGAGACATGATACATCTACCCCACATAAACAACAATAGTCTATGCTATGTAGTTGTGGCAGAAAAATGACATATGCGGAGACACATGTCTTTCTTCTAAATGCATAAATATACTTGATCGGCCAATTTCAACCACCATATCTCCCATGCTACCACAGTTACTGAAACGTTTGATCAAAAGGTGACTCTGTGTTACTACCACACACCAACACCAGTGAACTGCGCTAGATATTTTTGTCTGAAAACTGATACACCAAGACACATTCATCTTTGGCAGAAATATGAAAGCACCGCAAGTCGACCACTATCAACCACCATTCCACCCACACCCTCATAGCCACTGACCTCTAACCACCATTGTGCACAATAAGAGATACATTATTACTACCACACACAAACACCAACACTCTATGCTAAGTAGTTGTGGCAGAAAAGTGACATATGTGGAGACACATGACTTTCGTCCAAATACGAAAATATCCTTGATCGGCCATTTTCAACCACCATATCTCCCATGCTACCACAGTTACTGAAATTCGGCTGATGTTGTGATCGAAAGATGACTCTCTGTTACTACTACACACAAATGCCAGTGATCTGCAATAGCCAGTTTTCACTGGAAAGTGATACACCCAGACAAATGCGTCTTTGGCAGAAATATGAAAGCACCGCAGGTCAACCACTTTCAACCCCCATATCTCCCACACCCCAATAGCTACCGAAATCTAACAACTATAGTGTATGACAGGGTGCAGGATTCTACTACCACACACAAACACCAATGGTCAATGCTATGTATTTATCGCATGAAAGAAAAGTATAAGGAGACACAAATTTTTGTTCGAAATATGAAAATGCCCTGCATTGACCAACTTTAATCATCGTATCTCCCACATCCCCACAGCTATCAGGATTCGGCCAACTTTGTGCACTACAGGAACGCCATGCTACTTACATAGACAAACACCAGTGATCTGTGTTAAATATTGGAAAACATATATGTCTAGTTTTACATACATATAAGATTAAAGGGCTGTAAATGGGGTGTGTTTTTGGAAACCATATGAAGTCAGTGTTTTTCTTTTTGTTTTGAAGTATGTGTGTTCCATTTTCTATCAAAATCGAATAAAATCTGTATGTTTTTTTTTTTTTTTTTTTTAATTTTAATTATGGGTTGTAATGGGGAAGAGTGAGTGGTTTGGGGTGGAAAAAGGGGAAGAGGGATTGGGTTTTTGTAAAACTAATGTCTATAGTATTTTTCTTTTAAATTTTACGTGTGCAAAGTAATGAAATCGGATTGTGGGTTTGAGTAAAAATTACGGTGGTGGGAAGGGGAAGAGGCGTTGGGTGTTTAGAAACCACATGTAGGCAGTATTTTTTCTGTTTGTTTTGAAATATGTGTCCAAATTTCCATCAAAATCTATAGGTTTTTTTAATTTTGGCGATGTAGGAGGGAATGGTGGGGTGGTTTTGGGGTAAAAAAGGGGAGAGGGATTGGGTTTTTGTAAAACTAATGTGTACACTATTTTTCTATTTTTTAAAAAGTATACTTGATCAAAGTAGCATCAAAATCGGATAAAAAGTGTGGGTTTGTGCAAACATTAAGGGGTGGGAAGGGGAAGAGGGGATTCGTTTTTGGAAACCATATGTAGGCAGTATTTTTCAGTATGTTTTACAGTATATATGTGCAAATTTCCTTAGAAATCGGACAAAATCTGTTTTTTTTATTTATTTTTTTTATTTTTTTTTATTTTTTTTAAATTTTATTTTTAATTTTATTTTTTTTAAATTGTAGGGTGTTATGGAAAATTTTATTTCTTAGCAACCATCTCCGAAATGCTCTCAACAACTCTCCGAAGTTTCACTGTAATCAGATGGGCAGTTTAGGAGTGCATTGAGGTCAGACAAACTTACACACATTAATTTTTATATATAAGACTAGCTGACCCAGCAAATCTTTGCTATTGCCAGACTTGAGTACTTTGAGCCAAGCATATACAGTATTTTTCTGTTTGTTTTAAAGTATACATTTCCATACTTCAATCGGGTAAAATCTTTGGGTTTTTTTTAAATTAGGTGGATGTAAATGGAAGAGGTGTTGCATTTCTTGAAACCATACTTAGGCAATATTTTTTAATTTGTTTTAATGTATTCATGTGCAAATTTCTATCAAAATCAATAAAATACGTGGATTTGTTTGAGTTATTGGATATAAAAGGAAAGATGATGTGGCTTTCACGAAATATTTTTGTCAGGAACCTTCGGAGATACGCACTCAACCACTCACCAAAGTTTCATCGTAATCGAAGAAAACTGTGGTATTCAATAAAGATCATTGGAAATTAAGATGGAATAGGGTAGAAGGGGAGAGTGGTGGGCTTAGACAAACCAAATTTAGACTGTATTTTTTTTGTTTGTTTTACGGTATACATGTGCAAAGATCCTTCAAATTTGGGTAAAAACAGTAGTTTTGGATCAAGAACATTGACAAAAATTAGGATGCTGTAATGGGGAAGAGTGGTTGAGTTTTTGCAGACCATAAATATGCGGTATTTTTATGTTGGTTTTAAAGTATACGTGTGCAAATTTCTATCGAATACTGATAAATTCTTTCTTTTTTTAAATTAGGGGGCTGTAATTGGGAAGAGGGATTGTGTTTTCCTAAACCATATATATATACAGTATTTTCATATTTGTAAGTGCACAATTTTTAATAGAAATCGGATAAAATCTGTGGATTTGATTAAATTATGGGTTGTGAAGGAGAAGAAAGGGTGGTTATTTGGATTTATTTTTGTGAGGAAACTTTGCAGACGCACACTCTACAACTCACCAGAGTTTCAAAGTAATTGGATAAAAGTTGTGGGTTTCAGTAAATTTCATTGGAAATTAAGAGGGGAGGGGGTAAAAGGGGAGAGGGGTGGGCTTTGGCAAACCAAATGTAGACAGTATTTTTCAGTATACATGTGCAAATTTCCATAGAAATCGAATAAAATATGTAGGTTTTTTTAAAAAATTATGGGGTGTTATGGAGAAGAGAGGGTGGTTTTTTGGTATTTTTATTTCTTAGGAACCATATCGGACATACACTCGACAACTCACCAAAGTTTCACCATAATTGAATGTACAGTTTAGGAGTGCATAGAGGACAGACAAACTTACGTACGTACTTTGATTTTTTTATATAAGACTAGCTGACATTGCTATTTTTCACTATTGCTAGACTTGACTACACATATAGATTAAATGAATGCATTCGATAGTTTTTGGAAATTTTAATTACCCTTCCATTTAATTTCAAGTTTATTCCAATCATCTGGATATGAAATGTTTTTGGTGATTCCATTCAGCGTATACACAAAATAAATCTGTTTGTTTCACAGATATATGCTAAACAGAGAAGAGTTGCACCTATAAATCAGTCTTAAGAGGGGTGAAACACGAGAGTGGGTGCAGTTTTGTAAACTAAATATAAACAGCATTTTCACTTACTTTAAAGCATATTTGTGCAAACTTGCTTCGACATCAAATAAAAACTGTAGATTTGTATGTTGTCACAAAAACTTCAAAATAATTTTTAAAAATCAAGTTCGAAATTCTTGGTCAGCAATTGTCTGATCGTAATCTATAAAGTGCTATTCAACAGGAAATAATGTGTTCTTAAATAATGTTGCTATCTATTTTGACTAATTTCTCCGGCATTTTCGAGATTTTGGATAGAATCTGTGGGAATTTTAAATTATGGGTTGTAAGGAGAAATAGGGGGCTCTGTTTGGGGTGGAAAAGGGAAGAGTAATTCTTTTTTTTTTTTTTTTTTTGAACTAATGTCAACAGTATTTTCCAATTTTTTAAAAATTTATACGGGTGCAAAGTTCCATCAAAATCTGATAAAAAGTATGGGTTTGTGTAAAAATTAGCGGGTGGGAAGGGGAAGAAGGTCTGGTTTTTTGTAAAACTAATGTGTACAGTATTTTTCTCTCTCTTTTTTTAAAGTATACGTGTGCAAAGTTCAATCGAAAACGGATAAAAGGTGAGGGTTTATGTAAAAATAAAGGGGGTGGGAACGGGGAGAGGGATTGGGTTTTTGGATACCATATGTAGGCAGTATTTTTTCTGTTTGTTTTAAAGTATATGTGTGCCAATTTCCATCAAAATTGCATAAAATCTGTAGAGTTGGTTTTTTTTTTTTTTTTTTTTGAAAGAGGGGTTGGTTTTAGGGTGGAAAATGGGAGAGGGATTGGGTTTTTGTAAAACTTATGTCTAATTTTTCTACTTTTTTAAAGCATATCCATTCAAAGTTCCATCAAAACCGGATAAAAAAATTTTGGTTTGTGTAAACATTAAATGGTTGGGAGGGGGGAGAGGAGATGCGATTTTTGGAAACCATATGTAGGCAGTATTTTTCTGATTATTTTTAAATAAGAGTACCCAAATTTCTATAAAAATCGGATAAAATCTGTGGGTTTTATTAAATAATGGGTTGTGAGGGGAAGGGGGAGGGGTGGAAAAGGGAAGAGGGATTGGTTTTTTGTAAAATTAATGTCTACAGTATTTTTTTTTTATTATTTTTTATTTTAATATTCATCCCCTCTCGCTCTTTTTAACCCCATTACGTTTTTACCCCATAATTTAGGAAAATCACATTTTTTATCCGATTTAGATAAGAATTTGTACACTTATACTTTAAAACAAACAGAAAAATACTGCCTATGTAAGGTTTCTGAATATTCATCCCCCCTCCCCCTTTCCACCCCCATTACGTTTTTTACCCCATAATTTAGGCAAAGCACATTTTTTATCCGATTTAGATAGGAATTTGTACAGTTATACTTTAAAACAAACATAAAAATACTGCCTACATACGGTTTCCGAATATTCATCCCCTCTCCCCCTTTCCACCCCCATTACGTTTTTTACCCCATAATTTAGGCAAAGCACATTTTTTATCCGATTTAGATAAGAATTTTTACACTTATACTTTAAAACAAACAGAAAAATACTGCCTAAGTATGGTTTCCGAATATTCATCCCGTCTCCCCCTTTCCAACCCCGTTACGTGTTTACCCTATAATTTAGGGAAACCACATTATTTATCTGATTTAGATAAGCATTTATACACTTATACTTTGAAACAATCAGAAGAATACTGCCTCCATATGTTTTCCAAAGCGCATCCCCTCTCACCCTTTCCAACTGAAAATGAATGAAACAGCAGTTTAAAATTTATATGTAAATATTTTTTGATTTAATCTATGTGGCTACTCAAGTCCAGCAATAGTGAAGCATTGCCGGGTCAGCTAGTATGTATATAAAAATCAATGTTTGTGGGTTTGTTTGTCTTCTATGCATTCCTATACCATTTATCAGATTGCAATGAAACTTTGGAGAGTTTTCGAGTGAGCGTCTGCGAAGGTTCCTGTGAAAAAGAAATTCCAAAAAGTCACCCCCTATTCCCCATAACACCCCATAATTGAAGCAAAACCATATTTTTTATCCGATTTAGATAGGAATTTGTACACGTATAGTTTAAAACAAACATAAAAATACTGCCTACATACGGTTTCCGAATATTAATCCCCTCGCCCCTTTCCACCCCCATAATTTTTTCACCCCATAATTTAGGCAATATCACATTTTTTATCCGATTTAGATAAGAATTTGTACACTTATACTTTAAAACAAACAGAAAAATACTGCCTACGTATGGTTTCCGAATATTCATCCCCTCTCCCTCTTTCCAACCCCATTACGTTTTCACCCCATAATTTAGGCAAATCACATTTTTTATCCGATTTAGATAAGAATTTGTACACTTATACTTTAAAACAAACAGAAAAATACCACCTACATATGGTTTCCGAATATTCATCCTCTCTCCCCCTTTCCACCACCATTACGTTTTTATCCCATAATTTTGGTAAACCACATTTTTTATCCGATCTAGATAAGAATTTGTACACTTATACTTTAAAAAAGAGAAAGAAATACTGTACACATTAATTTCACAAAAAACCCAATCCCTCTCCTCTCTTTCCACCACCTTAATTACCCCTCTTCCCCATAACACCCCATAATTTAAACAAACCCACAAACCAATGGTCTGATTACAGTGAAGCTTTGGTGAGTTGTCGACGGGATGACATAGAAGGTTCCTGTCAAAAAAAAAATAATTAAAAAAACCCACCCCTCCTCCCCATAATTTAGACAAAACCACATATTTCATCAGATTTCAATGGGAATTTGCACACTTATACTTTGAAACAAACAGAAAAATACTGCCTGCATATGTTTTCCAAAGCGCATCCCCTCTCACCCTTTCCAACTGAAAATGAATGAAACAGCAGTTTTAAAATTTATATGTAAATATTTTTTCATTTAATCTATGTGCCTACTCAAGTCCAGAAATAGTGAAGCATTGCCGGGTAAGCTAGTATATATATAAAAATAGTCAGGGCCGGCGTTAGGGGGGGGGGGGGGGTAAGTGGGTCAAATGTACCCGGGTCCGCCGGCTGATGGGGGGTCCCGATCACCGGCTGCAG
The DNA here is from genome assembly GCA_031002005.1 of Vandiemenella viatica. NCBI lineage: Eukaryota > Metazoa > Arthropoda > Insecta > Orthoptera > Morabidae > Vandiemenella > Vandiemenella viatica. The sequence continues at coordinate 164,985,121 of CM061920.1, forward strand.
GTGCCCCCAGGTCTCGAAGCCAAGAGTCCACCCATTGTCGCCTGGCTAGTTTGTAGAGCTATAAAAAAAAGGTCTCCAATATTCCCCGGGCCCGAAATTCTAGCGCCGGCCCTGAAAATAGACGCGTGTTTTCCTATATTTCACTTTTTAGCTAACTCTACCTAGCACAGATCACAGGTGTTTGTCTGTGGAAGTAGCATGGAGTTCCTGTCCGTGCACAACGTGGCCGAATGCCGATAGCTGTGGGAGATATGATGATTAAAGTTTGGTCAATGGAGAGCGTTTTCATATTTCAACCAAAATTTGTGTCTCATTATACTTCACTTTCATGCCACAACTACATAGCATACACCATTGGTGTTTGTGTGTGTTAGTAGAATTGTGTATCCCATCGTGCACTATGGTTGTTAGATTTCGGTAGCTATGGGTGTGTATGGAGTATGGGGGTTGAAAGTGGTCAACCTGCAATAATTTCATATTTTCTGCCAAAGACGCATGTGTCATGGTGTATAAATTTTCAGCGAAAACTATCTATCGCACATCACTTGGTGTTTGTGTGGGGTAGTACCATAGAGTCACCTTTTGCTAACAACGTCGGCCGAATTTCAGTAACTATGGTATTGTGGGAGATATGATGGTTAAAAGTGGGCGACCAAGGATATTTTCATATTTCGACGAAAGACATGTGTCTCCGCTTATGTCACTTTCCTGCCACAACTACATAGCAAAGATTGTTGGTGTGGTATGTGTGTGGCAGTTAGAATTGAGTCTCCTGTCGTGCACTATGATTGTTAGATGTCTGTAGATGTGGGGGTTGAAATTGGGTCGACCTGCAGCAATATCATATTTCTGCCAAAGACACATGTGTCATGGTGTATCACGTTTCAGCAAAAACTATCTATCGCATAACTGGCGTTTATGTTGGTAGTGCCACAGAGTCACCTTTTGATAACAACGTCGCCCGAATTTGAGTAACTGTGATATTGTGGGAAATTGGCCGATCAAGGATATTTTCGTATTTCCACGAAAGACATGTGTCTCCGCATATGACACTTTTCCGCCACAGCTACATAGCATAGAACATTGGTGTTGGCGTGTGGTAGTAGAATCTGTTCACTGTCATGCACTATAGTTGTTAGATGTCGGTAATTATGGGAGTGTGGGAGATATGGGGGTTGAAGAGGTCGACCTGCAGCAATTTCATATCTCTGCCAAAGACGCATGTGTCATGGTGTATCACTTTTTCAGCGAAAACTATCTATCGTACATCACTGGCGTTTGTGTGTGGTAGTGCCACAGAGTCCTCTTTCGATAACAAAGTCTGCCGAATTTCAGTAACTTTGGTATTCTGGAGATATTGTGGTTAAAATTGGCTTATCAAGGATATTTTTGTATTTCGACGAAAGCCATTTGTCTCCGCATATGTCACTTTTCTGCCTCAACTACATCAGCATAGATCATAGGTGTTTGTGTGTGGTAGTTAGAATCGAGTCTCCTGTCGTGCACTATGGTTGTTAGATGTCGGTTAGGTATGGGGGCGAGGAGATATGCGGGTTTAACCCTTTCCCTCCCTGACTGGGTACTTATAAGTACCACTGTATTTTACCACCATATTAATTCGACAACACCAGTGTCCCACTGCATTGATAAGCCTGTTGATGTATTGTTGTATGATGAAGTCAGACAATGACAACATTTATTTTTAAATTTCTGCGTGTGAAATTGCTGAAAAATTAATTTTCTAAGTTTTCAGCATAAAGACCAAAAAACAAGTACATTACAATGAATAACAATGTAAGATTGGAAACTGTCCCTAAATTGTAAAAATCTGATGAAGATGCTTGAATTATGTAGAACGAAGAAAATACAGTAAAAAACATCATTCCAAATGTTGCACTACAATGTCTTTTTGTGTCTGACATGATCAAAAAGAATTTTTTTTTTTTTTTTTTTTTTTTTTTAATATCGTGAGGCAAATATTTCATACCAATATGAACATAATTGATTTCAATTGCTATTCTGTACATCATGTGATACACAAAGTCCCTGACGGTACTTATAAGTACCGGCTTAGTAATAGCACTTAGGAGTACCAAAAAAAAATTTGAAAAAAACATGTGTGTTTAATTTCAAGTACCTTTATACAAATATATAATTGAAATTAAATTTCCCTTTTTTCCAATAGCGGTAGGAAAGGGTAAGTGGTTGTTTTACGTCAATTCCATATTTCTCGCCAAAGCGCATGTGTCTTGGTTTATATCTTTTCAGCAAAAACTATTTATCGCACATCACTGGCGTTTGTGTATGGTAGTACCACAGAGTCACCTTTTGATCACAACTTTGGCCAAATTCAGTAACTGTGGTGTTGTGGAAGATATGCATGTTGTAAGTGGCCGACGAAAGACATGTGTCTCAGCATATGTCCCTTTTCTGCCCCAACTACAAAGCACAGACCATTGGTTATTGTGTGTTGTAGTAGTATCGTGTATCCTGTCGTGCACGATGGTTGTTAGATGTCGTTAGCTGTGGGGGTGTGGGAGATATGAGGGTTGAAACTGATCGACTTGCGACACTTTGTATTTTTACCAAAACGTATGTGTCCCTGTGTATCACTTTTCATCCAAAACTATGAAACTTAGATCACTGGTCTTAGTGTGTGGTGGTAATACAGAGTCATCCATCGATCATGACATTGGCCGAATTTCGGTAACTTTGGGAGTGTGGGAGGTATGGTGGTTGAAATTGGTCGATCAAGGATATTTTCGTATTTTCTACAAAGGCATGCGTGTCTGTAAATCTTACTTTTGCTGCTGAACTATGTAATGCTGATGACTGGCATTTGTGTGTGGTGATAGCATCGAGTCTCCCATCGTGCACTATGGTTGTTAGATGTCGTAGCTATGGGGGTGTGGGACGTATAGGGGTTAAAAGTGGTCGACCTGTATTTTTCAATCCAAATTCTTTACAAACACGAACAAAGTCGTGGGCACCAGCTAGTAGTTTAAATATGAACTTTCTCAATCCTATTCCAGGCGAATGCTGAACACTGATGCAGCACAAAATACTATTTTGAAAACTATAAAAATCTGCTTTCTAGCTCAAATAAACATAGAAACTGACTTTAGAAATGAAATGCAATATTATGTAATCTAACTCACGGTTCTGAGAATAAAATTTTATAATGCAGTTACAAAATTTAACAGATTCCCTACATGCCCCTCCAAAATTGAAGTTATTTTCCAAAGAAAACTAACTGAAATTTTCCCAAAAAAAGACTAAAAAACTGAAAAACACTTAAAAATCTCCCTCTTATTTACCTATGTTTGGGACTGGTCTGCCTTTCATACTCCATTCACTCTCTCTCACTTACTCAAGAAAAATTTTCAAAATTTTATCACCAATATCATCAATTGCATCAAATTAACACTTAAATTGTTTCACATATTTAACAATTTTCAAAATGTTTCTGTTTCATTCAATGTACATTTTGTAAAATGTTTATTTTAATTGTTCATGTTCCCTAAATCTGACAGAAAACACAAAAAAAAACACTCCAATTAAATGTTAAACAACAGGTAAAATGTTCATGTCACCTGCAATTATAACAGAAAAAATAACACAAATCACTTTTTAGAATACCACAAAATGGGTCAATTTTGCTATAATTTCACTTATGACTTCTTATAAGGTATAAAATATCCAAGTCCTGTCACAGTTGTGACCTTAACCCGGGGCGAAAAGAATATAAAGCAAAGCACCACATGTTGGCTGTTGATTAATAGTCCTGTCCCTGGTGCCCGTCACAGCAGACTTGCCATGAGACCTCAAGTCAGCTGCCACCTGTCAACAAACCAAAAGGAAAGAATTAGTTTCCATCCTTATTATAAGTAATACAAATAGAAATGAATATAAAATATAAAAATAAGTTAAAAGTTTTAAGAATCATAGTCTTACAAAGTCATTAGTGCTACAAAATATTATTTTTACAAACAGAAAACAAAGCATGAAGAGCTTTTAGAAATCACAATTGTAGCAACTGGCAAAACTTAATGTATAAGTTGTAATATTATTATGAAAATATTGACAAGTAGATTACAAATATGAAAATACCCTCACTTCTCTTGTACATCCTGTCATCACACTCTCCCAACTATCTCACAATATGTCCTGCACATCAACTCTATCATCATAAATAAAAGCTTTATTTTTCTATTTGTGTACCTAATAAGGTGATTCGTTTTTAACCTTTATGTACATTTTGTGTAAACCTCCACAGCTTCCTATTCTACATACAGCACTGACTTTAGGGTGGGGGAGGGTGATGACATAGGTGGCCCCCCGGGGCGCCAGGTCTGGAGGGTGCAGGAGTTCCAGCTTAAGCTCTTAATTTAAATACCTATCTCTATCGATTAAAAAAAAAAAAGAATTCAGCATACTAACTTTTGTGAACTTATCTCATAGGAGTGAGTATGAGAAGGTATTTTAACACGACCTGTCATTTTGTCGCTTGTATCCCTCACTAACTAAAGCAGAATGAAAGTGACGCATTGAGCGACAGGCGAGAAATGGTAACTCGTATTAGGCATCCTTCATTATCAATAACTTACTAACGAATTGTTTATTTATTATTTGTGTGGTAAATAGATTAAGTTAGAACCACTAGTACGCCCATTTAGTCTTGTCTATAAAGCCATTTATATTGCATAGTCAGGAAAGTCCCTGTAGTGTGAATGAGCTTAGAATCAAGGACAACACTTGCGGAGTGATTGGGCCATTTTATTTGCGGCGATGTCCCAATAAATATTTTTCTGAAGTGAGTAGTTAGTAATCATTAATGAATGAATGAAACGATAATCTTATATATATAAAACATAGACGTGTTTTTTTCCTATATTTCACATTTCAGCCACCACTACCAGCACAGATACTGATGTTTGTGGGTGGAAGTAGCATGAGTTTCCTGTCGTGCACAACGTTGGCCGAATGCCGATAGCTGTGGGGATGTGGGAGATATAATGATTAAAGTTGGTCAGTGCAGGGCGTTTTCATATTTCGACCAAAAATTCGTATCTCCGTATACTTCTTTTTCCTGCCACAACTACAAAATAGACCTTTGGTGTTTGTGTGTAATAGTAGAATCGTCTTTCCTGTCATGCACTATGGTTGTTAGATGTCGGCAGCTATGGGGTATGGGATATGGGGGTTGAAAGTGGTCGACCTGGCAATTTCATACTTCTGGCAAAGACAAAAGTGTCATGGTGTATCACTTTTCAGCGAAAACTATAGATCACAGATAACTGGCGTTTGTGTGTAGTAGTAGCACAGAGTCACCTTTCGATCGCAACAGCGGCCGAATTTCAGAAACTGTGGTAGATATGGTGGTTGTAAGTGGCCGACAAGGATATTTTCGTATTTCGACTGTCTCCGCATATGTCACTTTTCTGCCACAACTACATAGCATAGAACATTGGTGTTTGTGTTTGGTAGTAGAATCGTATCTCTTAGTGCACTATGGTTGTTAGATGTCGGTAGCTATGGTGATGTGGGAGAATGGGGGTTGAAAGTGGTTGACCTGTGGCAATTTCATACTTCTGCCAAAGACAAAAGTGTCATGGTGTATCACTTTTCAGCAAAAACTATAGATCACAGATAACTGGCGTTTGTGTGTGTAGTAGTCACAAAGTCACCTTTCGATCACAACAGCGGCCGAATTTCAGAAACTGTGGTACTGTGTAGATATGGTGGTTGTAAGTGGCCGACCAAGGATATTTTCTTATTTCGACTGTCTCCGCATATGTCACTTTTCTGCCAACAACTACATAGCATAGAACATTGGTGTTTGTGTTTGGTAGTAGAATGTATCTCATGTAGTGCACTATGGTTGTTAGATGTCGGTAGCTATGGTGATGTGGGAGAAAAGGGGGTTGAAATTGGTCGACCTGTGGCAATTTCATACTTCTGCCAAAGACAAAAGTGTCATGGTATATCACTTTTCAGCGAAAACTATAGATCACAGAAAACTGGCGTTTGTGTGTAGTAGTAGCACAGAGTCACCTTTCGATCGCAACAGCGGCCGAATTTCAGAAACTGTGGTAGATATGGTGGTTGTAAGTGGCCGACCAAGGATATTTTCTATTTCGACTGTCTCCGCATATGTCACTTTTCTGCCACAACTACATAGCATAGAACATTGGTGTTTGTGTTTGGTAGTAGAATCGTATCTCTGTAGTGCACTATGGTTGTTAGATGTCGGTAGCTATGGTGATGTGGGAGAAATGGGGGTTGAAAGTGGTTGACCTGTGGCAATTTCATACTTCTGCCAAAGACAAAAGTGTCATGGTGTATCACTTTTCAGCGAAAACTATAGATCACAGAAAACTGGCGTTTGTGTGTAGTAGTAGCACAGAGTCACTTTTCGATCACAACAGCGGCCGAATTCAGAAACTGTGGTACTGCGGTAGATTATGGTGGTTGTTAGTGGCCGACCAAGGATATTTTCGTATTTTGACTGTCTCCGCATATGTCACTTTTCTGCCACAACCACATAGCATAGAGCATTGGTGTTTGTGTTTGGTAGTAGAATCGTATCTCATGTAGTGCACTATGGTTGTTAGATGTCGGTAGCAATGGGGGTGTGGGAGAAATGGGGGTTGAAAGTGGTCGACCTGTGGCAATTTCATACTTCTGCCAAAGACAAAAGTGTCATGGTGTATCACTTTTCAGCGAAAACTATAGATCACAGATAACTGGCGTTTGTGTGTAGTAGTAGTACAGAGTCACCTTTCGATCACAACAGCGGCCGAATTTCAGAAACTGTGGTACTGTGGTAGATATGGTGGTTTTAGTGGCCGACCAAGGATATTTTCGTATTTCGACTGTCTCCGCATATGTCACTTTTTCTGCCACAACCACATAGCATAGAGCATTGGTGTTTGTGTTTGGTAGTAGAATCGTATCTCATGTAGTGCACTATGGTTGTTAGATGTCGGTAGCTATGGTGATGTGGGAGAAATGGGGGCTGAAATTGGTCGACCTGTGGCAATTTCATACTTGTGCCAAAGACAAAAGTGTCATGTTGTATCACTTTTCAGCGAAAACTATAGATCACAGAAAACTGGCGTTTGTGTGTAGTAGTAGCACAGAGTCACCTTTCGATCACAACAGCTGCCGAATTTCAGAAACTGTGGTACTGTGTGGTAGATATGGTGGTTGTTAGTGGCCGACCAAGGATATTTTCGTATTTCGACTGTCTCCGCATATGTCACTTTTCTGCCGCAACCACATAGCATAGAGCATTGGTGTTTGTGTTTGGTAGTAGAATCGTATCTCATGTAGTGCACTATGGTTGTTAGATGTCGGTAGCTATGGGGGTGTGGGAGAAATGGGGGTAGAAATTGGTCAACCTGTGGCAATTTCATACTTCTGCCAAAGACAAAAGTGTCATGGTGTATCACTTTTCAGCGAAAACTATAGATCACAGATAACTGGCGTTTGTGTGTAGTAGTAGCACAGAGTCACCTTTCGATCACAACAGCAGCTGAATTTCATAAACTGTGGTACTATGGTAGATATGGTGGTTGTAAGTGGCCGACCAAGGATATTTTCGTATTTCGACTGTCTCTGCATATGTCACTTTTCTGTCACAACCACATAGCATAGAGCATTGGTGTTTGTGATTGGTAGTAGAATCGTATCTCATGTAGTGCACTATGGTTGTTAGATGTCTGTAGCTATGGGGGTGTGGAAGATATGGTGGATGAAAATGGTCGACCTGCGGTAATTTCATATTTCTGCCAAAGACGCATGTGTCACGGTGTATCACTTTTAAGTGAAAACTATCAATTGCAGATCACTGGCGTTTGTGTGTGGTAGTAACACAGAGTCTCCCATCGATCACAACGTTGGCCGAAATTCGGTAACTGTGAGAGTATGTGAGATATGGTGTTTGAAATTGTTCGATCATGAATATTTTCGTATTTCATCCAAAGACTTGTGTGTATCCATAAATTTTACTTTGCTGCCGGAACTACATAGCGCAGAAGACTGGTATTTGTGTGTGGTAATAGTATCGAGTCTCCCATCGTGCACTATGGTGGTTAGATGTCTATAGCTGTTAGTATGAATTCTTTACAATCACGAACGAAGTCGTGGGTACCAGCTAGTAGTTCATATCATTACACTTCTCTGTAAATATTGACTGGCACGGTTCAGAATGTAATAACATATTAAATATTGTAATTAACTTAGATGAAATTGTAAGATTTTGAACGAAGCTCAATAATTAAAAAAGGCGATCATGTTTTACTATTATTACTTATAAAATAATGATATACTGACTGAAGCGAGTGTCATGACTGTGATATTAGTTTTGATTTTTGGTATGTCTGGAGAACATTTTATCTTTCTGTTACATACTCAATGGTTTCTTCCTAATTACATTTACTTAGAGATATTTTTTATTTTTTATAGAAGTAAATATAACATTACGATCGTGAAATAGAGCAGTGCCCACACTTGATGAATGATGGCAGAAAATAAAGAAATAATTGAAAAAATAGCTATCTGGTTCAAAAAATAGTAAAAGAAAAGCTGAAAAAGCAAAGTTTTTGAACAAACTAAAAAAATGTAACTATTAATAAATACTTGAAAAGAATTTCTACAGCGAGTATATATCAAATCCTATCTCACCAGTTTTACATCAGAATCCGAAAGCCAGGTAATAGTCAATATTTCTTTAGATTCTGAACAATTAGGCACTAAAAATACACACTCATCTATTCAAGGTGACCAAATTGACCAGCTGATTAAATCCTTACATGATCTATCTGAGAAACCTCAAGATATGTCTTCACTGGATGATAAATGTACCAACATACATAGAATAGAAGAATACAATGTTTCTGATGTAATTGCATGACCAAAAGTACTTCACATGAAGAATATGGATCACATTATTTTGTATGGACCCTCACAAGTACATTTAATTAATTTAAATTTAATTGCAATGGAGCACAGGCTCCAGTGGCAATTTCCCTACACCCCCATCTTCCCCCTATCCCGCCTCAAATTTTATCTTTAAATTCGTTCAACATTTTCGGTAAATTATTCATGATTTCTCTTGGTAACTCATTCCAATCCCTGACACCCTTCCCACACCCTTGTGCCTGAAATCAAGCACCAGCTTGTGGTCATGGTCATCTTTTCCCTTCTGTGCACTACTTTTCATACCAGCTCCAATATCTTTCCATGCCTAATCGCCAGTATATGCCCTGTACAATCCTATGACCCTCCTCATCCTCCTCCTGTCTTGCAATGAATCCCATTTCAACTTGTTTATCATATCTGTCACTGATTGCATTCTGCGATAATTTTCAGAAACAAATCTAGTAACCCTCTCCAACTCCTGTATTTGATATGCAAAATGTAGTTCCCATACTACACTACCATATTCGAACAATGTTCTGACCAAAGTTTTGTAACCCAACTCCCTCACTTCTCTCGTACATCCCCTCATCACTCTCTCCAACAAGTGCAGAATTTTGAAACCTTTTTCTACAACCTTTCCAATGTGTCCTGCCCAGTTGAGCTTGTTATCAAATGTAATTCCAAGATATTTACATTTCAAGTCTTCAGCAAACAATTCTTTCCCCACCTTATATTCATAATTAACCTTTTGTTTTTTATTTGTGTATCTAATATGGTGACTCTTCTTTGCATTTATCTTCATCCCATGTTTACCAACCCAACTAGATATCCTGTCCAACACTTACGTTCCTATATTTGTGATGTGGTTACATATCAATCTTTCCATTAATTTATCTACCACTGATTTCAAACTGATTGGCCTGTAATTCTAAACTCTATTTGTCACCCCACCTTTATGTACCAGTACTACTATAACACTTTTCCAGTCTGGTGGTAAGCAGCAAGTATTCCAGACTAAATTCAAATAATATTTCAAGATAAGGTACAATGTTTCATCCATCTATCTTTAGGATATCTGTAGTAATATTATCTACACCAGCCCCTTTATATTTTTTCAGCTTTCTTATTTCGTTCATGATTTCCTCAGTATGATCTTTTAGTATCTTCATTTCTAATTGTGTTGCTAAGCTCGTTCTCTGAATTAGACCCTCCCGTTTCTGATGCATTGTCCCTAATGCTTTCACTAAAGCAGTTACTTAAAATCTCTGCCTTTTTCAAATCATCAGTAACTTCTTCTCCATCCTTATGTATGAGCATCTCCACTCCCTCCCTTCCCCTGAGTTTCCTGACATAGCCATAGAAATTTCTAGATGCATCAGTCAATGGTCCTCCTGCACTGACAATAATCTTCATAACCCCATCTTTAGCCACTTTCTTTGCTGTTATTAAGGCCTTATTAGTTGTTTTAAATATTCCCTACTACCCTGCTGTCTCTTAACTCTGTTATGTTCTCTTCTTACCAACCTCTTTAATCTCCTCACTTCCCTATTATAGTACATAAGTTCTCTAATTCTCTTTATTTTCTGCCTTGGAATAAATTTTTCTTCCCCCTTTGTTATTATCTCCTTGAACTCTTCCCACCTTGACTCGTCTGTACTTGTGCGTTCCTTCCACTTGTTGAATTGTTCTCTAAAATATCTCTTAGATGCTGAAACCTGTGTCTTTTTATAATTGTACCTATCTCCCCCTTCGATTTTGGCTAGAATCCTCTAATATCCATCAGAATTGCGTCATGATCACTTATTCCTTCAGTTACTTCACACCCCACAAGGTTTTCATTGGGCTTAATTAGAAATATATCCAAAATATTTTGTCCCCTAGTGTTTTGCTCAACCACTTGTGTAAATCCTCCTTCCCTTATTAAGAAATTTGCAAATCTCTGTTCCCTTGTGTTATGTATCTTATTTCCTTCCCAGTTTACACCTGGTAAATTTAATCCCTGCCAATGATGATCATTCTAATTCTCACTTCTGAAATCTGAGTATGAATTTAATTTCTCCCCAAGAGCCTCATCTTCATCTGTCATTCTTCCACTGCGGTAAACAGCCAACACTCTTGATTTTTTCTTTTTTATTACCCCAGAAATCTACCCGAAGTAACTCATGGTCTTGATCTACAAATGCCAGTGAACTATGGTAATTTTTGCTAACTAGTATGAAGACTCCTCCATCAATAGCTCCTCTAAGTGGGAAAAACCTCATTGTCTAGCTAATTCTTCTTTTAACCAACTCTCTACCCCAATTATTGCACGTGGTTCGTGTATCTCTATAAAGTTTGCAAATTTGATTACATTGTTGATTATACTTCTACAGTTTACCATTAACACTCTTACTACTGGCTTTACATTTTCAGAATTATATCCTCTTTCCCAATTTTACCCCAGTCAGTTATTGTTTCAGCTACTTCATCTATTTCTTTAACATCTGTGACCTTTCCCATTATGAATATGCAATCAGCATCACTTTGATAATCTATTTTTGTCCCTTCACCAGCAGCCCCTAACCTAAAAAAGGCACAGTTCTGACCCCATCGTCACTGGAAATGGGATCCCTCACTGCTTTCAGCTAACAACTCAGAAAGTACTCCCTTTCCCCTTCTATTATGTGTAGGCCATGCCTAGTGAAACGCCACCTACCAATGGTGTTCACAGGCACAACCCCCAACACAGAACTAATGCCTTTCCCAGGTAGCACTTCCGTTTCCACATTAACCCGCCTCACAGCATAGTTCAATTGTGGCCTGTCATGGCGAATTAGGACCTGCATGGGTCCCCCCCCCCCCCCTGGTATGCTGTGCTCCTTCACCACCTTCCTCAGGTCACTCTCTATACTATAACTCATGTTTCTATCAATACTGTTTCCCACACGTCCCACTATCACTGCTCTATCCATCCTTAGTGAAACTCCTACAAAGTGAACCTATATCCTCTATTACCTGACCTCATGTTGCACTAGGTTTGAAAAAACTTGTGATGTTGTATCCTGTACATAACTGATCCTGCAGAAGACGGCCTATACCTCTCCCATGGTTACTACCTAGCAGCAGAACCCTTTTTTTCCTATTCTTGCCCTGCACACCCTTATTTCTAAAGGTCTGCTGCATCTTACCTGCTTCCCTACATGAGGCTCTTCTCCTCCTGACTCTGGCAATAGGTCAAACCTATTTTTTCCCACAATTACTGAAGTTTCTGGCTTGTTCATGCTGTTAACCATGTTTCTCCTATGGTCTGCTACGAGTTCCCACCCATCCTTCTCAACTTCCTCCAATCCACTATCCCTACTTTCTGCCTCTACAGCATGAGCCTCGACAAGCTCAGCTCCCACAGGTTGTGCCTTTGAAGTTTGAGCCTCCACAGGCTGGACCTCCACAGGTTGTGCCTCCACAGGCTGAGCCTCTACAGGCTGAGCTCCCACAGGCTGAACCTCCACAGGCAGGGCCACCACAGGCTTTTGTTGTAAACTGTTGTGTTTAAACTCAACTACAAATTTGTCCACTACTGAAGGTTCCAAAAATTGGAAACATCGAAGTGAAGCTTCGAAAATGCATGAAAATTGTCCTGCACATAAAAAAGCATTTATCCAATGGACTGAAGGTGAAATCAGGTTCGAAGTTGGTTCAACTATTGACAAGGAAAAACAGAGGGTAATTTCTAAAGAAATATTACGATGGAGCAATGTACTTCAAAAACTGATGCAAATAAACTCATATTTGGCTAAAAACAACATTGCATTCAGACAATCATCCGATAAATTATTTACTCCAAACAACGGAAAATTCTTAGGCCTTGGCAATGTTTGACTCCAACATGGAAGAACATGTCAGATTGGCAGTGGACGGTGATTTTGCTGAGCAGTATTGCTACAAAAATGTACAAAATGAATTTAAAGAACATATGGTATCAAACGCTATATTTACAGTAGTATCCCGGATAAAAGATGTGAAATATTATGAAATCATAACTTATTTTACTCCTCATATAAGTCATAAAGAGCAACTTTCAATTATATTAGGATGCACCGACATAACAGAGGATGCCGTAAGCATAAAAGAATATTTTATTTCATTTTTGCAAATAGATGATACAACAGGTGGTGATCTCACAGAAAACATTTGAATAACATTTGATGTTCATGACCTTAACATTAATAACTGCAGAGGACAGGATTATGATAATTGGGCAAGCATGAAGGGGAAAAATAAAGGTATACGGAAAAGAATTATGGACATAAATCTGCTAGCTTTCTTCATGCCATGTGGATGACATAGTTATAATTTAGTATTATGCGAAATGGCAAAATCATTGGTAAAATCGTTACCCTGTTCGGAATTTGACAATAATTAATTAATTTATTGGCAGGATCGGTAAATGGATGGAAAATTTTGAACAATCATTTGAAAATATACACCCTGAAAAATGTAAGTAACACGCACTGGGAAGCTCGAATTCAAAGCATCAAAGTGCTTCGTTATCAGTTATGTGATATGCATGATGCTTTGGTTTCTTTGGCTGATGTTACCAATCAAAGTAATGCTGCGACATCACAAGAAGTGACCACACTGACATGACAAATAAAAGATTTTAGCTTTATTGTTTCTCTTATAATACGGTATGATGTTCTTTTCGAAATTAATGTTGTGAGCAAAGCAACTCTGTTGACTTTAGTGAAATACTTGATAAATGTTGCTCTTATTTAAAAACATATAAACAAACAGGTCTCAAACAACCGAATTAGCATTAGAACTTGGCAGCCAATTTTAAAACCACAAACGTGTGTAACATATACCGGATGAAGAGACTATAGACTAACCAATAACTCATCCAAAATATTCTTGAAGTTGAGTTTTTCTAATGCTTATTTGGAAACCATACTTATATCTATGAAGGAAAGATTTCAACAAATGCAAGATTTTTCTGTCACGTGGAATTTCTTGTTTAACATAAAAAAAAAAATCGAAATAAAGAAATCAAGTATGACATTATTCTGTACTGCAAGAAAAGTTAATGGTCAATTTTAAATCTGATATTGATGGGGATTTGTTGCGCTATGAAATTTTAGGTCTGCATCACTATGTCGAAGATAGTTAGGCAACACCTATTGAAACATTAAACTTTATCAAAAGCCCAATCTTCAAGAGTGGTATTTTAACACCTGAATATTGCTGTGTATTCTGTTAACAATACTAGTGACTAATATATGAGTGGAGACTTTCCCAGCATATTGATGAAATGAATTCTTCACAGGAATTCAGCCGTATAGCATCGTAAAAAGACAACGTTTCGAAACTTTGTCTTTTTACGGCGCAATCACTGGGACTCATCAAGGAACTTTTATTTTGGTCTGAAAACTGTTGCACACATTCGTTGGGTGATATTGTTTAATATATATTGCTCTTAGAGTGTAAAATATATCCATCCTCACAAACTTCACATGAAAAATGCTGTAACGTTAAGTGGTGAGATACTGGGAGAAGGCATATAGCGATGTATAATGATAATGCAAACGTTCCTTCAACTGTATTATTTAGCAATATTTCACCCATCAACATAGTATAGAATGCACAAACTTCAAGCCAAAAATAAATAAATAAAAAATAAAATACAAAAAATGCTGTAACGTTAAACACTAAGCAATTACAGTACACCATTTGTAATCATATGCAACCTCCAGTGATACTAATATTGCATGCAACAAAAATCATCAATGACCATCAATGATGAAAATCAAACCAACTTTATAATAAAGCTACAAAAGGAAGCATCTATGTCCATTCTGATGCAGGCTACATTCCAACCTATCCGCAGGAGCCGCTAATCATTCGCCTTGAAAATCATGATAATTTAAATGTTTATTAAATCTAAAATTCTAGCGAATTATGTTTTAACAAGAACCAAACAACGCCATCTAGGTACAGGTTGCATTTAAACTATAAAAACTAAATTCAATTGTTTGCTAATGGTTCAAAGTTGTTGCAGTTTTTTGTGTGTAATTTGTTCCATATTTGTATTTTTGATGGCTGTTATAGCAACATATTCTTGAATAATATCGTTCAAAGAACTTGTGCTTGATCGTTATACTTTGCCATAAGCCTTCTCCCAATCGCTTGTGGTATAGTGTCGCGGCACATTTTGAGTGAAGTTTGTAAGGTTTATATATATTTTACAGCTCTAAGAGCTACACACATTAAACAATATAATATATTGAACATGTGTAACAATTTTCAGAGAAAAAGGACAACTCCTTTATGAGTCTCAGTGATTACACTAGTGCCCAAATTTGTATCGCGATGCATTATTGCTACTAAAATGTGATACAGTACATCTATTAATACGTGTGAGATTTAAGTTTTTAGCATAGTGTGTGCTTAGGTTGAAATGAAACCTGGACCTGGATGGAAATGAAATCCTTTTGCTACAGCATAAGGCACAAAGAATTACATTGAATTTTATTTTATAACAATTCTATTTAGTTAAGCAATTGCTAAGAAATGAATTGTCAGTACACTGAAAGAAAAGTAAAAAAAATGGCATATTAATTATCAGTTGCTTTTTTAATGAAATTATTACTTAGTTTGAATGAAAGAAGTTCCAAACTGATCGTGATCTATGCGGCCTAAACCACAATTAAAATTAAATAGACGACCCGTGCGAAAATTTTACCTTATTGGATACCTTAACCTTTAAAACAATATGTCATTTATCGATTTTGGTTAGAATTCAAAGGAGATAAGTGGCTTGTAATAATAAAGAAAAATACATTGTTGAAATATTACTGATACTTTTGCCCTTTAAGGGACGAATTCCAAAAAAAAAAAAAAAAAAAATCCTTTTATAAAATATGGTGTGACCAAAGTGGACACCTTGGTGTTTAAAATGATACCACATTTATCGATTTCAGTTAGGCATCAAGGAAGGTAAAAAGAAAATTTTTAGAAATGAAGATATTTTTGTCCCTTCAGGGTTGAATTTGGAGAAAGTTCTTTCTTAAAATGTAATGTGACCAAAGGGGATACTTTTATATTTGAAATGATACCTCATTAATCAATTTAGGTTAGGTATCAGGGGAGATAAATGGTTCATGACAGGGAAATGCGTAGTAGAAATATTAATACTTTTGCCCTTCAAGGGTCGAATTTTGAAAAATTCCTTTCTTAAAATATGGTGTAATGGAACCAAAGACCTTAGAAGACCTCTGTCTTTAAAATGATACCTCGTTTATCAAATTTTACTTAAGTATCAAGGGAGATAAAGGACTCGAGACACAAAAAACGCTTTTTAGAAATACTGATATTTTTGCCCTTTAAGGGTTAAATTCAGGGGAAAAATCCATTCTTAAAATATGATGTGACCACGGCAGAGACCTTAATCTTTAGAATGATACCTCATTTATCTATTTCGGTTAGATATTAACAGAGATAAGTGGCTTGTGACACAAAAATTCATTGTAGAACCACTGATACTTTTTCCCTTTAAAGGTTTAATTCCAAAAAATTCTTTCTTAATATAAGATGTCACCAAAACAGAGACATTACTCTTCATAATCCTACTTCATTTATCGATTTTGGTTAGGTATCCAGGGAGGTAAATAGCTCGAGGTACAAAAAATGTATTTTTAGAAATATTGACATTTTTACCCTTTAAGGGTCGAATTACGAAAAAATCCTTTCTAAAAAATTTGATGTTACGAAAGTGGAGACTGTAAGCTTTAAAATGACACCTCATTAATTAATTTTGGTTAAGTATGAAGGAAGATAATGGCTTGAAACAAAAAAATACCTTGTAGAAATAATATATATGATATTAGCATGGTGTAAGTTGTTGGATTTATTTTAAGCATCCTTTATTTTTACTGGGGTCATTATTTCAGCCCCATGTAAGCTGTGTCAACCATTAAAACATCGATCTTCATCACAGGTAATGAGAAAGAAGGTATATGAACCTGTGAAGCTTTTGGATCAAGTTTATATCAAGATGCATCTACATATATACTCTGCAATTCACAAAATTGTGGGTGGCAGAGGGTGCTCAGCACCAAAGCTAATCTCTTTGTTGTTCATGATGATATTGACATGTTATACAGGGAATGTATTAATTCGTGTGTGATTTAAGCTTTGTTTTTCTAGTGGCAATATTAGTCGAGTTAGGGTTAGGCTCAAATATAACCTGGACCAAGTTGACAACTGGAGCTATTTGCTACAGCCAAATGGACGATAAATTACAATGAACTTTATTTTATAACAATTCTATTTAGTTAAGCAACTGCAGAGAAATAAATTACTATATCACTCCGTTAATACAGTCATTTTTAACGGACTTTGGGGCTAGTGTTATATAAATCAGCTGCTATTTCCTTTAACAGTGTTCTTAATTTTGAAATGATTAATGTTGGAATTTTAATATTTTGCAGTAAATATTTGAAAATGAAAATATTGTTTGGAATTTTCTTTTTTAATTTGTTAAATATCATATCTGGTCACTTTCCCTTGAATATACACTTCCTTTCTGAGCTTAAACATAAAATTCTTAATATTCAGCACGGTGAAATCTTATCTGCTCATATTAGCAGGAAATCAGAATAAAATATACACAGAAAATATAAAAAAATCTAACAAAGAAGTACCTGTTAACAGTTAATCATGTTTTTCTGAATAACATTCTACTTTACCTACACTGAAGTTTAACATTATTTCATCATAGTACAACAGGAATAAGTGTTATCATCTTCAGAAACAAAACAAGTGCATTAGGTTTTAAAGGTCTGATTCAACATAATTTGTCTTTTCATTAATAATTACTGGTTTAAAATGTAATGTTGTAGCCAAGAAATTTGGCATTAGGGAACTGTAACCTGTCAAAGTGTCTATCAGTTTCATTATAATTGTCCTGGTCAAGAGAAGATTACTGTTCACACTGTTCCACAGATTGCTTTTATAATTCTGTATTCATCACAGTCACCAATTCAAAACACCTCAAGATTTGTGATAACTTGATTTAGAGTAGGAAATTCTAAAGATTATGTCTAAAAGGAAAGTTCATAGAATGTTAACTAATGCTATGTTTGATGGATTTTTTCTATCACACATACCGAGATACCAACAGCACATAATAGCCCTATATATACTTGTATCTGATACAAAACATAGTTTGCAGAGTTCTTCCAAAAGACACTTCACACACTCGATCACATAACAGTCAGTCTCTTGTTATTATCCAGCTATGCAGCCCACCAACTAACTCACAACTGATCATCAGTATACCGTAGCTGCACACACAAGGCTTGAAGAGACTGTCCCCAGGTGTCTATTTGTAGGAAAAAAACCAAAGTCTACTGTTAACTAGATATTTCTTCTCTGAAATGGGTGATTCCCCTGTTTGAGGTAATCCAGCAAAACATTAAGTTATAGTCACCTTTATAAAAACTGAAGAGGTTTTCGATAAATATGTATATGTTGTATCCCCAAATTTTCTGAATAGTTTTTGTTATTACAATTTCCCAAAAATATGTTTCAATTTTCCTGTTTATAATTTACCCATGTCCAGTTACCGCTTTTGCTATTTCAAGACCTAAAACATGTAATTTCATGTTTTAATCATGCTGTGAAACCTAAACCCATTTCATATTAACATTCCCTGTACCTTCTCATTGATTTCATTTTATCATATCATGAAATATCATCTTTTTCCCCAAAATAAAGACCAACATTCAGACTCTTATTTTAATAAACTTACCCCATTTCTCTTTATTTCATCACCTCGAACAATCATTTTCATCCTTATTATTCCATTTCAAATGTTCTATCTACTTTTCCCATCTATATTTACCTGATGCAACACTAGGCTATTTTACAGTATTGGAAATATATTACAAATTGTAGTCATTCGCTTAAGAAAGCTATTTTTGATAAATTTGGAAAGAAAGGTGGATTGTTTTTAATTTTAAAAAACTGAAATAAAAATCAGCATGCCTATTGTCATGTGACAGAAAATGCTCTGGTATTGGCGATTGCTTTAGTGATGTCACCTGCCTGTAAGCGTTGCGGCTGCGTATGGAGCGTTTCCCGCTATCCAAGTTTTCAACTATTTGTTGCTGGTTATCTCTTTTTACTAATGAGATTTTGTGTTGAATATAAAATGAATAACAGCCTACAGTGGAAAAATACTGAAAATTATTTGTCGGACTAGCTGTAGAAACAACCCCTGACTTTTATTCTACTGAGCTTTAAAATGTAGTAACTTCAATTCGAGAATCATTTATATTTAAGATTAACAGAAATCCTTCATAAGAATGACTAAAATTTTAAATGAAGTTAGTTGTTTTAGAATATATTTATGAGAAAAATGCTAGTGTAGTATAAGGTAAATAACTGGATGTTGTGGATAATTTTTCTTATCTGCAGATAAATAATTATAGATAAATAATATTTTTTTCCCAACGAAACTGAATTTATTGTTTATTTATTTACCGACCATGTTCACTTCACCGCACGTAGTATCGGTGATGTTTAAGTGTTCACTTTTAGCGAGAAGAAAAGTAACATGCCATGGTGTCCAGATAAAGTGCATCGGGGTAAGTGCGGACCAAAATTTACATAGTTCGACTTTAATGGACCCTGAACAAATGGCCTATTTAGCCTGAATTGTAGGACTTTTATAAATTAGTTAGCAGAATGTTTTGCTTCAAGTTATGTGCTTAAAAGTTTTTATTTTAACAAATCTGAATTTTCAGAGCAAATAAACCAAAGAAGAAGCAACGTACGGACTTGTCCCCACAAAACGGGGTAAGTACATTAGTGGCCTTTCTTTGCCACTAATTCTACTCTACAGCAGCATGGGGAAAGTGCAAAATAATCTACTCAATGAAGATTCTTTTGGCCTTTGGATGTCTTGAATCAAAAAAAAAATTCCACGAATTATACACACTGTTGCACATCGCAAAACGCAAAGAAAATGGATTAAAGGATTTAAATAAATTGAACATAATTAACAACTTTAAAGCCTTCTTTATGAAGAAAAATCTATATTTAGAACATTAAAAATAATATCCAGAGTTATAAAGTTGACAGAAATTCTTTTAGTAATCAAACTAAACGAAATTAGAAATCACAAAAGTAATATAACATATTCTAATGGAACTTTTTTTTTGACATAGCTCCTAAAACCTTTATTAAATAGGAGAACATATAAATAATCTGACACTGGAGGCATCATTGCACACTGTAATTATATAAATATACATTAAAAACAAATTTTCCTCTCCTATCTGTTTTTGGTGTAGGGAGAACACATGCAATATCATTCTTTTCCACTGAACTGATGTCTTCTTTAAGTGGAGCCTTGAATGTTGTTGAGTCGTCTGTTGTTGAAAACCTCCTCATGTACTTCATAATGGGGTCCCCATTTTGAAAGGATATTACTTGACCAACATAGTGCTTCACATTTTTTCGCCGAAAATTTAACTAAGGCCCAATCGTCAACAGAGAGGTCGTTCGTTATTTTTAATTGATGATATTCACTTTGCTCAGTGACTGTTTCCATTAACGAATGAGAATTATTTTCACCGTCAGAATTTTGGTGACTGCATTCATCATCATCAGATTTTGACGAAGTTTTGCTCAACACTAATACCTTTCTCTTTTTATCATTTTGTTTGCTGCTGGCAGTTTGTTCCAGCATTTTTTTTTTTAAATATCAATTTCAATCTTTCCTGCAGCTCCTTTTTCTCTTTTTGAGCAATAAGGCTGTTATGGATTTAATGTGAAGTGATGACTTCTGATCCTCCAGCTAACTTGGTCTTCTTGGTTTTCATCTGCATTTTGTGGCTTCGAATGGTCTCTAAAAGTAATTCCTGAAATGTTTTTCCAACTTGTGTGGCAGGCACATGAGTTGAAGATGTTGAAGGATGAATTGCGTAAGCTGTTGGATCAAACATACTCTCTGGTATTACTTCTCCATTAAAGGGGTAAATACCTGCCTTTCTAAAACCTGACTTTATTATTGATGGATCTAAATCACTCCATAAAGAGTTAATAATCTTTAGAAACTCTTTTTTTTGGTAATTTTTGACCAATATGATGTTTCTGCCATTTTACAAGTTCACTATCCCATTTACTTTTTAACGATTTCATGACACAAAGGTCTAACGGCTGCAGAAAGTGAGATGAATGAGTGGGCAAAATTAAAATTGTAACATTTTCTTGCCTAGCCAATTCTACTTGATTTAATGATACATGCATTTTATCACTATCACAGATCAGAAGGGCAGGTCTCTACCTGCCAAGGGCTGGGTAGAACCTTTTTTTTTTTTTTTTTTTTTTTTTTTTTTAAATAAGTTCAAAAATACCTGATTCCATCCAGCCGTTAGCTGTTGCTGCATAGGTCAGTCTTGTGTATACGTCATCAATTGAGGGTTGTCAATCATTCCAAATATTGTATGAAATGCTCTCGGGTAACTAGCCGCGTCAAGAATGCATTTCATACATTTTCAACGCCGAGATAGCCTTTGTTCTTATATATCCCAAATATTCTTGCCAATAAAAATGACCAATGGAGCGATCTTGGCTCCACTAGCTGCCACAGTTAACAAAACTGATATGTTATCTCTACCAGGGCTACTAGTTGTCCTTGTAGAAGTGAGTCCTCTTCCACCAATAACTTTAATTTTGGATGGATCCCTAGAGAACTGTGTCTTGTCTAAGTTTAAAATTAGATGAGGTTTATTTTCAAGTCCAAGTCCTTTTATCGTACTTTCAAGTTGGGAAAAATATTTATAAATAACAAAAGGATTAACACATAGTTTTCTTGCAATTTCAATACTTTGAGGCTTGAAGACAAGTTATTTCGTTTCATAAATCAAAATAGCCAGTCACTGTTTGGTTTATGATTTTTGAAAGTGGTCTTCAACTGGTTACTTATAACAAATTCTTCCACCAAAAACAAAACTTCTTATCTACTCAAAGCAAACCCATGCTTTACCATATCAATAATGCCTGCGGCTATATTTTTTTTCTAATTCCGATGGCAGAGCAGTCAGACGGCATAGAGAGGTCAATTTAATGCCTCTTCTTCCCTTCATGTGATCCAGCAATATATTTAGTGGGATACCAAAAACCTTTGAAGCATGATATGCATTCATCATCTCTGCTTTTACTTCATCAACAACTAACATCAGTTCTTGTACTGAATATTTATTTCCCCTTTGGGATTTTTTTTTTTTTTTTTTTTTTTTTTTTTTTTTTTTTTTTTTTTTTTTTTTTTTGTGTATAATTTCTCACCATTTTGTGAAGAGAACCAAAACTGGAATAAATAAATAAAATAAAATGAGTTAATATATTATTGTTGATAATCAAGAGATTTCAGACTAACATATTAACACGGTTTGTCGAGCGCTTCCAAGGCCGGAATATATAATTTTCATGCTTCCCGGATATCACCCCGTCCTGGTACTGGATGACGATCTGCTTTGGCCTTGTTGTAGAGCGGGAATTCATGACGATCTGTTTCACATCACTAAGGTGACTAGACGTCTCGCTTTTGGCGGGACAGTCCCAATTTTTAACAATTCGTCCCGCGTCGTTTTAAAAAAGTCCCGATTTTTTGAAAGAATGCATGTTAATCTAGGGAACGGCAGGAGAACAGGAAGGGAATATACGGCTTTCGGCGGCCATGTGGTTATTTCGTCAGGATATGAGTTTTATGTTATTTTTGTTTATTTTATAATATTAAACTTTAATAAAAACAAAAAATTGTTGAGAACGGATTATCGAGAAGCTATTTATCAAGTACTGCTTATCGAAGGTCCCATTGTTGATCAGTTGTTAACATTCGACGACCATTGTTTAGACTTGATGAACAAAGGCATTTTTGACACTGGCAACGACGAAAGCCAGAGACAACGACGAAAACATTTTGTAACTGCCTGTCAGACGATACATATCGTGCTGCGTCCTAGTGATAGTTAAACAAGTGATGTCAACAAATCAGCTATTCAGATAATTTAGGTAATTAATTTATTTCATAAATACATAAATGTTCTTGAATTTAGCAGACAGTACTCATATTATTTATACTGTATTTTATAGAGGCACCAAAAAGTCTAGCACCGGCCATGAAAGTTATGACTTGCATCACAGCTAATTCAGAACTTAATTGGAATGATGTGCAAAAATCATTTGATCATATTAATCAAAATTTTCCGTATAGTAATATTTCCAAAAATGATCTTTTTAATAAAGTAGCATCATTAAAAAAATATATTGACAAGGAAAAGGTTAAATTTTCAGCAAAAGTCACAATAGAGAACAAATGGTTAGAAATATTTCATAATTTTGAAAAAAAAATGTTCTATACAATAATACACTAAGAATTGAATAATACGCGCTGTCTTTACCAGGAACTAATGCTGCGACTGAACGCGTTTTTACTACGGTAAATAAAGTGTGGACATCACAAAAGTCATAGTTAAGTACTGAAACTGTGAAAGCCATATTATGTGTGAAATATAATTTAACAAAGTCTTGTGAAAAATTTCACATACTTTTAAACAATGACACTCAACTGAGAAATATGCCAAAGAATAAAATACTACACATAATTTTTTAATGTATTATATTTGTAAATTGTACTTATGTTGAAGCTAAAATATATATATATATTGCAATACTATTTTTGCTTTAAATAAAAAAAATTTGTTGCTCCATATAGATTAGGGTTACCAGACGTCCCCGTTTACCGGGGACAGTCCCCGTACTTAGCTCTCTGTCCCCTGACAGATTTCGTCCCCGCAATGTCCCCAGATTTTTACTGATTTCCTCAAAAAAATTTTAATCAAGCAAAAGATCTATAAATACAATGATTTCCCAATGCATTCGTTTATAGCTAGAGATATGAAACGCCCGTCTTTTCTTGTACGTGCGTAGGAATAAAAGAAAATTACAAGGATACTGTGTCTTGGACACAACAGCTGTGTGCAACATGGCTGTCTGTGATCCTCATTTAAAATACAAAATATAAACAATAATTGGCTTTTAAGTTGACACATCCTTTAATCACATAACTTATGAATGTATAACGCATCATCAGACAAATGCTGAAAACGTCCCCGGATTTTTGTGAAAAAGTTGTGAAGTGTCCCCGGATTTGGAGAAAAAATTCTGGTAACCCTAATATAGACCTACTTTTTAATCAAGATCACTATCATCATATTTCATCACATGGGAAGATGAAATATTAAAATTGGATCAAAACAACAACAACAAAAATAATCTGTAAAGTTTTATGGCACTGTATACAAATAAAAATTCTCAAATTTTCAGCAGCGAATCCTGGGGGTCTTGAGAATCCTATTATTAAACCTCACTCCTTTGGCAGCTGAGGCTAGAACTCTTAGGGGAGGGGGAGACAGGGGGAACCAGGAGTCTGTATTAAATTTAGTACATGATTTTTTTTTATTAATGATTTATATACATTTTCTGCTAAATCAATAATAAAAATTTACAAGTAAAAAAAAAAAAAGTCCATTTCATGTTCATGAACACAAGGGAAATATCTAGTTAGTGCTAAAGGTTGCTTAGGGAAAAAAAGAAAAAAAAAATGCTGAGCAAGGAAAGTTTTTCAAAACCCAACATCTACGAGGCATGTTTTTTAAGTATTTACCGTTTTGAAATTAAAAAAAGATGTGTAAATATATATCAATAATTTTATTTTTACATGAAAGCCTGTACCTTACTCTAATTTTTTACATAATTCCCTTCAATATTTAGGCACTTGTCATAACGTAGTACCAGTTTTTGAAAACCCTCCTCATAGAAGTCTGCCGCCTGACTTGTTAACCACTGCATCACAACTGTTTTGACTTCGTTATCGTCTTCAAGACACTGACCGCCCAGTTGTTTCTTCAAGTGCAGGAACAGATGGTAGTCACTGGGCGCCAGATCAGGACTGTTTGGAGGATGATCTAGAGTTTCCCATCGAAAAGATGTGATGAGATCTTTGGTCTGATTAGCCACATGTGGATGGGCATTGTCATGCAGCAAAACGATGCCCTTGCTCAACTTGCCACATCTTTTGTTCTGGATTGAATAGTGCAGATTGTTCAATGTCTCAGAATAAGCTGCTGCATTGATTGTCTCATTACAAGGCAGATATTCCATGAGCAATACTCCTTTTCTGTTCCAAAAAACTGTGCACATGATTTTCCGGGCAGAAATCGTTTGCTTGAACTTCACTTTTTTTGGGTGAATCTGAATGCTGCCATTCCATGGACTGTTGCTTTGATTCAGGTGAGATGTAGGCTACCCATGTCTCATCGCCGATAACAATTTGGCTTAAGAAATCATCACTATCATTGTGGTACCGCTCAAGGAAAGTCAATGCACTGCCTAAACGTTTGGTTTTGTGCACATTCGTTAACATTTACAGTACCCAACGTGAGCACAATTTTCGGTAATTCAAGTGCTTGGTCACAATGCCATACAAAACACTACGAGAAACATTAGGAAAGTCATCACACAAGGATTAAATCGTAAAGCGTATGTTTTCTCTCACCTTATTGTCCACTTTCTGCACCAAACTTTCATTAACGACAGAAGGACGCCCACTCCATTGTTCATCATGCACATTTGTGTGGCCATCTTTAAATGCTCTCACCAACTTTCTCACCATTCCATCACTCATAATGTTTTGTCCGTAAACTGCACAGATCTCACGATGAATTTCGATTGGTTTTAGGCCTTTAGCACAAAGAAATCTTATAACAGCCCGTACTTCACAGTCGGCGGGACTCACGATTATCGGAGGCATCTTAAACACTCAGTGAACAACATAAACAAGGAAGAATTAGACTGTAATGGCGTCAGTGTGTAGGCAAGAGATGCAGGTACCCAGTGTGCATGCGCGGAACGCCGACCGTAGCGCTGCAGCCACGGCGTGACAAAACGGTACTTACTTAAAAAATACGCCTTGTAATTAAGGAAGTGAGGAAATTTGGATGTAAACCCCATCTTAAGTATGGTGTAGTATCCTGGAACCCATACTATGATATCAAACAAAGGAGTTGATGAAAATGAGAGAAGCTATAATTCATTTTCGTTAATACCTGTAGAACACATATCGCTAGCGATTTGAAATGAGATCTTTGTCTGGTTTCATTTGGAGACAGGAGACAGGTAAAGAGATTACCTGTTGTGTCTGACGCATGCAATGCCACTGAGGACTGGATGAATGGTACAGAATAAGGAGTGTTATGTTGTAGGGAATATTATAAACATAAGTTGGCACTTGAACTCAGGCATAAGGAAGTTGTAAAAAAAATTCAATTTGAAATAAATTATTGAGGCAGGATTTAGTGGAAAAAGTTAAAGTGAAAATTTGTGTAATTGAAAAACTGATGTGTAGGGGTATTCAATCAACTCAAAGATATTGATAATGGCTTTCTGATGTGGTACATGCTTTTTAATCATAACTGAAACAAAATGTAAAACATAATACTGTTCACAATATAAACACTGTAATAAAAAAATAACACTGAAATTAATACACACATTGGTACTGTGCAGTTTTATTTTACTAATTATATTTCAGTTGAGAAAATTCCATCTATAATAAAAAAATTATTTATATGTAAAATAAACTATTTGTTGTTTTTCAATACCTTAGTGGAATTTTCCTAGTGGGGGTAGAACTATGAGATTGTTTCCCCTTCGAGCATTATTGAATTTTCCATCCCCCTGAAGTTGCTCCCCCTCTCCCCTCCCTGACTTGATTCGGCTCTGCAATGCTTCAGTATTTTGGATCAATCTTTGTAGTAAGCATCTAATGTAATAAATTAGATGCAAAAAATAATCTTTTATTATTTTATGTATATGGTACATCAATAGAAGAATGAATTTTATATATGTATAAAATAACTCATTTTATATATATATATAAACATTAAAACATATTGTGTTGCTCTCTAATACCTTAAATGGTTGATAACTTTGTTGCCTGGATGAAACTGCATCAATTTTTTGAAACTTGACGTTTCAGGTTTTCATCAATTTAAGGGTTCATTGTACCAGCAGCATCAGTGAAATGACTGATGTGTCCATTGTCGTCTGGTTCCTCTGTACACCAATGCACTTTGGAAGCTATTTATAGGTTGCAGTGATTCCAGGAATGATAGTCCTCTGTATAAAACCACCAAATGATTCCTGAAATGTGAGGTTTCAACCAATTTACACTGCTCCAACCAGACAACCGAGATAATATTGAAACCTTAAATGGTTCTTTACATGTAGGTTTGTTTCTAATTTACAGGTGACACCTGAAGATGAATTAAGGAATCTTCAGGACCTATACTATCAGACGCAGGAGGATTATGGTAGGAACATCAGTGCTCTCAAGTCACTGCAGAATGAAACTCATGTGCTAAAGGAGTCTCTTGAGAAAGCACTTGCAGCACACACAGTAGCCCAAACTGAAGCAAGTGAGCTGGAAGAAACCTTAAAGAATCTGCTATTGAAAACTGACGAGGTATTTTGTAATTTTTAACACCTAGAGAACTGATTTAATACTTTGAAGTTTGCTATTCATTTATTTCTGTTAACACCAGTTTCATGAACTGTCAGGTATTTTGTGATAAAGATTAATAATGAAATTTAGATTTTTCTATTCTTTTTAACTGAAAATACACTATTGTTTGCGAAAATTACAACACCAAGAAGGAGACATGTGAACACAATTAAATTTATTTTACTGATTAAGGACATAATAATACAGAAATGATTAGAATTACAAAACTATGCATGCTCTTTGACTGTGAGAATTCAATACACTGTTAAAGTCCACGTGCTGCAATTGGAGCCTCAAGACGTTGTAACATGGAACATAGCAAAAGCATTCTACCACTTCGGGAAATGTAGTAAAATTTATAGCATTACAGCAAGAGCTGTATAAAGCCAAGTTTGGCATCAAAGCAGTTTTTGAGGTCACATGGGGTCAGTATTGATTGATGCAGGTACATCTAAAGTATAAAGCAGAATTCCATCAACATTCTCATGAGTTCTAAACATAAAGACAATCATTTGAACATAAGCTCTACATGAGCGGAAAAATCGATTTAAAGCATAATTTGGTTTACAAAAAGTTTTAACGCTCAAGGATTAGTTGTTGCATGATGTAGACAAACCAAGCGAGGCTTTGTAAATGAAGGATTTTAAAAAGAAAAAGAAAACAGCCTGTAAAAACAGAAATAAAATTAATTCTAGAATAAAATGGAATTTGATATAAAACAATAAAATGTGACGCCCGTCCCCGGCAATGCATGCCTCAGCCCTTCGCCTTCATGAATCCCGTACTGTTTTGTAACCTTCCTGGTTTGTTCCATTCGTCTTCAATGCATGTCTTCACGTACAGAACCAACCAAGACAGATGGAGTCTGTGATTCCTTAGGCCCAAGGGCTGAGGCATGCATTGTCGCAGAGGGGCGTCACATTGTGAACCTATTACTATCTACAAAAATATGCGTTCGTGACCCAATGTTTATTAGACATTTTTGTCTTTCACCTCCTAAAATATTTTAAACTTTAACACCCTGTATATCAGGTTTGATATTTGTCACAGTAAATGCTGTTATCTTCATGATTTTATATTCTTTGATGATACCGAATGTGCTTGTGAAAAATTGTTTTTGAGAGTGTCCTTCCCTGATGTACTATTAATATCCTTATTACAACTCTTACAATAGGCATAGTTTGTGGTTTTATGACTTTTTGCACCCAACCTGAAAATTCTTCTTCCCATTCTTTTCTAAAAAATTGTAGGTATTGCTTATCTTTTTATACTCGCGCCTGTACTCTGTTCTTCGTGTGATGGCATTTTGACTTAATATCTCGGAGAAAGTTGCTCTTCGAAGTGATGAAAACTAATAAAGAAGTAAAATCCGAATTCTCGTTTGTACAGACAAACAAATTAGCTCAGGAAATCCCTAAAACTTTCAAAAATTTGGAGCATCAGGGTATTCCCCAAAAGGTATTGGGTACATTCTGCAATAGACAACTACTTCTCATATAACCGATTAAGGAATTTCCCGTAAAACCTAAACCAATAGACATTCCAACTTGAAAATGTAAAATCGGGAAAAAATTCAGGAATATTTCCTTGTAATCTCAGAAATCATGGAAAAATTGTTACATTTCAGTAGGACAGACCCAAAATCGGTAGGTTCGAGATCACTGATTACAATCGCCCTTTCTCTCATGTGACCTCTGTTTTTCTGTTGGAAGTCTTGGCACATCAAACATTGTCTTATTACATCAGTTGTGGCACTGTTCATGACTTTCTTAATCTGTCTGCTTTATCAATCTCCTTGCTTGTCATATTAATCAGTTAGAAATAAAATACACGAATACTGCCATGAACTGAAAGACTTTTCTAATATGTTCACTAACATGTCGAATTCCAGATGTTATACCGTAGGAAGGAAGGCAGATGATTCTAGGTGATTTTTATTTACAGATATTTTGAAAGGAGCTTACTAAATAAATGAAAGGGCATCAAAATTTTGCTAAGAGTAGTCCCATGTGAAAGATGAAAGGAAACAGGAGATATTTAATTTTGAAAAATAATAACATCTGTTATGGTGCAACCCAAGACAGGGAAACACATTTGATGAAATATCACCTAAAAAAAATAAAGCTTCAAATAATATGCTAAACGAAACCAGAAGCAAAATGTAATTATCTGAGTACTAAAGCTTTATGTGAGATTAAATACCTTTGGAATGAAAGGAAAATAAGATAAATTAACAACTTTCTGATTTCAATAATTAATAATGGCTAAACTATTAGAAACTGGAGAATTCACATTCCTTGCCCTTGGCTGGGCATTCTCCTGCTGAAATATGTGTTATGGAGCTTCTTCCAGGAGGGGCAGATTCACAGGCTCAGAAATCTCCCACATGTAGCATTTGCTGTTTAAATTGCCCTCAGAACATAGCAGGTGTGATCGCATGGTGCTCCGAATCATCACACTTGGTGTTTGTACGCCGTGCCTCCCAACAATGCAGTTTTCACGACAGCATCAAACATGTACGTGGTTATGACTGTAGGACAAATTGAAGATGGATTCGTTGGTAAACACATCTTGCCAGTCAACACACCAATGACAGTGTTCACACACTCATTCCAGTCTGAGTAATTGGTGGTTTCTAGCCAATGAAAGCTGACGCAATGGCATAAGTAGCACCAGTCCTTCCCTCAGCAGCATCAGTAACTTGTTAACACCGACATGTCCACATCCGTTGCTGTGCTCAAACATCGAATAAACGCTATGGACGACGGTGTTCAATCTGTTACTGGCATGTGGACAACATGGTGGTCATCCTGCACTGTGGTCTCATTGAGAGGTTAATACCCGCTTGTCACTGTGTGGGAACCTCTTATGTCCACTGGTTCCACAGATGCATTATTGTCATAGCTGCATATACTGCAGGGACAATAATGTCACAGTATGACATCCCAAAACTGATCATTCTACCATGTTCAAATTCACCCACATGCTGAAATTGGGCCTTTTGATGCCAAGGAGGCATATTAGTACTCACTTGGATGTTTCCACTTTATTTTGATAGCTTTGCAATGACTGAGTGTGTAATAATACTGACCTAAAGGGCCTCATTTAAGCATAGGCTACCTAGGCTATAGCCTATGGACCTGCAAAGAGGCCCGCACCAAACGCAAACATAAGTCAAACATGTGCAAAGAAAGTAATTTGCCAAAACGGTTTTAGTACTTAAAGTCCTGAAATACTCGTGAAAACTGAAATCAATGTTCATGCATACATAACTCATTCCTTTCAGGTATAGAATGGATGAACAGTAAAATAACATTTCAGTACACCTATAGTGTAAAACAATAACTTTGAAACACAATGATGAGGGACATAACCCTTGTAACATAAGGTGTCAGTATGAATGTAAATTTAAGTCATTGTTGTGCAATTGCAGCACCAACTATAATTCCCTAAACTTCAAGTCAGGAAGATAAATTTATTTTGTAAGTGTTGTAAACAGCGAGTAGCAGTGGAATAGATGTTCAAGTTTTAATGTCTAAAACACATTTGTTTGTAGTTAAAATATGTGTTTTTAGAATTCAGTATTAATTCTATTTCTCACTTTGTTTTTATTTAATTTCTTGTTTTAAAATATTTTTTATTTCTTTTAAAAACTTTATTTCAGCATTCAGATACCTCGATCACTTGGAGTGTCATGGGAAAGCTAAGATTAGGGGAGTGCTGTCTTCCTGTTGACATGCATGAGTGAATAATCAATATTGTGTTTTTAATCTTCCTCTATTGTGTGTATTGGTGATCTTAATCATCATTTGTCATTCGTTTTATCTTAATATGTATGCCTGCTCTTTCATGTAGTTATTAAAGCTTTTGAACATGTAATTCCATGTGCTTTTCCTGAGGGTGTTTGGTTGCAATGACACAACTATGATAGGCAGCATCTTATCGATCAGCAGTTGAAGAATAGAACTTGTGAACATCATTTGCTAACCTCATTCACAGTTCAGAGGACACTTTTCTTACTTTTGACTCTTCAGTAAGATTTCTTCGAATGTATTTACAATCTTTACATTACCCAATATTTGTATTAAAAGATTTATTAATTGAATAATAATTGATAGATGATAATTAATATTTGCTATATTTCTTTATATTTATGAATAATTTATATGATGTGTGATGAAGGATTCAGGCATGGACAACATTCAGTAGTAACAGAACAGCTGAAACATGGCAGCAATTTAAAAAAGTCTGGGAACAAAACTTGAAAGAAATTGGAAAATAAAATATTTATACGACAGAAACAGGATACAAGAGATTGGGGACCTCCAAGAGAAATAATACAAGAAACTTGTATAGTACTTTCAGAGAAAATATTACAGGTTACTAACCTCCAAACTTTCTCTTCAAAAGACCAAATGGATCCCTTGAAACGAAAACTGCAAAATTCTCGCACGATACTTTGAAAAGCTCCTCAACTGAGAGAAACTAACGGGAAAATTAACCCTCACAGAAACTGCACCAAATCCGGATTCTACACCACCCAGGTGGAAGAGATAAAGAAGATCACAAAACAAATGAAAAAAAACATAGCACTGGAAGAAGATGAAATTATTCCAGTTCTTGAAGCTTGGAGATGAAAATATCACCAATAATAATAATAATAATAATAATAATAATAAAAATGTTACAGAAATTACGGTCACAGAGAAAATCCCACAAGAATAGAAATGTGCACTAATCCATTCCCTCCATGTAAAGGATAACAAGATGAATCCCAATAAATACAGAGGTATCTCACTGCTGCCAGGCATGTATAAAATCCTCTCCAAAACATTACTCAACATGCTACTACCTCATGAAGATTCACAAATGGGTGAATACCAGGCAGGCTTCAGAAGAGTAAGATCATGCATTGAACAGACCTGAAACCTATTGCAACCCTACAACTGGTGAAACCTATCACAGAGTAGATCATGTCACTTGGGTCCATCTCATATACCAGCTCAGCTGCCTCCATTGTCCAAGTTCCTACATTGGCCTTACATCAAGCTCATTATCCATTAGAATGAATAATTACAGGCAAACAGTTTACCCCCAAAACTTATACCTCCCTGATGCTCACCATGCCAGTACTCACAACACCCGCGACCTTAATAACTGCCTGACAGTCAGCGCCATTAGAGTACTTCCAGGAACAACTTCCACAGGTGGGAATTTCCATATCAATACATCCTCAAGACTAGACATCCCCAGCCCTTAATTTCTAATATCATCTTCCATCATCACCCTGTACACCCATCACTAGCCAGTAAAATAGATTCATATATATTTATATACTCTTTTTCCAAATTTTTCGATTTTTTAAAATTTATTTATTATTTTTTCAATGATTATTATTATTATTATTTCCAATTTTAATCATTCTCGTGATTTACACTTGCGATTATATTATCGTTGTTCCCCCCACCACCTCCAATGGTCAATTTAATTCTATGAATGGCTGTGTGGGCTGCAAGGCTTGCGCAAGCTCAGCCCCTTACTTCTTTTAGCATGACAAAGGGTTTAACCTGAAATATTGTATTTTTGTGTTGCTACTGCCCTACTCCCTAGAACTTTGGTGACTGGTGGGTGTATTTTATCTATCCTTTCCACATGAAAACCCATCTCAGGAATTTGAGATGGTAGAAAATTGAAGATGATATATTTGAGTACGTTTTTTGTCTGATTTCGTGAAATTGATTTGATTAATCAAGAAAACCTTTTCTATATTATAAGCAAACTGAACATTTCTGTTCCATCACTAGCACAGCGAAAAATGGTACCTGAAATGAGATTGTTCCTTAATAGCTTATTTCAATCCCAGGCTTCATTACCTAGAAGTGATAACTATTTACACTGTTGTACCTAAAATCAGTACTACTTCATGGTTATAGACCACTATTCCCTTTCACATAGTGCTTCAAATTAAAAATTCATTCACCGACTAAAAGATGGGAAACATACTCACTTTTGCACATCATGTTGATTAGAGATGGCTTCCTTATGAACAAATATAATTAATAGTTAAGAGCATTAATGATAACTCATGAATTTCAGCTACATTTCCAATATTTTAAAGGATGTACAATATTAAGTGGGAAGATTTTTCTGATGCTGAAAAAGATGAGGTATACAGCGAGATCCCAGCCAATTTTTAAGCTCAAAGAGGCATTGAAGTGATTTACTGATGTATGTGTGTATAATCTCGATGAATTAAGAGTTTCTAACTTTAAGGTAAGCAAATAGTCCTTCCCAACAAAAGTAATCTATGTGCATTTCAATTCTATTGCTAAGGCATTAACTTGAACTCCCTTGACCATTTTATCTGAAGTATGCCCATTGAGATGCATCTGAATATATTTGCCTGAAGCAAAGTTGCCTATTTGAAAACCAGTTTCTTTCCTCACGACATTTCTGATGTGATTACATGTCAATATCTCCACTGATGTCAAACCATCAGCTTGTAATATTTTTCAAACCTATTTTCCAACTCTCCAAACTCAGTTCTTGGGCACAAGTGGAAAATATTTGTGATATGATTGATAGAGCCTTTCCCATACCAGCTCGAAGACTGTAAAAATCAAAGCTTTCAATTTAACCATGGCAAAACTCATCAAAGGTGAAGAAGTTGATTATTTTCTATAGCTTATTACAAGTGTCTCAAACTTGAATGATATGAGGGAAGAATGAATTCATATAACCATCAGCATGATGCCTTATTTCTCTAATCTTGTCTCTCCTATCATTGGTATCAAATATTTTATCGCACTAGTAAATGAAATTGGGTACTGCGTTTTTACCAATATGTTCAAACCTATGGCACTGCAATCCATGTATCAATTCTGTTATTCTTTCATAAGAATTGTGGCAAGCAATCACAAATTGAGTGGCTCTTTTCTGTACTTTCTCTAAAAAAAAAAAAAAAAAAAAAAAAAAAAGGTCAATCAACCCCTTGTGACACATCTCAAACAAGAGTATAGCTATCTCCTTTCTTCGTGTGTTAAAGTAATCCAAAAATCAAAATTCGTAGTCTAGAAGTAGCTTTGCCTATGGCCAAAGTTATTTGCAAGCCTGCAAGCCCCCATTACATGTTACTTATACGCCAAGGAATTACTCACATCAATAACTAAGCTTTTAATTTTTGTTAGTTAAGCACATTGCCTTATACTTTGTGACTGGACAATAATGGCATTATGCTATAGCATGGAAAAGGTTTTGAATTGGTGCCAAATACTCTCTGCATCACACATTACTGTGAATGCGAGTGTAATGACGAAGATGTACATGTTTGCACTTATCGTCTTAAACACCCATTCTCACCTCTTAATAATAAGAAACCTTTAGCTAGCTCTTCGACAAACTTGGAAAATTCAGCAGCAGACATTCGCTATTCCAATTGCCGGATGTTCTTTTCATAGTGAACATGGCTCATGACTGTTTGCTGTCTCCTGCATGGCATACCTGCAAGACAAGTTCCCCCATCCTTCTGGAAATACAATTGCTACAGCAATATATGTTGTTAAATTGTAAAATGAAACACAGCCAACCTGTTGCAATATTCATTGAATTTATTGTTTACCGGTTTCGACCCGCCTTAAGGAAGTCTTCTTCAGAACCTGTGGATATTGTACATTATTAGTGCATCTGATGTTAAGCTTTGAGTTATATACATGAAAATTTGTGCATACTCACTTGTTAAAAAGTATTACATAAATCTAAAAACTCTTCTCAATAAAATAGTACATTTTTTACTAAAGTCACACATTAAAATATATTTTATAGCTATCCATCCGGCATCCAACGTGTATCACAGAGCCAGCGTCACATCTAATCTGGGCGGCAGCTTACTGCCGACTAGCCTGTACGTTGTGGCGGTAACTAGTTTAATGGCACATGGCGCCACCTGCGACACACGTATGGATGCAACAGATGTTATTAAAATTGAACAGCGTCTAGTTATAAAAATGTTTGACATGCACAAAATAGAATTTTGAGGAGACCAATTGTTTGCGGTAAACATGAAAACGTCTAAAAAACATTCTACACTACAAAGTTACGACTCTCCAAAAATAAAAGTATAGAGAAGTTTATCTCTATCCCCTTTTTAGGTAATGTATCGTATAGAATAAAAAGACTTTTAACAAAGAAATATGGTTGCAAAGTGATGTTTACCGCAAACAATTCTTTAAAGAAAAATTTAATACACAACATTGGTACAGCTGCAGATCCATTTTCGTGTTCAGGCGTATACAAAATAAAATGCAGTAACTGCCAAAAATACTACATTGGTAGACAAGTTAAAGTAAGGTACAAAGAACACCTGGTTAAAAAGAATTGTAATAATATAATTAAATCCACTTTTGCCGAACATTTACAATCAGAGAATCATTTCCCTAATAAATTGGAAGACACGATAATCTTACACAGAGAAAGCAAGGGCCGGAAATTAGACCTAAAAGAAGAACTTGAAATTTGCAAACATTTAATACATAAAGATAATAATCTACTTAATGATCAGATCCACCTTGCTAACAGGCAATTTTTTGAGAGCTTCTCACCCATACTCATAACTCAATAATACGACACGTTAGACAACTATTGGTCTCCTCAAAATTCTATTTTGTGCATGTCAAACATTTTTATAACTAGACGCTGTTCAATTTTAATAACATCTGTTGCATCCATACGTGTGTCGCAGGTGGCGCCATGTGCCATTAAACTAGTTACCGCCACAACGTACAGGCTAGTCGGCAGTAAGCTGCCGCCCAGATTAGATGTGACGCTGGCTCTGTGATACACGTTGGATGCCGGATGGATAGCTATAAAATATATTTTAATGTGTGACTTTAGTAAAAAATGTACTATTTTATTGAGAAGAGTTTTTAGATTTATGTAATACTTTTTAACAAGTGAGTATGCACACATTTTCATGTATATAACTCAAAGCTTAACATCAGATGCACTAATAATGTACAATATCCACAGGTTCTGAAGAAGATTCCCTTAAGGCGGGTCGAAACCGGTAAACAATAAATTCAATGAATATTGCAACAGGTTGGCTGTGTTTCATTTTACAATTGAAGAAATACTGTTGCTGTTGATGCTGCCATGCTCAAGATTATGTTGTTAAAGTTTATGCTCCAACTTGGTTTTCTATTATAAGTTGCCGTCTTTACAAAGATGGCAAACAACACCTGTGGAATCTAATCTCAGCATCTTTATGGCAAATATCAACTAAGGAAGTGGCTTGGTGGCTCAGTGGTTAATGTGTCTGAATGGAGAACGAAACGTCCCCGGTTTGATTCCTTATCTCGATGGTGATTTTCATAAGCCCTTAACCCCATCTTCACTCCTGGCACAGATTGCTGTGTAATGTAAAGTACACCAGAACGCTTCCGTGGTTCGGATTCCAAGTTAAACTGTAGGTCCCCTCTAAGGCAAAGAACCCTACTTGGAATAAGGTTATGTACATATCCAAAAGCAACAATTCAAGATAAACAAAGGCTTAACCTGATCCTAGTTGGCCCAAACGAGCATACATACAGCTATAAATGAGGAAATGGCCTGAAGGGACTCTAATACCTGGAAAGGAGAACAAACAGCCAGTAAGTCATATGAAAAGTCTGAACATCACGTTTGTCTCTTGTCTCTGAACTCACCAAGTTGTTCTGTGCATAAAACACACACACGCACTGATGAAAGGATAAGTAAGTTTTAAGAAGGATTTGTGCAGGTATAAAGCAAATAGATGTAGGTATGGACAGTATAGTTAAAACAGGAGTGGTAATTGTAAAGAATATACAGCAAACAATGGGAATGATACCTGAGGAGGAGGTGTACACACTACTCATGACTCGCCAAAAAGACATCAGACAGACGTGTTAGAGTGTGTGCGGAGGATGACATGTTTTCGCCGTACACCTCAGTATATATCCCATACGGATTGTTCATCACATCCAATTGATACCATCAACAAACAGGTGCCCAGTGATAGTGAAATGTTGAGTTCGAGTAGGTTCCTTTCAAAATAGACACACAACCACATAGGAAGACACACACACACATGTCCATGCATACATAGGATGGCATGTCTTTAACATACACCTCAGTGCTCATCACACCCAACTGATTTCATGTGCCATAAATATAGATGGCCACTGGAACTGAACTCTAGTGCACTAATTGGTCAAAGTCATTTGTTAATAGCAGTTTCTGAAAGACAAATTTGTGTCAACCAGTCCAGGCGGGCATGGCGAGGGGGCCCCCTACTCACAATGGACACACATATCGTGTTTTTAGGTCGGTATACAGGTGCACACAACCAATTTTGGCCGCAATGAAAATCTGTTAATCCGTCGCAGTCCTAAAATTCCGGTAACTGGTAATTAGTAATTGGTCACAATCCTGAAAATCCGGTAATCGGTCGTGGTCCATGATTTTAGGTCCAGCACACAGCTTAATATGATAATTCTGTCTGCGGTGTTAAAGGTGCTGAGTTGGGAATAATTTGGAAATAGAAGTTGGTTGAAGAAAGTAATTGGATTGTATAAGGATTATAATTATGGAGAAGATTTTGGGGCTGATATTGGTAGATGAAATAGAAATAACAGGTAGAAGGAAAGAGAAGGTAACAACAATAAGCTAACATCGGATTTCAGGCATAAAGAAGTGGATAGACTGGACCAGGTAACTGAGGGAAATTCTTTACAGTTGAAATGAAACAATCAAATATTTTAAAATAAGAATTCACAAAATGTGAAACTACATTTTTTTTTAGGGAAATTGCCACCATTGGCTCCATTGGAATTAAATTAAATTTATCTTTTTGCCCCATGTATCCTCCCATTCCTACTGTTTTGTTGGCATACACATTTACTTCCAGTTATAAAAAAACCTATTTGTTGTTTTCTGGATGACCAGGGACTCTTCTGTCGGTGCTACCAAACCTTAACTGAGCAGACCCAATATTAAGCTCCTCCTTTATCCATGTTGGCACCAGCTGTGGAAAATCTGAGTCATTCCTAATGGCAGAGTATTTTAATCCAGTAACAGGGTTGTAAAAAGGGTTATCTTGAATATATTGATGAGAGTATGCAAAAACCAAGTTTTTGGCCTCCAATACCCTCGGCACAATTTTCTGTGGCCAAAAAATGTCAAAATTTTAGTACTTTTTCAGTTTTTCGTTTAAGCCTCCATCCTGATGAGTCCTAGCAAGAAATACTTTATTTCCATTTTGAAATTGGACAAAATTTCCTACAACTTTTGTAGTACAAAGTTTTTTATATATTCAAAACTAAGCGAGCAACAGTTCTTCGAAAATCAGCAAAATTTCACACTTTTCCTAGAGTTGGATTTTCACCTCCATTGTCGCTCTAAATGACTTAGAACCCCTGTATATATAATTAAAATATATATGTATTTCTGTATGACATAGTATATATATGTACCATACTCAATAATTATACGGAATTGTTGGTCGGGAGATCCCGAATGATTGTTCAGCTGCCAGGTGACAGTGCTTTCGATTTGCTATGCAATGCACCTCTTTATGGCTATCTAACCTCACCAGGTAATCATACCAGGTATAGGGAACCCACAGCTTAACGTGGAATCCAAACCACAGAAGCGTTCTAGCTTACTTCAGATTGCACAGCAGCTGTGGCAGAGCTGAAGGTCAGTTTAATGACCTCTGAAATTAACAGCTGAGACTACAATTTCAACCTTCAGTCAGACACCTTAACCACTGAGCTACCAGACCACTCTGTTACTGATGGTAATAGAATGAAAATGAATTCATAATATTATGGCACGAAGGTACTAAGTCATAATAAATTCGTAATTTCTTTTCCGTTTGGATTGTCCTGGGTTATCAATGTCTTCATCTAGAATTGTGTCTCATTCATCCATTGCATCAGGAGCTTCCTCGAGGTTGAAGAATGCTTCCTCTCCGTCATTTACTTCAGTGTTGGCAATGATTTCATGAGACAGGGCAGAGCAGTTTTTGCAATCAGCCGAACAGTGCTGTCCTGATTTGTCACAGCTGCATGGTGGAGCACTAATTTTCTTGCAGGAACATGATACAATCTTCCTAATAAACTTAGTTGCAGCGTCTTTTATTATTGTAACTTGAATAATACTGGATGAATCTTTCCTTCATCCCCATGGCAATGGGTAAGTTTCTTGACCCAGCCGTGCTTATACTTGGTGGTGAGTGAAATGTTGCAGCATCTTATTTTGGTTGCAACCATGCTAGGTTGAATGCATTTTTTGGGCAGAGTTTGTAAACATTTTGTATCTGTGCCTTCCAATGTACCACAAGCAATTTGTCCATACTATTCCAAAATAAGCTATTATGCTGCGTGTTCTCCAGATGCTAATCTCCATAGGCTAAGAGTTCTGAGAATTTTTGCTTCCTTTTCTTTCCCTGATTTATGGAAGTACTACTTCTCATAAGTGTTATCGAGGCATATTAGCAGAACAAGACAGCCAATATATTCCCTTAAAATTTTTACACTGTCAGATTTTGCTGCTTGGTATATAGCTGTATCAGCAACCAATCCAGTTGTATCTTCTTTTGCCTATTGAACTTGGAGGCTTTCTTTTTCTGTTTTTGCATTAGCATCAAAATAACACAATTCTTGCTGCTCTCATTTGCTTTGTCACTGCAGCAGCACTTGTTTCCTCAGTGAAAATGATGTCTGCTGAAGTATCTGATGTTTTCAAATTACAAAACATTTCAGATGATTTTATTCCTCTCCACGCTGCATTCCTTCGATATCCGTCAAATATAACTGTGATTTTGGATCCATAGTGCGTTCTCAATTAGGCTTCATATTTTCCACTTGATGGAAGTAAAGTTTTTACTATGATACCAAATAACCTCATGCAGGAGGCATTCTCCGTCCACAACAAAACTTTTTATGTTCGATGTTTCATCTTGAAGAGATGTACATGCTTCTTATAGAGACAATTCTTTCCCATGTAGTATGGAGCAAATTAAAATGGAAAACTGTTTCAAACCAAAGAATGGAATTATGACTAATTTTTTACTTATTATGACTTCATTTTGATTGTGTAAATAAACTTTGCGACATAACATTTTTGTTTCATTTTAGCAATCTTGTAAAAACTCCATCAGTAATAAAGCAATCTGGTAGCTCAGAAGTTAAGGTGTCTGACTGGAGAACAAAATCCTGATCTCAACTACAATTTTCAAAGGCCATTAACCTGAAATATGCCAGAATGCATATGAAATAAACCAGAATGCATCTGTGGTTCGGATTCCACGTTAGGCTGTAGGTATGTTAGATAGCCATAAAGGGGCGCATTGCAAGGCAAATCAAAAACAGTCACATGGCTGCCAAACAATCTTTTGGGACCTCCCAGTTAACAATGTCAAATGATTATTGAATTGACCGTCAGTAATCAAAGTATGGTACATATATATACTATGTCATACAGAAATACATATATATCTATTGTTCCAGGTCATTTAGAGTGACAAAGTAGATGGAAACCCAACTCTTAGGAAAAGTGTGTAATTTTGGGTTTAGAAAAAACTTTGTGCTACAAAAGTTGTAGGAAATTTTGTCCTTTTTTCAAATTGGAAATAAAGTACTTATTGCTATGACTCATCAGGAAGGAATTATAAATGAAAAAATGAAAAAGTACAACATTTTTGTCATTTTTTGGCCACAGAAAATTGTGCCAAGGGTGTCGGAGGTTGAAAACTTGCTTTCTGCATACTCTCATTAATATATACAAAATGTGAAATTCTGGCCTCGCATTCGGGAGGACGGCGGTTTGAATCCCCGTCCGGGCATCCATGGTTTCCCAAATCACTCCAGGCAAATGATGGGATGCTTCCTTCAAAAGGCCATGGCCGAATTCCTTCCCATTCCTTGTCCCCCATCCTTTACTGTATCTAAAGAACTCGCTGTTAAGAGACGTTAAGCAGTTAAAAAAAAATATTACAAAAAATCTCCTACATGATATAATGCAAGGTAAAAGTACCCCGTTACTGGACTATTGGTATATTGGGCACTTTCAAGAATGTCTACAACACTAAATTAACAAATGACTCTAGAATATTTTCTTATGTCATTAACTCATATACAACAATTCACAAGACAGTTATCAAATTGTATCAAAGCAAAAATACAAGATCATTCTAAAAATATACTGAATACTATTCCAGATTTGTTATTTCATGTATGCAAGTTATTTTTAAACTTGTATTATCTTCAATGACAGTCAGTGCAGTGTGTTCAACTATTTCTGCTAGGTTTAGATAAAAATTGCTTTTATGTAATTTGTTCAATGCATTCACTTATTTTAAGAGTACATAAGTGCAATTCCCCTTAGCATTTTACTATCACATTTCCCTTAATATTCATGTTATTCATGCACAATTTTTTAGATCTGAAATTCTGATGTTCTACAAGAAATAAAATTATTTATTTAGTTTTCTGTAAGTATAATCTTTTTGGTTTTGAGTGCTGAATTAGACTAATCATATTTGCCAATTTTTTCAGAACAGCATCAGTTGGTGTAGTTTTCTCTCATGCTTAGTGTTCAGTGATAGTTTGTTATTTAATAATATAGTTAATTTCTGTGGTTTCTATACTGATAATAAGTTAATGCATAGTACATTGTAAGAACCTTAGAATTTTGGCAAATTCTAGTTTTCCCAGTAGTTAAATTATTCTGTAGATCGATTTTAAAGTTGCCGACGCTGGACTTAGAAATTTTGAGAGGAGTAGTTATTAACTTTAAGTAATTTCCCTGTAATCTTTCCCACAGTAACAATTCACCATAAAAATCATTTTAAAGTGTATTTATCATATCGAGAAACGTTTATTTTAGGAGATATTCCGCTTAGTTCAGGTTTTGAAACATGCGATCATAAAAGTAGAAATTCTAAGATTTGTAATATCTTTAAATCGAGTAAAGCGACAGCTGAACTTTTATCACTAACTGTAGTCAGCACTGTCCCCGATATTTTGGTAGTGAAATTAAATAATTCGGCAAAGTTTAATTAGCAGTTTTAATTAAGAGAAAATAATAAGCTTTTTTATTAAAAGAGATATTAATTTAAAAATTACATCAGTAAATAGCCCTAATTGAGACGATTTCGTACATATTTTCCATAAAAAGTTTTAGTATTTGTCTGGTAATCAAGTTTTTGAAAATAGATTATTGCTAATTGTCAGGTGGAAGTTCGGGAAAGTCCGCCAAGATTGGTCACGTGATGAATTCAGTTTTAAGACGATAGAAACCTTTTGGAATGGTAAATTAAATTAAATAGATAGAACAGGATGATAGAAAGTTCTTGTAAAAATCTCAAATTAAACTATCGTCTACTTTTGAAGATATTAATTAAAGAAAGATTTGCCAAGGTCATAGGCGCGCGCAGGGCTATAATAGTTCATGCGGTAAGCACACGTTGTCTCATTCTTACGCCGGGAAGTGATAGAGCAATTCCGCGCATGATTTTATCAGTGATGTTTAAAATAGGAACTTAGCCAAATGTAGTTTGTCTGTCTTTCGTTTGATCTCTTATCCTTTTGTACGCGGAGCAGTATGTTTGAATAATCTGCGCAAGTTTAGTGTAGAAGCTGGGAGGAAGGCGGTTGAAGGTGAAGCTACCGAGTCAGCCATGTTGGAACTTTGGTGTTTGGCATGCGAGGTTAACTTCTAACATGAACTTATAAATTCACTAAAGGGGTCGGTCAGTTAAATTTCTTTCCACAACTTGCAACCTTCTGGAAAAGTGTGTTCGATTGCCTACTCAACAGTGTAATGCTATTTTTGAACTTGTGATTTTTTTAAATAAACTTCAGATTTTTCGAGTAAAGTGGACTTATGATTTCATATTAGACAGTAACCCTTTTCTAGATTTGTGGTTTAGTAACACATCTAGTGGCGACCTCAAGCATTTACGTTGAGTCTGTCAGGCTACATGGTCAAATCCAAATTATTTTATGAAATTTCCGCAGAACTTTGAATCCGTTAGAACTGTTAGTTGAGGCACTAAGGCGATACTACAGCCCTGGTATCGGCCTGGGTCCTTACAACATTTAAATATGTTACATACTTTTCTTAAGGCCAAAATGTGAAATTCTGTTTTCAGACTGTTTTCCTTCACGTACTTTAAATATATTACTTCTTGAATGAATTTAATTCATTATTTCTGTCATTTTTATGCTTAGGGCATTCTGGCAGCTTAGATGTGGATATTCTAACAATGAAATGAATGAAAAAAATTCAGACCAAAACCAATGAGTGAGCAGTCATTTCTGAGGTCTCATGCAGCCACCGAAATTTTGATTTTCCATGGTTTCCTAAATTTTAAGAATGTTTCTTAAAAAGTCCATGGAACAATTTCTTCCCATTACCCCATATCCTCTTCCAGTTCAACTGAACTTGATGGCAATAAACTTTACTGATCTCAAAAAGGAAAGAAAAATAAATCCAAGTCTCTTTCTGTACTTTTAATTATTATTTTTCTCCAGCCAATTATCTGTTTTACCTAAATCTTCTCCTTTTATTCACTGTTACTTTAGTTACTTATATTTAATTATCTTAATATAAAAATGCAATACTTTAATTTTATAAAACAGGCAGTATGGAGATACGTTTCTGTTCTGACTTCATTAACATTGCTTCTGATTTAACAGATTCTGCTATTGACTGATTGAGAATAATAACAATAATTATTATTATTAGTTTGGAAGAGAATAAATGAGACTTGTTCCTATGAACTGTAAAAATATCTTTTAGATGGAATTTTAATATACAAGATCAAAATGGCTTGGTTAAAATTCTGTTTAATGCGTAACATTTAAGGTTGAACATTGTTTCTTAAATTTTTAGGTTCCTTTGTTCAAAGAAAAATGTTCTGAGCTTGATCAGAGGCTAAGTAAAACGAAAATGGCTTATGTGAAGGTACAGGGAGAGATAGAAGAATTAAGATCAGAGGTTAAAGAAAATACAGAAGAAATAGAAGAATACTGTAGAAAGGTAAACTGTCTTGTTAGTAAAATTGATGGAATAACGCATTTGCTGTATTTATGTTAAAATTTGATTGTAAATTTACAGTATCTGAAAGCAAAGCAGGATGCTGAAGACTTGAGGCGAAAGATAGATATAACTGAGACAGATAGTAGGAGAATCCGTGACCAACTTAATATACAAGTGATATATATACAGGTATGCTCTTCATTCAATAGGACTTAATTTAAAGGCAAAGTAAAGAACAGAACAAATCTAAAGAATAATTGATATTTCAGAGTCAGTTTCAGGGGCAGCTGCAGGCATTGTCTACCCTGCCTGATACTTTGAAGGCTACACAATTAAAAGTGCAAGAGGCCCAGCAAACACGTTGCATGGCTGAGTTGAGA
This sequence comes from Vandiemenella viatica, assembly GCA_031002005.1. Taxonomy (NCBI): domain Eukaryota; kingdom Metazoa; phylum Arthropoda; class Insecta; order Orthoptera; family Morabidae; genus Vandiemenella; species Vandiemenella viatica. The sequence continues at coordinate 165,030,094 of CM061920.1, forward strand.
TGCAGAGAACTAATTCATGAAATGCATGAAATCAATGAACAGGTTAGTATTTTTCTGAATTACTGTAAATTTAAAGTCATGTCATTATTCTAACTACTCATTTGTTTAATGTTGTGTAATCAGTAAATTATTTGAATTAATATGTAGATAGAGAAAGTAATTTGATAATTTACCAAAGCTGAACACAGGAGGATTGTACAAAATAAGCACCAATATTTCAGGTAGCTCATGAATTGTTTAGGAGTATGTAAAAGTCTTTACACATCTGACAAGGGTAACTTTAGTTAAGGCAATAACAATAATTATTATTATTTTATTAGATAAAGAAAGGTGCTCATTAGTAAATTGAAATAAAATACAAGAAGGAACCACCACATACCAAAAATGATAGGAGAATAATGTCAACACACACAAAAAATATAGACATATGCAGAATATTGATATTTTTTTTTGGGTGTAAACTCTGCATTAGCAGAACAATGTGCTGTGCCCAGTGTTGGAATCCAGGACAAACTTTCTCCAATTGCTCTGTCCTTATTAGAAATCAAGTTGCATCATACTGCTGTTCCTGTTTTATTATTGTGGATATATTCTTAAAAAATGGAGTACTATTCCATATTAATCACATAAATGGTTAAATGTTTTCAGTCTAAGTTCTCTAAATAATTCTGTTTATTGGCAACAGTCAAAAGTGTATTGATTGTATTTTTCTTTTTTGCTGTCGTCAGTCTTTAGACTGGTTTGATGCAATCCTCCATCCCTTCCTATCTTATGCTAACCTTTTCGTTTCTACATACCCCTTACAACCCACGTCCTCAATTATCTGCTTCATATATTCTAATCTCTGTCTACCTCTACAGTTCTTACCTTCGATTGTTCCCTCTACTAACAAATTAACCAATCCAGCATGTCTCAAAATATGACCTAAAAGCCTGTCTCTTCTTCCTGTAAGCTTCTTCCATAAACTTCTTTTCTCACCCATCATTTCCAAAACTCTTTCATTTCTTACTTTGTCTGTCCACCTAATTTTTAGCATTCTTCTGTAGCACCACATTTCAAATGCTTCAAGTTTCTTTCTTTCCGGTATTCCTAAAGTCCATGTTTCGCTACCGTAAAGTGCTGTGCTCCACACATAGAGTTTTAAAAAGTTCTTTCTAATTCCTAGATCAATTTTTGAAACTAAAAGGTTTCTCTTTTTCATGAAGGCTCTTTTTGCTAGCGCTATTCTGCTTTTAACATCATTCCTGCTTTGGCCATCGGTTGTAATTTTGCTTCCCAAGTAACAGAACTCCCTCACTTCTCCTATAGCATCCGATCCTATTTTTATATTTAATCTGCTACTATTGGTATCATTTCTGCTACATTTCATCACTTTTGTCTTACTTTGATTTATATTCAGTCCAAAATCTTCCTTCAATATTTTGTTCATGCCATTCAGTAACTTCTCAATATCCTCAGCCCTCTCTGCTAACAAGACAATGTCATCAGCAAATCGTAGCATACAGATTTTTTCTCCCTGAAAACTTATGCCGCATGGAAATTTTTCTTTAACTTTCTTCATTGCTTCTTCTACATACAAGTTGAATATTAACGGGGATAGACTACAACCTTGTCTCACACCCTTTTTAACCGATGCATGTCTCTCGTGATTCTCTACTTTTATTACAGCCACTTGATTGTTATATAGTTTATAGAGTATTCTTCTATCTCGATACTTTAGATCTGACTTCTTTAAAATTTTGAACATCTTGTCCCACCTAACATTATCAAAAGCTTTTTCTAAATCAACAAATGCCATAAAAGTATCTTTGTTTTTCTTGATCCGCCCTTCAAGTATTAATCTTAAAGACAGAATTGCTTCCCTTGTACCGCAGTTTTTCCTAAACCCAAACTGATCTTCACCTACTATCTCTTCTACTACCCTTTCCATCCTTCTGTATATTATTCTAGTCAGTAATTTTGAAGCATGTGATGTTAGACTAATGGTGCGATAATTCTCACATTTGTCGGCTTGTGCTTTCTTTGGAAGTGTGAAGATGATATTTTTATTAAAATCAGTTGGAATTTCTCCTGTTTCATAACTTTTTGATATCAGCTTGAATAATCTTTCGATTCCTTCCTCTCCTAGAGATTTAAGAAGTTCTGCAGGGATCTCATAAAATCCAACTGCCTTATTTGCTTTCAAGTCATTCAGAGCTTTATTAAATTCTGTTCTCAAAACAGGATCTCCTAAGTCATCAATGTCGACATCGCCTTCCTTTTCCAATACACTATTGTTCAAGTCGTCCCCATCATACAGTTTCTCAATGTATTCCTTCCATCGGTTAGCTCTATCTTCTGAGCTTAAAAGAGGTTTCCCATCGGCAGCTTTAATGTTCATACCTCTTTTCTTCATTTCTCCAAAATTCTGTTTGATCTTTCTATATGCAACATCTACTTTTCCTACGACCATTTCCTTTCTACATCTTCACACTTTTATTGTAGCCATTTTTCTTTTGCTATTTTGCATTTCCTATTTATTTGATTTCTAAATTGCCTGTAGTGCTCTCTTCCTGCTTCATCCTGAGCATTTTTGTACCTTCTCCTCTGATCCATCAGCTCCAAAATTTCTTCTGTGATCCAAGGTTTTCGGGCAGCTTGTTCCCTAAAGCCTAATGTTTCTTTGCCAGCTTTCATTATTTCGGTCTTAATGCATTCCATTCGTCCTCGGTTGAGCTCCTTTCACAGTTACTTCTTAGACCTAAGTCTGCCATTTCTGCAAATTTTTCTCTTGTGCTAGATTGTTTCAGCTTATTCACCGCCAATCTGTTCTGCTTATGCTGCTTCCTTATTCGCTTGAATTTCAGCCTGCACTTCATTACTATCAAATTATGGTCCGAGTCTATGTCTGCTCCTGGGTACGCTTACAGTCTAGAACTTGATTCCTGAATCTCTGTTTGACCATGATATAATCCAGCTGATATCTGCCTGTATCCCCAGGACGTTTCCAGGTGTATATTCTTCTTGCATGGTTCTTAAACAGTGTGTTCGCCACTACTAGCTTATATCTTTCACAAAATTCTAGCAACCTGCTTCCTCGCTCAGCAGGAATGGTCAGCGCCTCAATCAGATTTATGATGATACACGAATTAGCTGCAAAATGTCAACTTCGAGATCAGCTGCGTCAGTAGTTGGGCGATGTTACTCAACTGATCTTCAGGGCGCAGCTCCTCTCGGCAGTGATGTCTGCATCGTCTAGTTTGTTATTTGCTGATAGTCTGTTTGTTGGTATTCCTGTTCTAAGGTAGCTAGGGTGATCTTCAACTATTGATGCCTGATATTTCGTGTGGACTAGGTGGCATGGAAGATCCATGTTCGTTTCTGTTGGTGCTTCTTTTCTTCTGCTGGGCGAGTGTTTGTAGTTGGAGGATGACACCTGTTGGAGGAAGACTGGATCTTTTTTTTTTCTAATAGGGTAGGCACCATAGCATGAGCGTGGTCGCCGCCGCTAGCAGCAGCAGCCACGCCAATTTACTGCCTATTAGTATCCGGCAGAGGATTTTGTAGGTTTTGTCGTTAAACATTTCCTCCAAGTTTGTTATATGAGACATTTCTTGGCTGAAGGTGTGTCTTAAGATTTGGCGTTCTTTCTTGTCTATCCTAGTTTCGATATGTCTTTTAGTGCATTATGAGAGTCAGAGGTCCGACATAGGGTAATTCCCCAGCTCTTTTATTAAGGGGTTTCTTGAGTTTTACGCTAGTTTGTGAAACTTAACAGCAAGTTCTTGGAATCTTTGTCTTAGAGTTTGGAGGCCTGTAGCTTCATGTGTGGCATTAGTGGGGAACCTGCTTTCTACGTGTAGGCTCTCTTTAGTGCCCTATTTTGCACAGTCTGTAGACGAAGCAAATATGTGTAGGTAGCGTGACCCCATACTGGGCAGGTATATTCTAACATTGGCCTGATCAGGGAGCAGTAGATCCGCACGCCCGTGGGAGCAGGTAGCTTGCTGTCCTTATTAATTAGAGGGTAAAGTGCTTGCAGCCTGGCGCTGGCCCGTTTACGCAGGTCTTCTATATGGGCCCTTGAGTCCGGCGTAACTCCCAGGTATCGTGCCGTTTTGGACCATGGTATCAGATTGTTGTTTAATTTCAGTTGAGGGTCCGGCTGCAGACACAGGCGTGGTCCCCTCCTCTTGTTAATAGGATGGCTTCAGTTTTGGCGGGGTTGATCTCAATTCTCCAACGCCTCGCCCGGGCCTCGGTTTTCTGTAGCACGTTCTGCAGGCGCTGAGTGACGATGGCCTTGTTGCTGAAAAAGGCGGTGTCATCAGCGTATGTTGCTGTGTTGACGTTTTCTTGGGTGGGCACGTTGGCTGTACACAGGTAGTACAGCAAGGGGCCGAGGGCCGATCCTTGGATACGCCAGCCATTATTATACGTCGTGTATAAGTGACTTTGTCGACTCGTACGCTGAATGTTCGTTCCTCTAGATACGACTTTATCAACTTGATTATTTTGCCAGTAAACCCCTGCTCATATAGTCTCAGCAGAAGGCCAGCGTACCAAACCGAGTCGAAGGCTCGGGAAATATCCAGGAGTACCAGTCTGCATTAGTTTTTTAAAATTTAATGCTTGGGTGGCAGTCTCGACCACCCTCATCAGCTGTTGAGTAGTCGAATATCCGCGGCGAAACCCTAGCTGGTGGTTGAGTAATATTCCTTGCTGCTCGATGTGGCGATTTAATCGTTTCAGCAGCAAGCGCTCAAACACTTTACTTACTGAGGGGAGCAGGCTGATGGGTCTATAGCTTTGTGGCAGCGATGGATTTTTCCCAACCTTATGAGTCACTACGATTTCTGCGTGCTTCCTTCGCGCCGGGTACGTCTGCGTTTGGATAATGTTGTTGAAGAGGGCAGCAAGGTAGTCCTCAGCTCCGACGGCAGATTGCGCAAACAGACGTTTCCGATCCTGTCTTCTCCCGGGGCCTTCCTTGGATGGAGTGCGGCCATGCAGCTGTGTACCTCTTCAGACGTGATGGGCTCAATGTCATGTTCATCATCATCCGCGGCTTCTAAGAAGACGTCGAGACGTCTGTTGACTTCCTCCAATCGGTCGGCATCGCCAGGGGTTGGCTGGAAATTACTTCCAAACGCGTCGGCCAAGGCATTTGCCTAGTCTTCAGGACGGTAAAGAAGTCCGCGACCGCCTTGTAGGGGTGGAAGTCTGTAGCGTTTCTTGGTAAGCCTGCGAGTCTATGTCCATAGCGCGCCATCGTCAGGCCGTAACATAGATAGTCGGGCGTTCCATTCTCGGTTTCGATGATCGTTCAATGAAGCCTTCAGTTCCTTCTGGAGGCGGTTTAAGAGTTTTCTGGTAGCTGGATTCTTAGTAAGCCTCCACTCCTTCGCGACTCTGTTATTATGCCGGATCGCTGCTAGCAGGTGAGGAGGGAGCTTTGTAGAAAGTTCAGCGCTAGTCCTTAGTACCGTAGTATTGGTAATGGCATTCATAACCACACCTTCAAATACTTCGAGGACTGTGTTATGGATTATCATCTGCGGGAGTGTCTTCAAGAGCATCCGCTATAATTTCCCGGTATCTCCTCCAGTCTGTAGCTTTGAAGTCGTAGTTTGGTATTTCTTCAAGCTGTAGAGTACCTGCTCCCACCTCGAAAATGACCGGGAGGTGATCTGAGGACAGGTTGTGTACTGTGGAAGCGGCAATGAATCCGGTAATATTCTTTGAGACGATGACGTCAAGGATGTCCGGTTGACCACCATGGTATGGGTAATGTGTGGGCTCAGGGGCCCACACACACACATGTTGTGTCTGTTGACAACTCTTCTTAGAATATTGTCCACCTGGTTAGGTCTGTTACAATGCCAATCATCATGCTATGCATTTAGGTCTCCACCTATAAGAAGTTTGCCTCTTATAGATGCTAGCTCGGATACTTCTGCCTCAGGGAACTGTCCTCGGGTGGGAGGGGGGGGGGGTTGATAGGCAGAGATGATCGTTATGGCCCCTCTGGCTGTGATTACTTCTATGGCGAAAGCCTCGGTGAGTTGAAGGTCTGGAAGAGGGGTTTCAAGGTGAGGAATGCTTCTTTTCACATAGATGGCGACACCGCCACCAGCAGTGGGTCGATCCCTTCTGAAGCATTCATAGTTTGCGACCGACCCTCGCAGACCGGGTTTCAGGTGTGTCTCGCTAACCAGACACACTGCTATGTTGTATTCAGCGATGAAGTTTCTAATTCTTGGAGTTTAGCGTTATAAACCACTAGCGTTCCACACACGATGGAGAGACTGTTAGCATGAGGTCTTCTATCCGTAATTGGAAGGATTGATGCTGGTGGTATTAGCTGTCATCACTGCTGCCTGGATATCCGCAGGCAGACGGTTCATCCTGTCGATGAGATGTAAAAGAGGATCGAAGACTTTTTCTATCCTGCTGAAAAGTCTTTCAACTCCGACACTGTGGGCTGATGCGGAGGTTCTGAGCGGTCCGTTGTGACGACGACACACTCATGGCACCGTCACTGCCTAAGGTTACAGGCAGGTGGGGGATGGAGTATTTGTCCGAAGACATTGTCTCCAACGTCACGAAGGAGTTACAATTCTCTTAACTGTCGGTGTGTCTTCTTGTTGGGTGTTAGTTTGCTAGGAGACTGAGCGGTCTTCGATGCCTGTCGTCGCCATTGTTGTAGCGTCCAAGCGAGTTGACCGCCGTGTTGTTGCATTGTCTGGTATTTTTGTAAAATGTTGCCGCCAGCTGGCGGAATCTGTACTTCATTTAGGTATGCCGGCGGCCTCGTGGAGTGCATCTGTGGGGAACCGGCACGGGAGGTGGAGGGCTCTCTTTAGGGCCTATTTTGAATAACCTGGAGCTTTCCGATTTGCCTGTCACTGGCGTATGCCCACACAGGACATGCATACTCCATAATGGAGCGTATGAGCGATGTATATATCTTGACTCCAGTGGAAGGGGCTAGCTTGCTATCCTTATTTAGAATAGAGTAAAGGACTTCATTGATGTGGCTACACCAGTTCAGTCTCTTGTCTAGAGTCACCCCAGGTAACGTGCCGAGTGCGCAAATGGCACCAGTCGGGCGCCGCAGTGGTCCGCGGATTAAGCCAGACCTCTCGACCAATCGGAGCGAGCTGGCCTTCCAGCATCGCGCACCGTCAGCACATCAGGGTGACAGGGGAGCGGGAATCGTAGTGAGCCCAAGATTTTGGGTGCCATAGAGAAGGTATAAGATAGAAGCTAGAAGATACCTGATGAAGACAGCAGAGTTAGCTGTCGATACGTCGTGTTTATACAACACCATCCGGCTGGACACCAGAGAGGATTTTATGTTCTGCTTTAGGTTGACTTCAATCGATATTTTCACCCTAGTGGCTCTAAGATACCTTATGGGAATGATGTTTACTACCGAACGTTGTGGATGAATGGTAACGCTGGCTGTAGCCTCGCGTTCCGGAGGACTCAGGTTCGAATCCCCTTCCAGTCATCCAGATTTCTGTTTCCGTGGTTTCTCGAAATCAGTTCAAGTGATGCCGGGATGGTTCCTATAAAAGGCCGTGGCCAAATTCCTTTGTTCATTGTCCCCGGTCTTTTCCCGCCTCTAATGACCTCGGTGTTAACGAGGCGTAAAGCCATAATAGAAAAAGGGATGTTTAGGTTCCAAAGTAATTTCTTACGGTGAATGGCAAACTTCGATCACATTCATTTACTTGGGCTGGTTTGTTGCCTTAAATACAGATCAATTACTTTTTAGGGGAAGGGGGTATATACGCAACATATGTCATTTTTCGTCATAGGTGAGACACATCTGTAAATTCTTGAGTGGTAGTGCCCATACAGACTTTGAATATGCGTCAATCCTCGTGGTAATCGTTTTTACAAGAGTATGCACTTTCTCCTCTTCCTCTAGCTGTGCCCTGTACCTCCCTCCTGCAAATCAATTGCATATAGCTGGTCTTACACCATGTAGGATGTACAGTCCACGTAATTTTGTACACTAGAACCAAGTCATCATAATAAGGAGCTGTCGCCAGAATGTGTTAGGGATCCCAACTAAAAACTTACCTATAATAATAATAATAATATTTAATTAAATTGCAATGAAGCGCACGCTCCGGTGGCACTTTCCCCACACCCATCATCTCCCTTTCCTTATCCGGAGAAATTTAAAATCCGCAAAGTGCGATTACAAATATATAAAACTCCCACGCAGGACTCGATCGACTTTCACCTTGAAGTCGCTCTGTCATTTCATGTCCAGTACATTGCATGCTAAAAGTCTGGTATAATACATAAATCTTAGGTTGGCAATATGTCTCCCCCAAACTGAGAAACCCCTGAAGGTTCGATAATCGTCAACAACTTTAACCTAGCTGTTGTTGTAAAGACTCTTTGTCACAGACATAAGGTATTTTGTGACACCTATTTCTTTCGGAAAACACCATAACTGCATGCACATAGAGAAAAGGCTTTCTTTCAGTATACTCAGAAACAACGGAACGTTGCAGTCATATTCTTTCTCAATCCGCTGACTATAACGAACTCGAATATGACTGAAATATACGACGCAGCAACAATTGTTACATAATTTTTTTTCTTTGAGATGTTTCAATCACAATATTTCAAATTTGTATCACTTTGTAGTATTTGTAATATGACTCTTATTTCAGTCATCATTTAGTCAATCTAATGGAACTGACGTGATATTGGTTTGAAAAATAAAAGTTACACAATAAGCTATGAGATAAACAAACCCATATCCGTGGATCATTTATCCTTTAGATAAAATTTAAAATTAAATAGTGAGCTGAAGACATAAGGCATATTGACCATAAGTAAAAATAATAAGGATTTTGTGTAGGATACAAATAGACTGCTTGATTAGTGAAAGTTCCGAAAATAATCATCGACACACCTGCAGAATACGAATGTCATTGTTTGTAACTTAAGTACTATATTAAGCCGCATGCTAGAACTCTGGTGTCATCGAAAGATCCTTGATTGCCTATGGATCCATTTGGAAGCAACACTGTCTGTATTCTAAACATTGCCAGTCATGGGTGTATCTAGCGAGGGGCAGAAGAAAAATTAAGTTGCCTTCAGTACGCTTTGACGAGTGAAGAACTGGCTCAACAGCACTTTGTGAGAGGAAAGATTGACTGGATTAAGCCTGATGAGTATGTATCGAAATTTCGTGAAAGAACACCGTGAGATATTGAGAAACAAAGTTATTGACAAATTTTCTAAGAATCCGATACGATTAATGTTTACATAAACTATAACTGAGTTACGATCTTAATTTACTACATAGTAGGTCCTTAGATTAAGTGGTTGGATAATGTATTAATCAATAATAAAAATAATTTCCTCAATAGGTTTGAGTTTCATTTTGTAAGAAATCGTCATGTTTCAGTGCTCCACCCCCCTAGCTCAAATCTTGCCCCCCCCTTCTGCTCCCCCCCCCCCCTCTCTAGCTCTGATCCTGGATACGTCCTTGTTACCAGTATTCTACGCTCCACGTTCCTTTCATGTGTATCATCGTTTTTGTTCGTTTTACCCATTAATATGGGTAGTGAGAAATCAATCAGTGCCGTAAATGAGAAAATACCGATGGGTACTACCCACGTGATATTCAGCGGAAACTGTGGGAAAAAATTTGCAGTTGAAATGGGTAGTAAAAGGTGGGAAGTAATCTTAACAAGTATACTATCATAGGTACAGGGTATTACTTACCCTTTAATAATACTTTTTGAGATAGCAATATTTACGATATATATATATATATATATATATATATATATATATATATATATATATCTGCATTATTACATCAAATACATCCGCTAAAAAATATCTCTAAAATGTGTATTTCTTGAAAGAATATTTGAATTCTTTAGAAAGTATTTCCGACAAGATTACAGAGTTCACGACTTGATATAATCATTCGGTTCGCATCAATTGGAATCCAATCTTAATGTATTTTAAGAAGTTCAGTCTGATATTGCCTGATGCTGTGTCATTATTTAACTGTACTCGTATATTTGTGGTTTAACTAACTTTTCTTGCATGCTATCATAGCGTAGAAGACTGAAAACATATTAGGTAAACCGATAAGTAGCTAAAGGTTTTTTTATGATTGTAAGATGGGAAAAATTGTTTGTTGAAAGCTTGAAGTGTCTTGGCATAACGTTTGATAATAAACTCAGCTGGGCAGAACACACTCGGCAGTTAATAGGAAAGGGTTACAAAATCCTTCATTTATTGAAGAGGGTGATGAGAGACTGTAAAAATCGAGATAGGGAATTGGATTACAAAACATTAGCAGACCTTTGCTCGAATATGGTGGCGTAGTTTGGGATCCAAATTTTGGGTACCAAATACAGGAGTTGGAGAGAGAGTGCAAAGCAGAGCAGCTAAATTTGTCGTGTAAATTTCCGCAAGACCAGTCAGTAATTGATGTGATAAAGGAGTTGGGTTGGAGTCATTGGAAGACAGGAGTAGGGTGAAGAGAGTAATGGGATTGTACAAGGAATAAGTTGGTGATGGGCTTGGAAGGATATTTGTCGAAGAATTGGGAATAGTGCATGGAAGGGAAAATATAACCATGAATACAAGCTGGAACTCAATTTCACCCAAAAGGAATAGGAAAATTTTCTTTTGTGGATACGAGCGTCAGGGGCTGGAATAAATTACCATGTGATTAATAATTTATCAAAACCGCTGAATTAATTTAAAATTGAAATTCCTGTATCAAAAAAGTAGATGGGGAGGAATTTAAACACTCAATGGATATAAAATGATAAAAAGAAAATTCTAAGAAAATGGTAGTTAGTTGACTAGGGAAATTGCCACTGGAGCATTCGCTCCATCGCAATTAATCATTAATTTACTTCAGTATATTAATCATTCAAATACTAGTTATATTATTGAACAGAGGGAACTGAAAAGAAAAGAACCTGAAATCTCCAAAAGGGACTTCTAGACAAGATAACTGGCAAGATACCGAAGGTAATTTGGGACATGGCGTATATTCACCGTCTTCGAAACTTTGAGCACCAGTGCAATACACCCGCAAAGCTCCAACCCATCCGTTCAACCACCAACAACTGGATTCTACACTACCCAGACTAGGCGCAAACAAATGGGTCATAGCATTTCTGACAGTTTCTTGAAATAGAGAGCAAAATTACAAATATTAGCAGTGCCGCTTAGGGAGATAGTAATATTCAGTTTTTACAGTGTACTCCCAGTTCTGAAGAACGTTCCTCTTCATAGGGAATCAACTACAGCAAGTTTTCACTGATCAGGACGCACCTCCAACATCTCCACACGCGAGTTTTCCATATTCATCTCCCTGGTACTCTCAATGAAACACTCCAGTTTCATCTCTGACGCCTTGAACAACAGATTACTAACCACCTGAACCAGACGACACTGTTCACTCCAACCCCAGTAAAATAAAAATTCGTAAACCTTTGAAACGTGCCACGAAATACACGGTGTTTGTCGAGTATTTGGTAAGAATGTAAACTGTTTTGTTTCTATTTTATTTACTGGTAAAAAGTTTAAGAAATTAATTATTATTTTATGCAAATAGACCAATAAAGATCACGAAAAACGAAATTATTATTATTATTTGTTTCTGGCTTTTCGCCTCGTCGACGTCGAGGTCATTAGAGGCGGGAATGGACTGGGGGTAAGGAACGGGGAGGAATCCGGCCATGGCCTTTTGAAGGAACCATCTAGGCATTCGCCTGGAGTGATGTGGATGGCCGGATGAGGATTTGGAGGTGGAATGCTCCTAATGAATTCCATTTTTCTAACATATAATTAATCCAACACGAACGATCTCTACGATGCGTCTTCAGGTAGGAACTTTCCAAAAAAACAAATGGTCTCTGCATCCATTTTACAAAATTTCGAAACTCTTAAAATATTCGCCCCCAAATTACTGGTGCAACTGTTAGCAGCGAGCGATGAGGTCGAGAACTGCTCCGACAATCACACTCGCGCGACTCAGTCGCTCCCTGTCACCCCACTCAAAGTCGGCTACAGTTGTTAGTCGCTCAAATACGCTTGCAGTGGACGACCAGCCTTTATGCTAGTAATCAGTCCTTCTCATTTTAACACGTGTACGGATATGCGTCCCGTTGGTCACATTTTCTGATAAGCTCAGATGGCAGTGGGCGCTACAGAAGAATTCTCCGTGATATACTAAAGTTGAATAGTCCTCAAGATGTTCCAAAAACTGGAAAGGAAAGGCAGGTAGTCTCGGTATTGGTTTAAACATTCACGTCGATATACTGCATGTGGAAATGAAAGGTTACTAATAGGTCGTAGAATTAAATGACATTCATGGAGGGATGTTATGAAATCAACTGCGACTAGTTTCTTGATAACTGTAGCAGCTTAATTTTAACAAATTTTAGTAGTAACAACAGTGAAACAAGTGCATTTCTCCACATTTTAAACAATTAGATTGCGGGCCTCTGTTCTGCTCAGAGCTCGGACACGCAACCCGCAATAGGTCCTTGAATGGCAGATCAGAGAACCTGCGGTTAACGCCAGAATAACTAATGGGGCCTCATATCTCTTCATGTACTTTTATATTTGTTTATAACATTTATAATAATGTTATCTTAGTTATGCTATGGTCTTCAGGAAACAAAATAGACGAATAACAGGCTTCTTTCCAAATTTTGTTTCTTGAGCAAGAACTCATTCATTACTTTCTTATTATTAATATTTTTGTTTTATTCTGTTATAATAGAAAAAATAACCAATTTTTTCTGCTGCATGGCAATTTTACTTTACTTAGATATCTAGCAAAAATATTCATCGGATACTTAATCTCATTCCAGTATAATTTTGGCGATGTCGTAGCGACCTTGTAATTTAGTGAAACAGCCAGCATTCCTTACTGATCAGCTAGACATACAGGTGACTTTCTCGTTACGTATGTGGCAGTTTTTATTACCGGAAGGTTGCGATATTTAAGCTTAGTTAAACGAACAATTGAGGAGAGCAATATTTCTGTATACTTTTCGGCTCTTCATAAATTCGTTTTCTGCTGGTCTCCTCGGCTCTAAGATTTATACTGACAAAAGTTTTTGCTAGATACCTGCTACAATTTTTCGAATTATTTTGTGCATGTTGTGGCTATAACACTTTCGTCGAAATACTGCATGTGCAAGTGAAAGGTTGCTAATAGATTTTGGACTTCAATGCGATCTTGACGAAATAACCATGAAATCAGCTACCAATAAATAATAACAATAGACCACATCTATGGAATGGTTAAATGCCTGCAAGCTAAATGTGATTTTTTTTTTATTGCTGAAAGGTTTGATACAAATTATCAAAATCAACGATTATTAATTGAAACATATATATCAAAATGGTTTAAATAACAGCATTTTGAAGGGGACGGACATAAAAAAGAATTAAGTTGAAAAATCTTAGCGGAGAACCTATTGTTGAAGCTATTAGGATTTAGGTAAGACCTGTGACAGCAGGTATTTTGGGGTTGGAACTGTTTATTATTGGTCGACAAAACGCATATTTTCGAGACGGCAACGGTGAACATTATACATTTGCCTTCATGATCACGGCAAACCGCCAAAAAATAGTAATCAGGATATTAATTTCTCAACGGCAGCAGGATCTGGCCACTTCAGTCCGACACTATGTCTGTCTATCGCATTCTGCCGGACTGCAGCTTCATTTGAATCGACCATTTTCATCAACTAATGATGAAATAGCGAAAGTAGTTGGTGAGCGGTAAAGCTCTGGCCTAGCATTCGGAAGGACACGGGTTCGAATGCCCATCCGGCCATCAAGATTTGGGGTTTTCATGGTTTACCCAAATCACTCCAGGCGAATGCTGAAATTGTTCATTCAAAATGCCATGGCCGAATTACTTCCTGATCCATGCCCTCAGTCCTTTCCCGCCTCTAATGGCCTCGAATTATGGCCAATATACTCAAGAGAGGTGGGTAACACTATCCAAAAGCCTGAAAAAATACCAGAAAGTGGTTGCAATTCTTATAAAATGACATTGAAGCCAGATTATTAAATGACTTCTCAAACCAACCCGATGATCCCTAACCATTATATGTGGGGCCGGTTTAATCTCTCGCAAAGCTACATTCTTCACAGTTCGATGTAAAGCAAACATCCCGAAGCTCTCTTTATGTCTACAGATGTCGGGAATGTATAAACAAATTGCTAAGGGCTAACTCTTATAAACGATCAAAGTATAGGTAGAAGCTTTAAGTTTTAGTTTCATATCCTCTAGTAAAATTTTCTGAAGCCTTTTCAATGAAAATAACTTGCGCAAATGATTTGCACCCTATTTATTTTTAAAAGTAATCTTCGCACAACATGTGTATGTAACATTCAGAATCTTCTTACAATGACTTTCTTTGATTTACAGGATCGAAGTGCTTCTATTTGCTATTTCATTTGTTTTCGCTTCAGAGGTGACATAAAGAAACTTTTTTATATTTCAAGTAACGCAACACCAAAAGACAACAAACACTATCTTTGATAGATTGTACAACGTCTGGCCAGAATTGAAAAAAAATTCATGAATCGTGCCCGCAAATTGTCCGAAGTAACTAATATTGTTTGAAAGTCGTTGAGCAGACTTTAAGCTTATTATTAATTTTCAACAATCGCTGAACAGATTGTACGTCAAACCCTAAACATCCCAGACATATTGAAGGTTTTTACCTTTGATGGTGCGAACAATCTCTGGCCAGAATTATATTAGGAATGCTTGGTGCATAACTGTTCAAGTTACCAAGAGCTTATTATTTCTTGCTTTCTCCCGTTATCACGTAGAGCCATAAGATGTTATGCAGATTATAAGCTAGACTATAAGTGTCCAAGCTGAGGAAACCCATTCCAGAATGGTTATGTAGTTTTTCCGGGAAAGCGGTTCAAGCAAAACAGACAAGACCCTCTATCAGATTGTTATATATACAGAAGAGAGTTTACTTGGGGGGTAGGGGGGGAGGGAAGAGAGGGGAACTCGTCGTTCACAACGCTTTAACTTTTCAAGCCGAATGAGTCCGGTGAATGAGCGGTAACGTCCGGGTTCTGCATTCTGCAGGACGCGGGTTCAAATACCCATTCGGTCACACAAATTCAGGTTTTTTATGGTTTTACGAAATAATTTCAGATGACTGCCTGGATGATTCATTCAAAAGATCATGGATGAATTATTTTCCGTTACTTGTACCCAATCCTCTTTCTTCTAATGACGTCGATGAGACGAAATACCTAAGCGAAACAAGTTCGCATCCGATTGCTTCATTTATTGTTTAAATCAGGACACAAATAGCGAAATAAACTGAGTTTCTTAGTTTAACAAATGATTTTTGATTCAGACAAAGAACAGTCATTTTTAGTGAAATGAAGCGTATTGCCGCCGAGTGGAACGATCGTAGGCGGTGCGGTCGGCCGCTGACGGTTGACAGACAAGTGGCGCGAGGACAGATGAGAGCGGCCTACTCGACCTCCATCCTAGCGATCGACGGCGAGTCTATCAGCACCGAGCACTGTGGACGAGTGGAAATGCTGAGGCCTCGCATTCGGGAGTACGTGGCTTCGAATGTCCGTTCGGTCATCCAGATTTGCGTTTTTTCATGGTTTACACAAATCACTTTAGGCTAATGGCGGATGGTTCCTTCAAGAAGCCATGGCCGAATTCATTCCCGTTCTTTGCTCTAGTACTTTCGCAATTTTAATGATCTAGAAGTAGGTAAAGTGAAAAAAATCTATCTCTTAGTCACCGACTTGTAACGTGGCAATGAAATGTAATGCTGGGTAATTATCTTGGTGGATAACTATTTAATCGGATTTTGGAGCTAATTTTATTTTACGGACATTCTTACAGACAAAAAATTGTAGAATGTTGCACTGTTAATTTAATGAAGACTGTTGTGGTTTCCCCCTCCATTGATCACGACTTCAATATTTCTCTTTCTCAGCCTACAGGGCACCAAGCTTTGAGTTTGTTTTGTGTGGTGTATTCTGAACAAACGAAGATAGGACTTTACTAGAAAACACTTTCTTACTAATTCTCGTTACTACAAGGAAAGTAAAACTAATTTTCTGACTAATGAAGGTCCGTAAAAATGTTCAGTTTTCCGTCGCTTGGGGAGCTGATTACAGTATTGGTTTATTTTTCTGCTTTTAATTCACTACTAAAACTATATATATATATATATATATATATTATATATATATATATATATATTTCTTATATCTTTGCGCCTCATCGACGTCGAGGTTATTAGAGAAATGGAAGGAATTCGGCGATGGACTTTTGAATGAAGCATCCCGGCATTCGCCCGCCTGGAGATATTTGAGGAAACTATGGAAAACCCAAATCTGGATGCCTGAACGGGGATTCGAACCCACGTCCTTCAGAATGTGAGGCCTTGCGTTACCGCTCAGAGTGTCAGTGCAGGAGATTCTTGAAAATGCTCATAAAGTACCGTGAAATCCTGCGCCGAGTTTAAAGTGCCGTCATTGCTCACTGTATACTGATATGTATACTACAAAATTTTC
This sequence comes from Vandiemenella viatica, assembly GCA_031002005.1. Classification (NCBI taxonomy): domain Eukaryota; kingdom Metazoa; phylum Arthropoda; class Insecta; order Orthoptera; family Morabidae; genus Vandiemenella; species Vandiemenella viatica. The sequence goes on from CM061920.1 coordinate 165,046,681, forward strand.
AAAGTTATATTCTGTGGCTCCGCAAATGGCTTCAAAATATACGAAGAAATGGAGGTAGTCATGACATGCCAGAGCTTCTGGAATGTAAAATATTATTAATTGATTGTTATATAGTGGTTAATCATAATAACAATGTGATAAATAATAGCAGGAATAGTGCAGATTAATATGAAATTAACTTGAAAGTGCTTTCTTAATTCGTGAATACGGCTGATATTACTGTTGCGTGTTCTAATACAGCACTTACTGTGCTTCCGTGACACAATTTTGCAAACAGCAATTCCGTTTTTTAATGATGATTTTGTATTTAATATGGAGTACAATTTACTATACTTTTGAATGTGGTTGATTTGTTTTTGCTGTTGATATGTACGAGAGTAAGGTTGAAAGTACTTGAAATGGCACAAAGATGGAAATGCTGATATACGTGTCCCAATAACGAACAACAAATTTCAAGTTCATCTGTGGTCTTTTTAAAGTAAACCTATTCGCGAATGAAATAAATTAGAACATCTTGCCGTTTAAAATTATTCTTTTTGGACATTTACAGCAATCGAAAATATGTCCAATGTCGGAAGAAGTTAATGAGGAGTAGTTTCTTTATTTTAAACACCGAAGAAATGGGTGATTGAATTT
>CM061920.1:165048316-165146808 GCA_031002005.1 Vandiemenella viatica
TAAACATTGCAAGACGTGCCGAGAGTGTTTCAAATATATCTGGCGCAGTACAGATCAGTGCTGTAGCAGGATTTGTATTAATAATACAGTCCTGACCCCATCTAACGTAACAGAAGTAAGGCATGTTCGGCATGTGAAGCCCAGACGACCTCTACATAGGGATGTGGAGATACAAACAGATGAAGAAGATGACATTGTAGTTTTTGAGCTTGAAGATACAGTGCCTCAGCGTAGTCTGGAGGTACCAGATCCTGAACCACGAACCACCTCCAGATCACGCAGGCGTTGAGCATAAGTAAGGAATTCTTACTATGGGGGTAGTATGAACTTAGCAACATATTTGGTAGATTATAAGATTGTATGATTATAAGTGTTGTAGATTTTAGTTCTTGTTAATTTTTCATTTTGAATTGACACTTGCGGAAGATTTTTCGTCTTTAAAGACAACGAAAAATCTTTTCCACGCGGCGGAGCTGTCGCGGTAGCTGATTTTAGTATAGAGTTTAGCGGTAATGAAGGCGGAGTGCTTCCAAGCCAACGCAGTAGTGTACAGATTACACCGCTCATATACGACACCAGGCTCAAGGCCGCTGATCTTGCGGTCCGTACTGTGGGAAACTCAGCCAACACGGCTAGTACACGAGGCTTACACACTATGAGCACGTGAACCACACGCGTGTTCACAGTGACAAACAGCCAATGAGAGGAAGGCTTTCCCCACCTTCCGGAATCGAGGGCGCCTTTTTGCGCGCACGATTCGCCCAGTCCGGGATGTGAAATTTCGTGGGGCAGACCTGTTACCGTCCAATTAGGCCGTTTTAGACATTTTCTCCTATCATTCTCCCTCTGCAGGCTTGGAATGCATACTGCATTAATCGGATCCTATGGTCCATTATTCCAATATCGGGAAACACCGATTTCATGTACCAGCAACTTGTAACTGTACCACACGGCCGCTTTCACAATAAATCAAGTAGCCACAACTCTTCGTATCATTCAAGGAGCCCCTACATCCTGATTTTATGCAAATTAAGTCTCTGTGCATGTACTTTTTCCTAGCCAGGAGCTTACAGATGCCGACTGGAAACCCGAAGTACCTCAGCCGACAGTAAGTAGACGCTAGGACGGACCCACAGTGGGTAAGTTCGGCTCTCGCTCGGTCAACACGCGACATACCCACATAAAATTGGTGTGCAGATCTGGGGTTTCAATTACCGCATACTAATTTGGAACAAAGTTCCACTTAGCATAGCAGAGGAAGAAATTATTTCTCTCGCTATACCTAACACAGAGACTAGTTAATCACAGAGGGAGTGGTAGGCAAGAGAAGGATCAAGAAAGAAGAAGACGTTCCGGAATCATTTGGTGAGCGACACAGATTCGCCATCGCGGGCGGCAGAGCGACCTGGACGCAGCAGAAAAGATCGCGACTCGAGAAGGGACGGCGGCATCCGCTAGAGGCGCTGACCGGGCCGGCGCGCATCGCAAAGCAGCCACGGCGCGCATCGCAGAGCAGCTACGGCAATTGCAGCAAAAAGTGAGTAAAGTGAAAAACAGTGCATAACAAGTGTTCAAAATGCCCACCGACAAGCTATCGAGTGCGGAAAGTGTGCGTGAATCAAGTAGTGTGAAAATTTCAGTCACAGATGCACTAAAATTAATTCCCTACAATTTTAGCGGAGATAAATCAGAACTGAGATCCTTTATTGATAATGTGTCGACAGCTTTCTCTTTAGTAGCTGTAGAGGAGCATGATGTATTGTTACAGTTTGTCAAAAGCAAAATAGTTTCGAACGCAAGGTCAAAAATTCTTGTCAGAGACCAGACAAAAGATTGGCCTTCGATCAAAGCTATTTTGATAGAAAATTACGGGGAGCAGAGATCCTTGGATTACTACGCATATCAATTATTCTTGGCTAAGCAGAAAAGTAACGAAACAATAGCAGAATGGGCTTCTCGTGTAGACGCTTTGGAACATGATTTCCGGCAAGCCACTGTAAATGAAATGAAAGCCGCGGATGTTGAGGGAAGTCTTGCATTAATAGAAAAGCTGACTAAGGCGACCTTCGTGCAAGGTTTGAAAGACGAAAGAATACAGACAATTGTCAGAGCACAGGGTAAAAAGGCGACCCTTCCAAAGGTCGTTGACTTAGCCCTTACGGAAGAATCAGCAATTCCATCGCAACACGAAAAATATTCACATAACAAAACAGACACCAAAACGACACAGTTCAGACACAATAGGGGTACATTCGTGACTTGCAATTCCTGTGGAAGAATCGGGCACCTAAGTAGGGAATGTCGAAGCGCCATAACTTGTCAAATTTGCAATCGTACTGGCCACAGTGCCAAAGATTGTAGAAGCAATGCAACATTCAAAAGAGTCCAGTACATTACGTGCAGCTACTGCCGAAATTCCGGCCACAAAGTAGCTGATTGTCGAACCAAAAGAAACAAATGCGCAAGGTGCAATGAGATCGGGCATTTCCCATCTAAATGTAAAGCAAATCTGGGGGGAAAAACACACTCAAACAAACAGGGAAACGGAGCCCGGGTGCAGGAGTAGACAACCATCTTAGCACTCGGAATTATGGATCTGTATATGCCGTAGGTTGTCAGTATGCTAGTGATTATATAAAACTGCCTTGCCCTAGCATACTCAATCAAAATATTCCATATTTACTTGACAGTGGGGAACAATTAAGTCTTATAAATCAATCAGCTTTGAAGCCAAATACTCCTATAAACAGGCAACAGACAATCCAAATCAAGGGGATCTCACCTCAACTGGTTAGAACTCAAGGAACAGTTATGCTGAGATTGTATTTAACTCCCAACCATTACCTAACTCATAAATTTCATGTTGTATCCGGAAAGTTGATATTAGCGAGCAAGGGTTACTAGGAAGAGATTTTATGCTCCAGCATGGAATCTTACATCTTTAAACGAGCAATTCTTGTATATATATATATATTTCGGATCTCAGAAACGGCTATGACGATTTGGATGAAATTTGATATTTAGATAACGTTTTGACTTTTAAGATTACCTAAATAGTTGTCTTCCCTACAAAAAAGCGAATTTACAAAATACGAACAATTATTTCACTTGATATCTCGAAAACGACACTACCGCCATCTCGTAGACAATTCAGGTACCAAAGAGCCTACAAATAGCTTCTCATTGATTTCAAAGAATATTTAAACGAACAGTTCTTGTATACTGGCTGACTCGTGGAAATATTAGCACTGCAAGACTAATTTTAAAACATTTAAAAAGGAAGATAATTAAAAATTTATCATTGGTTTTGTCAGAGGTGATATTTTACAGAAACTTCTTTGAAAATAATATTACCGGTACCAGTAATAAAATAATCATCGTTTACTTTTTGACCGTAAAAAGTGGTTGTTAGTTTGTCATTAAATACTACCATGCGAGCTATGAGCATAGTTTTATCGGAATGATTGAATTTTGCACTGATGATGTTCTACCATTACCGTGAAGTCACAATCTGATGATGAATTCTTGTAGAACTCGGCGATGCATGTCGAAAATAAACAATAAATGTTCTTGATATTTTGCTTGGTTATCGAGATATAGCATGTCAAAAATCAGTTATGGATATAGTTCCTTGTGCTTTTGGTGACGTTTCTTCTGGTCCAAGCCGTATTTCAACCTAACAACAACCATTAGTAACAAAATAAAACATTGAAAGTACATTACAACCGTATTGACATAGGGGTTTTGGTGGGTTTTTTTCTAGTCCAGGCCGGATCTAATCCTAACCTCTTCACTTGAGATATCAGAAAAATAAATTCTTTTATTTTCGATTTGTCTCGACGAGTTTCATACGAATTCGTCACCATAATTGACTATGGCAAAATTTATCTTCTGATCTAACTCGCATTTCAACCAACCACGTCAATTTTGAGATACGATATCTCGAGAACTAAGCGAGATATATAAACAATTTTACTTTTATTGTTTTTCGTCGAGCTACATAACAATCTATCATGAAGGGTTATCGTAAAATCCCCTAAATTACTACAAATCTCGCACCATTAACCGGCATTAAGATTTCTATTTATCATAATAATAGCATTTTTCTTTGAAAGCAATTTATGAGGCGGTCTCGCAAATGGATAAAGCGATTTGGATGAAATTTAATATGTAGATAAAGTTTTGCTTTTCAAATTTTTAACACGATTTTTTTTCTTTAAAAAAAAAAAAAAAAAAAAAGGAGCGATTTTTGTATTTGGTTTCTTGAAAACGGCTTTAACCTCATTACGTGGAAGGTTCAGATACCAGTAAGCATACTGATGTTAATTAAGCTTCTCTTTGGTTAACCGTGACACCTCAAAACGCCTAGGAAGCCTTCAAGCCTTTTACTTTAATCAAACTTTACTCGAAATCTTGGATACTGAACAGAAATCGAAAAATGCCGAGCGTAGATCGGTCACCCAAGTACTAGTAATTAATTATAAGAACAGAACAGTTTATGTTAAAGGTCATAACATTCCCATGTTGTCAAGGAAGGAAAAGCTTTCCACAGACCAGAAGGCCAGGGTAATAAATGCAAATGCTTTCCCAAAGTACAAGTGTAAGCAGAATTATCATGTTAGAAACTCTCAAAACAATTTCACCCGAAGTACCTCAGCCGACAGTAAGTAGACGCTAGGACGGACCCACAGTGGGTAAGTTCGGCTCTCGCTCGGTCAACACGCGACATCCTGTCGTGCACTGTGGTTGTTAGATGTTGGTAGCTATGGGGGTGTGGGAGATATGGGGGTTGAAAGTGGTCGACCTGCGGCAATTTCATATTTCTGCCAAAGACGCATTTGTCATGGTGTATCACTTTTCAGCGAAAACTATCTATTGCAGATCACTGGCGTTTGTGTGTGGTAGTAAAACACAGAGTCACACATCGATCACAACATTGGCTGAATTTCGGGAACTGTGGGAGTGTGGGAGATATGGTGGTTGAAAGTGGTAGATCAAGGATATTTTTGTATTTCATACAAAAAAATTCATCCGTAAATTTAATTTGCTGCCTGAACTACATAGCGCAGATGACTGGCATGTGTGTGGTAATAACATTGCATCTCCCATCGTGCGCTATGGTTGTTAGATGTCGGTAGCTGTCAATACAAAATCTTTACAAACACGAACGAAGTCGTGGGTACCATCTAGTTTATCATATTTTTATATTTTATATTTTTTAGTTTTTTACTATTTTTCAGTTATTATTTTTATTATTTCTCATTTTAATCTTTCTTGTGATTTATACTTGCGGTTATATTATTGTTGCTAACCAGTCACCTCCAACAATCAATTTTATTCTATGAGTGCCTGCGTCTAGTGCAAGGCTTGTGTGAGCTCAGCCACCTACTTTCTACTCAACAAAGGGTTTAACCCGAAATATTGTATATTTTTTGTGTTGCTTCTGCCCTCCTCCCTTCAACTTTGTGTGTATTTTATCTGTCCTTTCCATATAAATTCCTTATTATTAGTTTTATTTCAGAAAGTGGACAGAGTTTGCGTTAGTGGTTGTTTCTATAGCAACGAGAGCTTAAAAGTCTCTTTATAACAAATAAACACTTGAAACAGGTGAATATAATCACAGCCTTTGCTGTGATATGCTAAGACACACTTTGTAATTCTTGACCCAAAACAGTGATTTAACCATTTTATTAAAATTGTTTATGCACCAGCATCATTTTTTATTTCCAAATCTTACTCTTACAGTGTTACATTGAGTAATTACAAGGCTCTGCCAATATTTTAGATTTTCAGAGTTGCAACTAGTACTAACAATGTCTCAGAGAAAAACTCTCTAAGCTTGTAATGTTAGAATATAGGATATCAGTTCTAAGAGATGGTGAAGGAGACATAGTACATTCAACAGTGTAAAGCTAAGGTAACATCCACATGGGTAGCGAAACTACCTCACACCCAGTGCCCCCGATGACACATCTTCTCCCCCCTCTGCCCAGTGGTAGGTGACAGTTTGAGAAACTATCAGTCTAGCACATTCATTGTTATCGGATCTAAGTGAATGTTGATGTCTACAAGTGGCAGATGTATGAATTTTCCGAACCAGGGCAAAAACTGAGAGATTACCACCCCTGCCTCTTCGAACATTATTGTGCCTCCCCTATTATTGCTATTGTCGCCAGTAGTGGAGTTAAATAATAAAAAAAAAGAGGTTGTTGCAATGTAGATCTGCTGCACGATTTTGCCGCCCCCTGAAGTTGCCGCCTAGAGCAAGCATTGCGGTTTGACCCCCCCTCTCCCTCCTAGATCTGGCACTGATGTTTGTTGTTTAATTTTCTTGCTTATTGAAATAGAGGGTAGTGAAATCTTGTAAACAATCTCTCTCAGATACTGAATTGTGAATCAGTTTATCTTTTACTGACTTATTCAAATCTCTCATTAATCTTTAAGCTCTTTCTTGTCTACCAGGAAGATCATGTTACATAACATTTATGTAATTTGACCAGCTTTGACTCTTTATCTTTCTTACTTCTTTCCTGGATATAGCTGTTCTTCTTTAGCTCTAAGCGATTTTTTTCTACTGTAAGATTTGTTCCAGATATGACTCCACTCTTTAATGATCTTTGTGATATCATCATTCTATATTGTTATTCCTCATTTCTTCATTTTCTTATATTTTCCCAAAACCTCCTATGCAGCTACTATATTTTTTTTTTGTTAAATTATTTCCTCTCCACTGGATCATCAAGTCTTTATTAGTAGCAAAGATGTCTACTTTATTATTTTAGAGTTTTAGTAATTGGCTTTGCCATATTCCAACTCTTAGACATTGCCAATTTTGTAACAAGTAAAAAGAGATTGCTGTGAATATCTTTGCCTCTGTGTACCTTGCAGTCATGTACAAGATTTTCTGTCTTCTCACTAGCTAAAGTATAGTCAATTATTGGCCAATTACCTTGACAACTCTACAAAAGTCCTAATTCTTCCCTCAGCACATTGTGAATGCCTTATACACCTTCATCAAATCTTAAAACTAAGTGCTTTCTTCAAAGCAGTTTACTTGCTGTGTATGTGGTAACTTTTGCAGAAAAATATAGCTTCCCTCATTTGCAGTATTCCAACCATTTTAATTGATACCTATAATATGGGTCCCATACTTTCCCATCATACTTAAGCAAGATTTTGTAACCCAGGCTAACTTCCCTCAACACCCTCTCATACACTTGCAAGATTTTGAAATCTTTTCCTACCATCTTGCTAATATATCTGCCTATCGAATACAAACAAGTTTTTGAAATCTTTTTCTATCGTATCCTCAATATATACTGCTCAGCTATGTTTACCATCAAATAATATTTACACTTTGTGTATCAAACAACAATTTCTTTTCCACAGTACAATGATTAAACTATATTTTTTTCTATCAGTGAACCTAATTAGCAGACTCTAAAGCACTTATTTTCTTTCTGTATTGACCTACCCAACTGGATATTAATGCAGATTCCTATGAAGTTGGTTGAAATCCTCTCTTGTTTTAATACCATTACACAATATTATGTCATATACAAACAATACACTTTTGACTGTTGCCAATAAACAGAATTATTTAGAGAACTTAGACTGAAAACATTTAACCATTTATGTGATTAATATGGAATTGTACTCCATTTTTTAAAAGAATATATCCACAATAACAAAACAGGAACAGCAGTATGATGCAACTTGAATTCTAATAAGGACAGAGCAATTGGAGAAAGTTTGTCCTGGATTCCAACACTGGGCACAGCACATTGTTCTGCTAATGCAGAGTTTACACCCCAAAAAAAAATCAATGTTCTGCATATGTCTATATTTTTTGTGTGTGTTGACATTATTCTCCTATCATTTTTGGTATGTGGTGGTTCCTTCTTGTATTTTATTTCAGTTTACTAATGAGCACCTTTCTTTATCTAATAAAATAATAATAATTATTGTTATTGCCTTAACTAAAGTTACCCTTGTCAGATGTGTAAAGACTTTTACATACTCCTAAACAATTCATGAGCTACCTGAAATATTGGTGTTTATTTTGTACAATCCTCCTGTGTTCAGCTTTGGTAAATTATCAAATTACTTTCTCTATCTACATATTAATTAAAATAATGTACTGATTACACAACATTAAAAAAATGAGTAGTTAGAATAATGACATGACTTTAAATTTACAGTAATTCAGAAAAATACTAACCTGTTCATTGATTTCATGCATTTCATGAATTAGTTCTCTGCATCTCAACTCAGCCATGCAACGTGTTTGCTGGGCCTCTTGCACTTTTAATTGTGTAGCCTTCAAAGTATCAGGCAGGGTAGACAATGCCTGCAGCTGCCCCTGAAACTGACTCTGAAATATCAATTATTCTTTAAATTTGTTCTGTTCTTTACTTTGCCTTTAAATTAAGTCCTATTGAATGAAGAGCATACCTGTATATATATCACTTGTATATTAAGTTGGTCACGGATTCTCCTACTATCTGTCTCAGTTATATCTATCTTTCGCCTCAAGTCTTCAGCATCCTGCTTTGCTTTCGATACTGTAAATTTACAATCAAATTTTAACATAAATACAACAAATGCGTTATTCCATCAATTTTACTAACAAGACAGTTTACCTTTCTACAGTATTCTTCTATTTCTTCTGTATTTTCTTTAACCTCTGATCTTAATTCTTCTATCTCTCCCTGTACCTTCACATAAGCCATTTTCGTTTTACTTAGCCTCTGATCAAGCTCAGAACATTTTTCTTTGAACAAAGGAACCTAAAAATTTAAGAAACAATGTTCAACCTTAAATGTTACGCATTAAACAGAATTTTAACCAAGCCATTTTGATCTTGTATATTAAAATTCCATCTAAAAGATATTTTTACAGTTCATAGGAACAAGTCTCATTTATTCTCTTCCAAAATAATAATAATAATTATTGTTATTATTCTCAATCAGTCAATAGCAGAATCTGTTAAATCAGAAGCAATGTTAATGAAGTCAGAACAGAAACAAATCTCCATACTGCCTGTTTTATAAAATTAAAGTATTGCATTTTTTATATTAAGATAATTAAATATAAGTAACTAAAGTAACAGTGAATAAAAGGAGAAGATTTAGGTAAAACAGATAATTGGCTGGAGAAAAATAATAATTAAAAGTACAGAAAGACAAAGAGACTTGGATTTATTTTTCTTTCCTTTTTGAGATCAGTAAAGTTTATTTCCATCAAGTTCAGTTGAACTGGAAGAGGATATGGGGTAATGGGAAGAAATTGTTCCATGGACTTTTTAAGAAACATTCTTAAATTTTAGGAAACCATGGAAAATCAAAATTTCGGTGGCTGCATGAGACCTCAGAAATGACTCCTCACTCATTGGTTTTGGTCTGAATTTTTTTCATTCATTTCATTGTCAGAATATCCACATCTAAGCTGCCAGAATGCCCTAAGCATAAAAATGACAGAAATAATGAATTAAATTCATTCAAGAAGTAATATATTTAAAGTAAGTGAAGGAAAACAGTCTGAAAACAGAATTTCACATTTTGGCCTTAAGAAAAGTATGTAACATATTTAAAGATAAGGAAATTATATGTTGTAAGACCCTAGGCCGATACTGGGGCTGTAGTATCGCCTTAGTGCCTCAACTAACAGTTCTAACGGATTCAAAGTTCTGCGGAAATTTCATAAAATAATTTGGATTTGACCATGTAGCCTGACAGACTCAACGTAAATGCTTGAGGTCGCCACTAGATCTGTTACTACCACAAATCTAGAAAAGGTTTACTGTCTACTATGAAATCACAAGTCCACTTTACTCGAAAAATCTGAAGTTTATTTATTTAAAACAATCACAAGTTCAAAAATAGTATTACACTGTTGAGTAGGCAATCGAACACACTTTTCCAAAAGGTTGCAAGTTGTGGAGAGAAATTTAACTGACCGACCCCTTTAGTGAATTTATAAGTTCATGTTAGAAGTTAACCTCGCATGCCAAACACCAAAGTTCCAACATGGCTGACTCGGTAGCTTCACCTTCAACCGCCTTCCTCCCAGCTTCTACACTAAACTTGCGCAGATTATTCAAACATACTGCTCCGCGTACAAAAGGATAAAAGAATCTCAAACTGAAAGACAGAGAGAAGACAGACTACATTTGGCTAAGTTCCTATTTTAAACATCACTGATAAAATCATGCGCAGAATTGCTCGATCACTTCCCGGCGTAAGAATGAGACAACGTGTGCTTACCGCACGAACTATTATAGCCCTGCGCGTGCCTATGACCTTGGCAAATCTTTCTTTAATTAATATCTTCAAAAGTAGATGATAGTTTAATTTGAGATTTTTACAGGAACTTTCTATCATCCTGTTCTATCTATTTTAATTTAATTTACCATTCCAAAAGGTTTCTATCATCTTAAAACTGAATTCATCATGTGACCAATCTTGGCGGACTTTCCCGAACTTCCACCCGACAATTAGCAATAATCTATTTTCAAAAACTTGATTACCACACAAATACTAAAACTTTTTTATGGAAACCAATATATGTACGAAATCGTCTCAATTAGGGCTATCTACTGATGTAATTTTTAAATTAATATCTCTTTTAATAAAAAAGCTTATTTTTTCTCTTAATTAAAACTGCTAATTAAACTTTGCCGAATTATTTAATTTCACTACCAAAATATCGGGGACAGTGCTGACTACAGTTAGTGATAAAAGTTCAGCTGTTGCTTTACTCGATTTAAAGATATTACAAATCTTAGAATTTCTACTTTTCAAAACCTGAACTAAGCGGAATATCTCCTAAAATAAACGTTTCTCGATATTATAAATACACTTTAAAATGATTTTTATGGTGAATTGTTAGTGAGGGAAAGATTACAGGGAAATTACTTAAAGTTAATAACTACTCCTCTCAAAATTTCTAAGTCCAGCGTCGGCAACAAAATCGATCTACAGAATAATTTAACTACTGGGAAAACTAGAATTTGCCAAAATTCTAAGGTTCTTACAATGTACTATGCATTAACTTATTATCAGTATAGAAACCACAAAAATTAACTATATTATTAAATAACAAACTATCACTGAACACTAAGCATGAGAGAAAACTACACCAACTGATGCTGTTCTGAAAAAATTGGCAAATATGATTAGTCTAATTCAGCACTCAAAACCAAAAAGATTATACTTACAGAAAACTAAATAAATAATTTTATTTCTTGTAGAACATCAGAATTTCAGATCTAAAAAATTGTGCATGAATAACATGAATATTAAGGGAAATGTGATAGTAAAATGCTAGGGGGAATTGCACTTATGTACTCTTAAAATAAGTGAATGCATTGAACAAATTACATAAAAGCAATTTTTATCTAAACCTAGCAGAAATAGTTGAACACACTGCACTGACTGTCATTGAAGATAATACAAGTTTAAAAATAACTTGCATACATGAAATAACAAATCTGGAATAGTATTCAGTATATTTTTAGAATGATCTTGTATTTTTGCTTTGATACAATTTGATAACAGTCTTGTGAATTGTTGTATATGAGTTAATGACATAAGAAAATATTCTAGAGTCATTTGTTAATTTAGTGTTGTAGACATTCTTGAAAGTGCCCAATATACCAACAGTCCAGTAACGGGGTACTTTTACCTTGCATGTAGGAGATTTTTTGTAATATTTTTTTTTTAACTGCTTAATGTCTCTTAACAGCGAGTTCTTTAGAGACAGTAAAGGTTGGGGGACAAGGAATGGGAAAATATTTAGCCATGGCCTTTTGAAGGAAGCATCCCATCATTTGCCTGGAGTGATTTGGGAAACCATGGATGCCCGGACGGGGATTCGAACCGCCGCCCTCCCGAATGTGAGGCCAGAATTTCACATTTTGTATATATTAATGAGAGTATGCAGAAAGCAAGTTTTCAACCTCCGACACCCTCGGCACAATTTTCTGTGGCCAAAAAATGACAAAAATGTTGTACTTTTTCATTTTTTCATTTATAATTCCTTCCTGATGAGTCATAGCAATAAGTACTTTATTTCCAATTTGAAAAAAGGACAAAATTTCCTACAACTTTTGTAGCACAAAGTTTTTTCTAAACCCAAAATTACACACTTTTCCTAAGAGTTGGGTTTCCATCTACTTTGTCACTCTAAATGACCTGGAACATTAGATATACATGTATTTCTGTATGACATAGTATATATACGTACCATACTTTGATTACTGACGGTCAATTCAATAATCATTTGACATTGTTAACTGGGAGGTCCCAAAAGATTGTTTGGCAGCCATGTGACTGTTTTTGATTTGCCTTGCAATGCGCCCCTTTATGGCTATCTAACATACCTACAGCCTAACGTGGAATCCGAACCACAGATGCATTCTGGTTTATTTCATATGCATTCTGGCATATTTCAGGTTAATGGCCTTTGAAAATTGTAGTTGAGATCAGGATTTTGTTCTCCAGTCAGACACCTTAACCTCTGAGCTACCAGATTGCTTTATTACTGATGGAGTTTTTACAAGATTGCTAAAATGAAACAAAAATGTTATGTCGCAAAGTTTATTTACACAATCAAAATGAAGTCATAATAAGTAAAAAATTAGTCATAATTCCATTCTTTGGTTTGAAACAGTTTTCCATTTTAATTTGCTCCATACTACATGGGAAAGAATTGTCTCTATAAGAAGCATGTACATCTCTTCAAGATGAAACATCGAACATAAAAAGTTTTGTTATGGACGGAGAATGCCTCCTGCATGAGGTTATGTGGTATCTTAGTAAAAACTTTACTTCCATCAAGTGGAAAATATGAAGCCTAATTGAGAACGCACTATGGATCCAAAATCACAGTTATATTTGATGGATATCAAAGGAATGCAGCGTGGAGAGGAATAAAATCATCTGAAATGTTTTGTAATTTGAAAACATCAGATACTTCAGCAGACATCATTTTCAGTGAGGAAACAAGTGCTGCTGCAGTGACAAAGCAAATGAGAGCAGCAAGAATTGTGTTATTTTGATGCTAATGCAAAAACAGAAAAAGAAAGCCTCCAAGTTCAATAGGCAAAAGAAGATGCAACTGGATTGGTTGCTGATACAGCTATATACCAAGCAGCAAAATCTGACAGTGTAAAAATTTTAAGGGAATATATTGGCTGTCTTGTTCTGCTAATATGCCTCGATAACACTTATGAGAAGTAGTACTTCCATAAATCAGGGAAGAAAAGGAAGCAAAAATTCTCAGAACTCTTAGCCTATGGAGATTAGCATCTGGAGAACATGCAGCATAATAGCTTATTTTGGAATAGTATGGACAAATTGCTTGTGGTACATTGGAAGGCACAGATACAAAATGTTTACAAACTCTGCCCAAAAAATGCATTCAACCTAGCATGGTTGCAACCAAAATAAGATGCTGCAACATTTCACTCAATAAACACATACCACCAAGTATAAGCACGGCTGGGTCAAGAAACTTACCCATTGCCATGGGGATGAAGGAAAGATTCATCCAGTATTATTCCAGTTACAATAATAAAAGATGCTGCAACTAAGTTTATTAGGAAGATTGTATCATGTTCCTGCAAGAAAATTAGTGCTCCACCATGCAGCTGTCACAAATCAGGACAGCACTGTTCGGCTGATTGCATAAACTGCTCTGCCCTGTCTCATGAAATCATTGCCAACACTGAAGTAAATGACGGAGAGGAAGCATTCTTCAACCTCGAGGAAGCTCCTGATGCAATGGATGAATGAGACACAATTCTAGATGAAGACATTGATAACCCAGGACAATCCAAACGGAAAAGAAATTACGAATTTATTATGACTTAGTACCTTCACGCCATAATATTATGACTTCATTTTCATTCTATTACCATCAGTAACAGAGTGGTCTGGTAGCTCAGTGGTTAAGGTGTCTGACTGAAGGTCGAAATTGTAGTCTCAGCTGTTAATTTCAGAGGTCATTAAACTGACCTTCAGCTCTGCCACAGCTGCTGTGCAATCTGAAGTAAGCTAGAACGCTTCTGTGGTTTGGATTCCACGTTAAGCTGTGGGTTCCCTATACCTGGTATGATTACCTGGTGAGGTTAGATAGCCATAAAGAGGTGCATTGCATAGCAAATCGAAAGCACTGTCACCTGGCAGCTGAACAATCATTCGGGATCTCCCGACCAACAATTCCGTATAATTATTGAGTATGGTACGTATATATGCTATGTCATACAGAAATACATATATATTTTAATTATATATACAGGGGTTCTAAGTCATTTAGAGCGACAATGGAGGTGAAATCCAACTTTAGGAAAAGTGTGAAATTTTGCTGATTTTCGAAGAACTGTTGTTCGCTTAGTTTTGAATATATAAAAAACTTTGTACTACAAAAGTTGTAGGAAATTTTGTCCAATTTCAAAATGGAAATAATGTATGTCTTGCTAGGACTCATCAGGAAGGAGGCTTAAACGAAAAACTGAAAAAGTACTAAAATTTTGACATTTTTTGGCAACAGAAAATTGTGCCGAGGGTATTGGAGGCCAAAAACTTGGTTTTTGCATACTCTCATCAATATATTCAAGATAAGAAAAAAATCTACTGTGTGATATAATATTTGTGAGACACCCTTTTTACAACCCTGTTACTGGATTAAAATACTCTGCCATTAGGAATGACTCAGATTTTCCACAGCTGGTGCCAACATGGATAAAGGAGGAGCTTAATATTGGGTCTGCTCAGTTAAGGTTTGGTAGCACCGACAGAAGAGTCCCTGGTCATCCAGAAAACAACAAATAGGTTTTTTTATAACTGGAAGTAAATGTGTATGCCAACAAAACAGTAGGAATGGGAGGATACATGGGGCAAAAAAGATAAATTTAATTTAATTCCAATGGAGCCAATGGTGTCAATTTCCCTAAAAAAAAATGTAGTTTCACATTTTGTGAATTCTTATTTTAAAATATTTGATTGTTTCAACTGTAAAGAATTTCCCTCAGTTACCTGGTCCAGTCTATCCACTTCTTTATGCCTGAAATCCGATGTTAGCTTATTGTTGTTACCTTCTCTTTCCTTCTACCTGTTATTTCTATTTCATCTACCAATATCAGCCCCAAAATCTTCTCCATAATTATAATCCTTATACAATCCAATTACTTTCTTCAACCAACTTCTATTTCCAAATTATTCCCAACTCAGCACCTTTAACACCGCAGACAGAATTATCATATTAAGCTGTGTGCTGGACCTAAAATCATGGACCACGACCGATTACCGGATTTTCAGGATTGTGACCAATTACTAATTACCAGTTACCGGAATTTTAGGACTGCGACGGATTAACAGATTTTCATTGCAGCCAAAATTGGTTGTGTGCACCTGTATACCGACCTAAAAACACAATATGTGTGTCCATTGTGAGTAGGGGGCCCCCTCGCCATGCCCGCCTGGACTGGTTGACACAAATTTGTCTTTCAGAAACTGCTATTAACAAATGACTTTGACCAATTAGTGCACTAGAGTTCAGTTCCAGTGGCCATCTATATTTATGGCACATGAAATCAGTTGGGTGTGATGAGCACTGAGGTGTATGTTAAAGACATGCCATCCTATGTATGCATGGACATGTGTGTGTGTGTGTGTGTGTGTCTTCCTATATGGTTGTGTGTCTATTTTGAAAGGAACCTACTCGAACTCAACATTTCACTATCACTGGGCACCTGTTTGTTGATGGTATCAATTGGATGTGATGAACAATCCGTATGGGATATATACTGAGGTGTACGGCGAAAACATGTCATCCTCCGCACACACTCTAACACGTCTGTCTGATGTCTTTTTGGCGAGTCATGAGTAGTGTGTACACCTCCTCCTCAGGTATCATTCCCATTGTTTGCTGTATATTCTTTACAATTACCACTCCTGTTTTACCTATACTGTCCATACCTACATCCATTTGCTTTATACCTGCCCAAATCCTTCTTAAAACTTACTTATCCTTTCATCAGTGCATGTGTGTGTTTTATGCACAGAACAACTTGGTGAGTTCAGAGACAAGAGACAAACGTGATGTTCAGACTTTTCATTTGACTTACTGGCTGTTTGTTCTCCTTTCCAGGTATTAGAGTCCCTTCAGGCCATTTCCTCATCTATAGCTGTATGTATGCTCGTTTGGGCCAACTAGGATCAGGTTAAGCCTTTGTTTATCTTGAATTGTTGCTTTTGGATATGTACATAACCTTATTCCAAGTAGGGTTCTTTGCCTTAGAGGGGACCTACAGTTTAACTTGGAATCCGAACCACGGAAGCCTTCTGGTGTACTTTACATTACACAGCAATCTGTGCCAGGAGTGAAGATGGGGTTAAGGGCTTATGAAAATCACCATCGAGATTAGGAATCAAACAGGGGACGTTTCGTTCTCCATTCAGACACATTAACCACTGAGCCACCAAGCCACTTCGTTAGTTGATGTTTGCCATAAAGATGCTGAGATTAGATTCCACAGGTGTTGTTTGCCATCTTTGTAAAGAGGGCGACTTATAATAGAAAACCAAGTTGGAGCATAAACTTTAACAACATAATCTTGAGCATGGCAGCATCAACAGCAACAGTATTTCTTCAATTGTAAAATGAAACACAGCCAACCTGTTGCAATATTCATATAATTTATTGTTTACCGGTTTCGACCCGCCTTAAGGGAGTCTTCTTCAGAACCTGTGGATATTGTACATTATTAGTGCATCTGATGTTAAGCTTTGAGTTATAAACATGAAAATTTGTGCATACTCACTTGTTAAAAAGTATTACATAAATCTAAAAACTCTTCTCAATAAAATAGTACATTTTTTACTAAAGTCACACATTAAAATATATTTTATAGCTATCCATCCGGCAGCCAACGTGTATCACGTGTATCACATGGCGCCACCTGCGACACACGTATGGATGCAACAGATGTTATTAAAATTGAACAGCGTCTAGTTATAAAAATGTTTGACATGCACAAAAATAGAATTTTGAGGAGACCAATAGTTGTCTAACGTGTCGTATTATTGAGTTATGAGTATGGATGAGAAGCTCTAAAAAAATTGCCTGTTAGCAAGGTGGATCTAATCATTAAGTAGATTATTATCTTTATGTATTAAATGTTTACAAATTTCAAGTTCTTCTTTTAGGTCTAATTTACGGCCCTTGCTTTCTCTGTGTAAGATTATCGTGTCTTCCAATTTATTAGGGAAATGATTCTCTGATTGTAAATGTTCGGCAAAAGTGGATTTAATTATATTATTACATTTCTTTTTAACCAGGTGTTCTTTGTACCTTACTTTAACTTGTCTACCAATGTAGTATTTTTGGCAGTTACTGCATTTTATTTTGTATACACCTGAACACGAAAATGGATCTGCAGCTGTACCAATGGTGTGTATTAAATTTTTCTTTAAAGAATTGTTTGCGGTAAACATCACTTTGCAACCATATTTCTTTGTTAAAAGTCTTTTTATTCTATACGATACATTACATAACAAAGAAATATGGTTGCAAAGTGATGTTTACCGCAAACAATTCTTTAAAGAAAAATTTAATACACAACATTGGTACAGCTGCAGATCCATTTTCGTGTTCAGGCATATACAAAATAAAATGCAGTAACTGCCAAAAATACTACATTGGTAGACAAGTTAAAGTAAGGTACAAAGAACACCTGGTTAAAAAGAAATGTAATAATATAATTAAATCCACTTTTGCCGAACATTTACAATCAGAGAATCATTTCCCTAATAAATTGGAAGACAC
The DNA here is from genome assembly GCA_031002005.1 of Vandiemenella viatica. NCBI lineage: Eukaryota > Metazoa > Arthropoda > Insecta > Orthoptera > Morabidae > Vandiemenella > Vandiemenella viatica. The sequence goes on from CM061920.1 coordinate 165,066,146, forward strand.
GATAATCTTACACAGAGAAAGCAAGGGCTGGAAATTAGACCTAAAAGAAGAACTTGAAATTTGCAAACATTTAATACATAAAGATAATAATCTACTTAATGATTAGATCCACCTTGCTAATAGGCAATTTTTTTAGAGCTTCTCAACCATACTCATAACTCAATAATACGACACGTTAGACAACTATTGGTCTCCTCAAAATTCTATTTTGTGCATGTCAAACATTTTTATAACTAGACGCTGTTCAATTTTAATAACATCTGTTGCATCCATACGTGTGTCGCAGGTGGCGCCATGTGCCATTAAACTAGTTACCACCACAACGTACAGGCTAGTCGGCAGTAAGCTGCCGTCGAGATTAGATGTGATGCTGGCTCTGTGATACACGTTGGCTGCCGGATGGATAGCTATAAAATATATTTTAATGTGTGACTTAAGTAAAAAATGTACTATTTTATTGAGAAGAGTTTTTAGATTTATGTAATACTTTTTAACAAGTGAGTATGCACAAATTTTCATGTTTATAACTCAAAGCTTAACATCAGATGCACTAATAATGTACAATATCCACAGGTTCTGAAGAAGACTCCCTTAAGGTGGGTCGAAACCGGTAAACAATAAATTCAATGAATATTGCAACAGGTTGGCTGTGTTTCATTTTACAATTTAACAACATATATTGCTGTAGCAATTGTATTTCCAGAAGGATGGGGGAACTTGTCTTGCAGGTATGCCATGCAGGAGACAGCAAACAATCATGAGCCATGTCCACTATGAAAAGAACATCCGGCAATTGGAATAGCGAATGTCTGCTGCTGAATTTTCCAAGTTTGTTGAAGAGCTAGCTAAAGGTTTCTTATTATTAAGAGGTGAGAATGGGTGTTTAAGACGATAAGTGCAAACATGTACATCTTCGTCATTACACTCGCATTCACAGTAATGTGTGATGCAGAGAGTATTTGGCACCAATTCAAAACCTTTTCCATGCTATAGCATAATGCCATTATTGTCCAGTCACAAAGTATAAGGCAATGTGCATAACTAACAAAAATTAAAAGCTTAGTTATTGATGTGAGTAATTCCTTGGCGTATAAGCAACATGTAATGGGGGCTTGCAGGCTTGCAAATAACTTCGGCCATAGGCAAAGCTACTTCTAGACTACGAATTTTGATTTTTGGATTACTTTAACACACGAAGAAAGGAGATAGCTATACTCTTGTTTGAGATGTGTCACAAGGGGTTGATTGACCTTTTTTTTTTTAGTGAAAGTACAGAAACGAGCCACTCAATTTGTGATTGCTTGCCACAATTCTTATGAAAGAATAACAGAATTGATATATGGATTGCAGTGCCATAGGTTTGAACATATTGGTAAAAATGCAGTACCCAATTTCATTTACTAGTGCGATAAAATATTTGATACCAATGATAGGAGAGACAAGATTAGAGAAATAAGGCATCATGCTGATGGTTATATGAATTCATTCTTCCCTCATATCATTCAAGTTTGAGACACTTGTAATAAGCTATAGGAAAATAATCAACTTCCTTTCCCTTTATGAGTTTTTGCCATGGTCAAATTGAAAGCTTTGATTTTTACAGTCTTCTGAAAGGCTCTATCAATCATATCACAAATATTTTCCACTTGTGCCCAAGAACTGAGTTTGGAGAGTTGGAAAATAGGTTTGAAAAATATTACAAGCTGATGGTTTGACATCAGTGGAGATATTGACATGTAATCACATCAGAAATGTCGTGAGGAAAGAAACTGGTTTTCAAAAAGGCAACTTTGCTTCAGGCAAATATATTCACGTGCATCTCAATGGGCATACTTAAGATAAAATGGTCAAGGGAGTTTAAGTTAATGCCTTAGCAATAGAATTGAAATGCACATAGATTACTTTTGTTGGGAAGGACTAATTGCTTACCTCAAAGTTAGAAACTCTTAATTCATCGAGATTATACACACATACATCAGTAAATCACTTCAATGCCTCTTTGAGCTTAAAAATTGGCTGGGATCTCGCTGTATACCTCATCTTTTTCAGCATCAGAAAAATCATCCCACTTAATATTGTACATCCTTTAAAATATTGGAAATGTAGCTGAAATTCATGAGTTATCATTAATGCTGTTAACTATTATATTTGTTCATAAGGAAGCCATCTCTAATCAACATGATGTGCAAAAGTGAGTATGTTTCCCATCTTTTAGTCGGTGAATGAATTTTTAATTAGCACTATGTGAAAGGGAAGAGTGGTCTATAACCATGAAGTAGTAATGATTTTAGGTATAACAGTGTAAATAGTTATCACTTCTAGGTAATGAAGCCTGGGACTGAAATAAGCTATCAAGGAACAATCTCATTTCAGGTACCATTTTTCGCTGTGCTAGTGATGGAACAGAAATGTTCAGTTTGCTTATAATATAGAAAAGGTTTTCTTGATTAATCAAATCAATTTCACGAAATCAGACAAAAAACGTACTCAAATATATCATCTTCAATTTTCTACCATCTCAAATTCCTGAGATGGGTTTTCATGTGGAAAGGATAGATAAAATACACCCACCAGTCACCAAAGTTCTAGGGAGGAGGGCAGTAGCAACACAAAATACAATATTTCAGGTTAAACCCTTTGTCATGCTAAAAGGAGTAAGTGGCTGAGCTCGCGCAAGCCTTGCAGCCCACACAGCCATTCATAGAATTAAATTGACCATTGGAGGTGGTGGGGGGAACAACGATAATATAATCGCAAATGTAAATCACGAGAATGATTAAAATTGGAAATAATAATAATAATAATAATCATTGAAAAAATAATAAATAAATTTAAAAAAATCGAAAAATTTGGAAAAAGAGTATATAAATATATATGAATCTATTTTACTGGCTAGTGATGGGTGTAAAGGGTGATGATGGAAGATGATATTAGAAATTAAGGCCTGGGGACGTCTAGTCTCGAGGATGTATTGATATGGAAATTCCCACCTGCAGAAGTTGTTCCTGGAAGTACTCTAATGGTGCTGACTGTCAGGCAGTTATTAAGGTCGCGGGTGTTGTGAGTACTGGCGTGGTGAGCATCAGGGAGGTATAAGTTTTGGGGGTAAACTGTTTGCCTGTAATTATTCATTCTAATGGATAATGAGCTTGATGTAAGGCCAATGTAGGAACTTGGACAATGGAGGCAGCTGACCTGGTATATGAGATGGACCCAAGTGACATGACATACTCTGTGATAGGTTTCACCAGTTGTAGGGTTGCAATAGGTTTCAGGTCTGTTCAATGCATGATCTTACTCTTCTGAAGCCTGCCTGGTATTCACCCATTTGTGAATCTTCATGAGGTAGTAGCATGTTGAGTAATGTTTTGGAGAGGATTTTATACATGCCTGGCAGCAGTGAGATACCTCTGTATTTGTTGGGATTCATCTTGTTATCCTTTACATGGAGGGAATGGATTAGTGCACATTTCTATTCTTGTTGGATTTTCTCTGTGACCATAATTTCTGTAACATTTTTATTATTATTATTGGTGATATTTTCATCTCCAAGCTTCAAGAACTGGAATAATTTCATCTTCTCCCAGTGCTATGTTGTTTTTCATTTGTTTTGTGATCTTCTTTATCTCTTCCACCTGGGTGGTGTAGAATCCGGATTTGGTGCAGATTCTGTGAGGGTTAATTTTCCCGTTAGTTTCTCTCAGTTGAGGAGCTTTTCAAAGTATCGTGCGAGAATTTTGCAGTTTTCGTTTCAAGGGATCCATTTGGTCTTTTGAAGAGAAAGTTTGGAGGTTAGTAACCTGTAATATTTTCTCTGAAAGTACTATACAAGTTTCTTGTATTATTTCTCTTGGAGGTCCCCAATCTCTTGTATCCTGTTTCTGTCGTATAAATATTTTATTTTCCAATTTCTTTCAAGTTTTGTTCCCAGACTTTTTTAAATTGCTGCCATGTTTCAGCTGTTCTGTTACTACTGAATGTTGTCCATGCCTGAATCCTTCATCACACATCATATAAATTATTCATAAATATAAAGAAATATAGCAAATATTAATTATCATCTATCAATTATTATTCAATTAATAAACCTTTTAATACAAATATTGGGTAATGTAAAGATTGTAAATACATTCGAGGAAATCTTACTGAAGAGTCAAAAGTAAGAAAAGTGTCCTCTGAACCGTGAATGAGGTTAGCAAATGATGTTCACAAGTTCTATTCTTCAACTGCTGATCGATAAGATGCTGCCTACCATAGTTGTGTCATTGCAACCAAACACCCTCAGGAAAAGCACATGGAATTACAAGTTCAAAAGCTTTAATAACTACATGAAAGAGCAGGCATACATATTAAGATAAAACGAATGACAAATGATGATTAAGATCACCAATACACACAATAGAGGAAGATTAAAAACACAATATTGATTATTCACTCATGCATGTCAACAGGAAGACAGCACTCCCCTAATCTTAGCTTTCCCATGACACTCCAAGTGATCGAGGTATCTGAATGCTGAAATAAAGTTTTTAAAAGAAATAAAAAATATTTTAAAACAAGAAATTAAATAAAAACAAAGTGAGAAATAGAATTAATACTGAATTCTAAAAACACATATTTTAACTACAAACAAATGTGTTTTAGACATTAAAACTTGAACATCTATTCCACTGCTACTCGCTGTTTACAACACTTACAAAATAAATTTATCTTCCTGACTTGAAGTTTAGGGAATTATAGTTGTGCAATTGCACAACAATGACTTAAATTTACATTCATACTGACACCTTATGTTACAAGGGTTATGTCCCTGATCATTGTGTTTCAAAGTTATTGTTTTACACTATAGGTGTACTGAAATGTTATTTTACTGTTCATCCATTCCATACCTGAAAGGAATGAGTTATGTATGCATGAACATTGATTTCAATTTTCACGATTATTTCAGGACTTTAAGTACTAAAACCGTTTTGGTAAATTACTTTCTTTGCACATGTTTGACTTATGTTTGCGTTTGGTGTGGGCCTCTTTGTGGTGCAGGCCCATAGGCTACAGCCTAGGTAGCCTATGCTTAAATGAGGCCCTTTAGGTCAGTATTATTACACACTCAGTCATTGCAAAGCTATCAAAATAAAGTGGAAACATCCAAGTGAGTACTAATATGCCTCCTTGGCATCAAAAGGCCCAATTTCAGCATGTGGGTGAATTTGAACATGGTAGAATGATCAGTTTCGGGATGTCATACTGTGACATTATTGTCCCTGCAGTATAAGCAGCTATGACAATAATGCATCTGTCGAACCAGTGGACATAAGAGGTTCCCACACAGTGACAAGCGGGTATTAACCTCTCAATGAGACCACAGTGCAGGATGACCACCATGTTGTCCACATGCCAGTAACATATTGAACACCGTTGTCCATAGCGTTTATTCGATGTTTGAGCACAGCAACGGATGTGGACATTTCGGTGTTGAACAAGTTACTGATGCTGCTGAGGGAAGGACTGATGCTACTTATGGCATTGCGTCAGCTTTCATTGGCTAGAAACCACCAATTACTCAGACTGGAATGAGTGTGTGAACACTGTCATCGGTGTGTTGACTGGCAAGATGTGTTTACCAACGAATCCATCTTCAATTTGTCCTACAGTCATAACCACGTACATGTTTGATGCTGTCGTGAAAACTGCATTGTTGGGAGGCATGGCATACAAACACCAAGTGTGATGATTCGGGGCACCATGCGATCATGCCTGCTATGTTCTGAGGGCAATTTAAACAGCAAATGCTACATGTGGGAGATTTCTGAGCCCGTGAATCTGTCCCTCCTGGAAAAAGCTCCATAACACATATTTCAGCAGGAGAATGCCCAGCCAAGGGCAAGGAATGTGAATTCTCCAGTTTCTAATAGTTTAGCCATTATTAATTATTGAAATCAGAAAGTTGTTAATTTATCTTATTTTCCTTTCATTCCAAAGGTATTTAATCTCACATAAAGCTTTAGTACTCAGATAATTACATTTTGCTTCTGGTTTCATTTAGCATATTATTTGAAGCTTTATTTTTTTTTAGGTGTTATTTCATCAAATGTGTTTCCCCGTCTTGCGTTGCACCATAACAGATGTTATTATTTTTCAAAATTAAATATCTCCTGTTTCCTTTCATCTTTCACATGGGACTACTCTTAGCAAAATTTTGATGCCCTTTCATTTATTTAGTAAGCTCCTTTCAAAATATCTGTAAATAAAAATCACCTAGAATCATCTGCCTTCCTTCCTACGGTATAACATCTGGAATTCGACATGTTAGTGAACATATTAGAAAAGTCTTTCAGTTCATGGCAGTATTCGAGTATTTTATTTCTAACTGATTAATATGACAAGCAAGGAGATTGATAAAGCAGACAGATTAAGAAAGTCATGAACAATGCCACAACTGATGTAATAAGACAATGTTTGATGTGCCAAGACTTCCAATAGAAAAACAGAGGTCACATGAGAGAAAGGGCGATTGTCATCAGTGATCTCGAACCTACCGATTTTGGGTCTGTCCTACTGAAATGTAACAATTTTTCCATGATTTCTGAGAATACAAGGAAATATTCCTGAATTTTTTCCCGATTTTACATTTTCAAGTTGGAATGTCTATTGGTTTAGGTTTTATGGGAAATTCCTTAATCGGTTATATGAGAAGTAGTTGTCTATTGCAGAATGTACCCAATACCTTTTGGGGAATACCCTGATGCTCCAAATTTTTGAAAGTTTTAGGGATTTCCCGAGCTAATTTGTTTGTCTGTACAAACGAGAATTCGGATTTTACTTCTTTATTAGTTTTCATCACTTCAAAGAGCAACTTTCTCCGAGTTACTAAGTCAAAATGCCATCATACGAAGAACAGAGTACAGGCGCGAGTATAAAAATATAAGCAATACCTACAATTTTTTAGAAAAGAATGGGAAGAAGAATTTTCAGGTTGGGTGCAAAAAGTCATAAAACCACAAACTATGCTTATTATAAGAGTTGTAATAAGGATATTAATAGTACATCAGGGAAGGACACTCTCAAAAACAATTTTTCACAAGCACATTCGGTATCATCAAAGAATATAAAATCATGAAGATATCAGCATTTACTGTGACAAATATCAAACCTGATATACAGGGTGTTAAAGTTTACATGCATTGAAGACGAATGGGACAAACCAGGAAGGTTACAAAACAGTACGGGATTCATGAAGGCGAAGGGCTGAGGCATGCATTGCGGGGGACGGGCGTCACATTTTATTGTTTTATATCAAATTCCATTTCCTTCTAGAATTAATTTTATTTCTGTTTTTACAGGCTGTTTTCTTTTACTTTTTAAAATCCTTCATTTACAAAGCCTCGCTTGGTTTGTCTACATCATGCAACAACTAATCCTCGAGCGTTAAAACTTTTTGTAAACCAAATTATGCTTTAAATCGATTTTTCCGCTCATGTAGAGCTTATGTTCAAGTGATTGTCTTTATGTTTAGAACTCATGAGAATGTTGATGGAATTCTGCTTTATACTTTAGATCTACCTGCATCAATCAATACTGACCCCATGTGACCTCAAAAACTGCTTTGATGCCAAACTTGGCTTTATACAGCTCTTGCTGTAATGCTATAAATTTTACTACATTTCCCGAAGTGGTAGAATGCTTTTACTATGTTCCATGTTACAACGTCTTGAGGCTCCGATTGCAGCACGTGGACTTTAACAGTGTATTGAATTCTCACAGTCAAAGAGCATGCATAGTTTTGTAATTCTAATCATTTCTGTATTATTATCTCCTTAATCAGTAAAATAAATTTAATTGTGTTCACATGTCTCCTTCTTGGTGTTGTAATTTTCGCAAACAATAGTGTATTTTCAGTTAAAAAGAATAGAAAAATCTAAATTTCATTATTAATCTTTATCACAAAATACCTGACAGTTCATGAAACTGGTGTTAACAGAAAGAAATGAATAGCAAACTTCAAAGTATTAAATCAGTTCTCTAGGTGTTAAAAATTACAAAATACCTCGTCAGTTTTCAATAGCAGATTCTTTAAGGTTTCTTCCAGCTCACTTGCTTCAGTTTGGGCTATTGTGTGTGCTGCAAGTGCTTGCTCAAGAGACTCCTTTAGCACATGAGTTTCATTCTGCAGTGACTTGAGAGCACTGATGTTCCTACCATAATCCTCCTGCGTCTGATAGTATAGGTCCTGAAGATTCCTCAATTCATCTTCAGGTGTCACCTGTAAATTAGAAACCAACCTACATGTAAAGAACCATTTAAGGTTTCAATATTATCTCGGTTGTCTGGTTGAAGCAGTGTAAATTGGTTGAAACCTCACATTTCAGGAATCATTTGGTGGTTTTATACAGAGGACTATCATGCCTGGAATCACTGCAACCTATAAATAGCTTTGCTGTACAGAGGAACCAGACGACAATGGACACGTCAGTCATTTCACTGATGCTGCTGGTACAATGAACCCATAAATTGATGAAAACCTGAAACGTCAAGTTTCAAAAAATTGATGCAGTTTCATCCAGGCAACTAAGTTATCAACCATTTAAGGTATTAGAGAGCAACACAATATGTTTTAATGTATATATATAAAAAATGAGTTATTTTATACATATATAAAATTCATTCTTCTATTGATGTACCATATACATAAAATAATAAAAGATTATTTTTTGCATCTAATTTATTACATTAGATGCTTACTACAAAGATTGATCCAAAATACTGAAGCATTGCAGAGCCGGATCAAGTCAGGGAGGGGAGAGGGGGAGCAACTTCAGGGGATGGAAAATTCAATAATGCTCGAAGGGGAAACAATCTCATAGTTCTACCCCCACTAGGAAAATTCCACTAAGGTATTGAAAAACAACAAATAGTTTATTTTACATATAAATAATTTTTTGATTATAGATGGAATTTCCTCAACTGAAATATAATTAGTAAAATAAAACTGCACAGTACCAATGTGTGTATTAATTTCAGTGTTATTTTTTTTATTACAGTGTTTATATTGTGAACAGTATTATGTTTTACATTTTGTTTCAGTTATGATTAAAAAGCATGTACCACATCAGAAAGCCATTATCAATATCTTTGAGTTGATTGAATACCCCTACACATCAGTTTTTCAATTACACAAATATTCACTTTAACTTTTTCCACTAAATCCTGCCTCAATAATTTATTTCAAATTGAATTTTTTTTTACAACTTCCTTATGCCTGAGTTCAAGTGCCAACTTATGTTTATAATATTCCCTACAACATAACACTCCTTATTCTGTACCATTCATCCAGTCCTCAGTGGCAATGCATGCGTCAGACACAACAGGTAATCTCTTTACCTGTCTCCTGTCTCCAAATGAAACCAGACAAAGATCTCATTTCAAATCGCTAGCGATATGTGTTCTACAGTTATTAACGAAAACGAATTATAGCTTCTCTCATTTTCATCAACTCCTTTGTTTGATATCATAGTATGGGTTCCAGGATACTACACCATACTTAAGATGGGGTTTACATCCAAATTCCCTCACTTCCTTAATTACAAGGCGTATTTTTTAAGTAAGTACCGTTTTGTCACGCCGTGGCTGCAGCGCTACGGTCGGCGTTCCGCGCATGCGCACTGGGTACCTGCATCTCTTGCCTACACACTGACGCCATTACAGTCTAATTCTTCCTTATTTACGTTGTTCACTGAGTGTTTAAGATGCCTCCGATAATCGTGAGTCCCGCCGACTGTGAAGTATGGGCTGTTATAAGATTTCTTTGTGCTAAAGGCCTAAAACCAATCGAAATTCATCGTGAGATCTGTGCAACCAAACATTTAGGCAGTGCTTTGACTTTCCTTGAGCGGTACCACAATGATAGAGATGATTTCTTAAGCCAAATTGTTATCGGCGATGAGACATGGGTGGCCTACGTCTCACCTGAATCAAAGCAACAGTCCATGGAATGGCAGCATTCAGATTCACCCAAAAAAAGTGAAGTTCAAGCAAACGATTTCTGCCCAGAAAATCATGTGCACAGTTTTTTGGAACAGAAAAGGAGTATTGCTCATGGAATATCTGCCTCATAATGAGACAATCAATGCAGCAGCTTATTGTGAGACATTGAACAATCTGCGCTATTCAATCCAGAACAAAAGACGTGGCAAGTTGAGCAAGGGCATCGTTTTGCTGCATGACAATGCCCATCCACATGTGGCTAATCAGACCAAAGATCTCATCACATCTTTTCGATGGGAAACTCTAGATCATCCTCCAAAGAGCCCTGATCTGGCGCCCAGTGACTACCATCTGTTCCTGCACTTGAAGAAACAACTGGGCGGTCAGTGTCTTGAAGACGATAACGAAGTCAAAACAGTTGTGATGCAGTGATTAACAAGTCAGGCGGCAGACTTCTATGAGGAGGGTTTTCAAAAACTGGTACTACGTTATGACAAGTGCCTCAATATTGAAGGGAATTATGTAAAAAATTAGAGTAAGGTACAGGCTTTCATGTAAAAATAAAATTATTGATATATATTTACACATCTTTTTTTAATTTCAAAACGGTACTTACTTAAAAAACATGCCTCGTAGATGTTGGGTTTTGAAAAACTTTCCTTACCATTTGCTCAGCATTTTTTTTTCTTTTTTTCCCTAAGTAACCTTTAGCACTAACTAGATATTTCCCTTGTGTTCATGAACATGAAATGAATTTTTTTTTTTTTTTTTACTTGTAAATTTTTATTATTGATTTAGCAGAAAATGTATACAAATCATTAATAAAAAAAATCATGTACTAAATTTAATACAGACTCCTGGTTCCCCCTGTCTCCTCCTCCCCTAAGAGTTCTAGCCTGAGCTGCCAAAGGAGTGAGGTTTAATAATAGGATTCTCAAGACCCCCAGGATTCGCTGCTGAAAATTTGAGAAGTTTTATTTGTATACAGTGCCATAAAACTTTACAGATTATTTTTGTTGTTGTTGTTTTGATCCAATTTTAATATTTCATCTTCCCATGTGATGAAATATGATGATAGTGATCTTGATTAAAAAGTAGGTCTATATTAGGGTTACCAGATTTTTTTCTCCAAATCCGGGGACACTTCACAACTTTTTCACAAAAATCCGGGGACGTTTTCAGCATTTGTCTGATGATGCGTTACACTTTCATAAGTTATGTGATTAAAGGATGTGTCAACTTAAAAGCCAATTATTGTTTATATTTTGTATTTTAAATGAGGATCACAGACAGCCATGTTGCACACAGCTGTTGTGTCCAAGACACAGTATCCTTGTAATTTTCTTTTATTCCTATGCACGTACAAGGAAAGACGGGCGCTTCATATCTCTAGCTATAACGAATGCACTGGGAAATCATTGTATTTATAGATCTTTTGCTTGATTAAAACTTTTTTGAGGAAATCAGTAAAAATCTGGGGACATTGCGGGGACGAAATCTGTCAGGGGACAGAGAGCTAAGTACGGGGACTGTCCCTGGCAAACGTGGACGTCTGGTAACCCAATCTATTTGGAGCAACAAATTTTTTTTTATTTAAAGCAAAAATAGTATTGCAATATATATATATATATTTTAGCTTCAACATAAGTACAATTTACAAATATAATACATTAAAAAATTATGTGTAGTATTTTATTCTTTGGCATATTTCTCAGGTGAGTGTCATTGTTTAAAAGAATGTGAAATTTTTCACAATTTGTTAAATTATATTTCACACATAATATGGCTTTCACAGTTTCAGCACTTTTGTGATGTCCACACTTTATTTACCGTAGTAAAAACGCGTTCAGTCGCAGCATTAGTTCCTGGTAAAGACAGCGCGTATTATTCAATTTTTAGTGTATTATTGTATAGAACATGTTTTTTTTTTTCAAAATTATGAAATATTTCTAACCATTTGTTCTCTATTGTGACTTTTGCTGAAAATTTAACCTTTTCCTTGTCAATATATTTTTTTAATGATGCTACTTTATTAAAAAGATCATTTTTGGGAATATTACTATACGGAAAATTTTGATTAATATGATCGAATGATTTTTGCACATCATTCCAATTAAGTTCTGAATTAGCTGTGATGCAAGTCATAACTTTCATGGCCGGTGCTAGACTTTTTGGTGCCTCTATAAAATACAGTATAAATAATATGAGTGCTGTCTGCTAAATTCAAGAACATTTATGTATTTAGGAAATAAATTAATTACCTAAATTATCTGAATAGCTAATTTGTTGACATCACTTGTTTAGCTATCACTAGGACGCAGCACGATATGTATCGTCCGACAGGCAGTTACAAAATGTTTTCGTCGTTGTCTCTGGCTTTCGTCGTTGCCAGTGTCAAAAATGCCTTTGTTCATCAAGTCTAAACAATGGTGGTTGAATGTTAACAACTGATCAACAATGGGACCTTCGATAAGCAGTACTTGATAAATAACTTCTCGATAATCCGTTCTCAACAATTTTTTGTTTTTATTAAAGTTTAATATTATAAAATAAACAAAAATAACATAAAACTCATATCCTGACGAAATAACCACATGGCCACCGAAAGCCGTATATTCCCTTCCTGTTCTCCTGCCGTTCCCTAGATTAACATGCATTCTTTCAAAAAATCGGGACTTTTTTAAAACGACGCGGGACGAATTGTTAAAAATTGGGACTGTCCCGCCAAAAGTGAGACGTCTAGTCACCTTAGTGATGTGAAACAGATCGTCATGAATTCCCGCTCTACAACAAGGCCAAAGCAGATCGTCATCCAGTACCAGGATGGGGTGATATCCGGGAAGCATGAAAATTATATATTCCGGCCTTGGAAGCTCTCGACAAACCGTGTTAATATCTTAGTCTGAAATCTCTTGATTATCAACAATAATATATTAACTCATTTTATTTTATTTATTTATTCCAGTTTTGGTTCTCTTCACAAAATGGTGAGAAATTATACAAAAAAAAAAAAAAAAAAAAAAAAAAAAAAAAAAAAAAAAAAAAAAAATCCCAAACGGGAAATAAATATTCAGTACAAGATCTGATGTTAGCTGTTGATGAAGTAAAAGCAGGGATGATGAATGCATATCATGCTTCAAAGGTTTTTGGTATCCCACTAAATATATTGCTGGATCACATGAAGGGAAGAAGAGGCATTAAATTGACCTCTCTATGCCGTCTGACTGCTCTGCCGTCGGAATTAGAAAAAAATATAGCTGCAGGCATTATTGATATGGTAAAGCATGGGTTTGCTTTGAGTAGATAAGAAGTTTTGTTTTTGGTGGAAGAATTTGTTATAAGTAACCAGTTGAAGACCACTTTCAAAAATCATAAACCAAACAGTGACTGGCTATTTTCATTTATGAAGCGAAATAACTTGTCTTCAAGCCTCAAAGTATTGAAATTGCAAGAAAACTATGTGTTAATCCTTGTGTTATTTATAAATATTTTTCCCAACTTGATAAAAGGACTTGGACTTGAAAATAAACCTCATCTAATTTTAAACTTAGACAAGACACGATTCTCTAGGGATCCATCCAAAATTAAAGTTATTGGTGGAAGAGGACTCACTTCTACAAGGACAACTAGTAGCCCTGGTAGAGATAACATATCAGTTTTGTTAACTGTGGCAGCTAGTGGAGCCAAGATCGCTCCATTGGTCATTTTTAAGGGCAAGAATATTTGGGATATATAAGAACGAAGGCTATCTCGGCGTTGAAAATGTATGAAATGCATTCTTGACGCGGCTAGTTACCCGAGAGCATTTCATACAATATTTGGAATGATTGACAACCCTCAATTGATGACGTATGCACAAGACTGACCTATGCAGCAACAGCTAACGGCTGGATGGAATCAGATATTTTTGAACTTTTTAAAAAACATTCCACCCAGTTCTTGGCAGGTAGAGACCTGCCCTTCTGATCTGTGATAGTGATAAAATGCATGTATCGTTAAATCAAGTAGAATTGGCTAGGCAAGAAAATGTTACAATTTTAATTTTGCCCACTCATTCATCTCACTTTCTGCAGCCGTTAGACCTTTGTGTCATGAAATCGTTAGAAAGTAAATGGGATAGTGAACTTGTAAAATGGCAGAAACATCATATTGGTCAAAAATTGCAAAAAAAGAGTTTCTAAAGATTATTAGCTCTTTATGGAGTGATTTAGATCCATCAATAATAAAGTCAGGTTTTAGAAAGGCAGGTATTTACCCCTTTAACGGAGAAGTAATACCAGAGAGTATGTGTGATCCAACAGCTTACGCAATTCATCCTTCAACATCTTCAACTCATGTGCCTGCCACACAAGTTGGAAAAACATTTCAGGAATTACTTTTAGAGACCATTTGAAGCCACAAAATGCAGATGAAAACCAAGAAAACCAAGTTAGCTGGAGGATCAGAAGTCATCACTTCACATTAAATCCATAACAGCCTTATTGCTCAAAAAGAGAAAAAGGAGCTGCAGGAAAGATTGAAATTGATATTAAAAAAAAAAAAATGCTGGCACAAACTGCCAGCAGCAAACAAAATGATAAAAAGAGAAAGGTATTAGTGTTGAGCAAAACTTCGTCAAAATCTGATGATGATGAATGCAGTCACCAAAATTCTGACGGTGAAAATAATTCTCATTCGTTAATGGAAACAGTCACTGAGCAAAGTGAATATCATCAATTAAAAATAACGAATGACCTCTCTGTTGACGATTGGGCCTTAGTTAAATTTTCGGCGAAAAAATGTGAAGCACTATGTTGGTCAAGTAATATCCTTTCAAAATGGGGACCCCATTATGAAGTACATGAAGTTTTCAACAACAGACGACTCAACATTCAAGGCTCCACTTAAAGAAGACATCAGTTCAGTGGAAAAGAATGATATTGCATGTGTTCTCCCTACATCAAAAACAGATAGGAGAGGAAAAATTGTTTTTAATGTATATTTATATAATTACAGTGTGCAATGATGCCTCCAGTGTCAGCTTATTTATATGTTCTCCTATTTAATAAAGGTTTTAGGAGCTATGTCAAAAAAAAGTTCCATTAGAATATGTTTTATTTTGTGATTTCTAATTTCGTATAGTTTAATTACTAAAAGAATGTCAACTTTATAACTCTGGATATTATTTTTAATGTTCTAAATATAGATTTTTCTTCATAAAGAAGGCTTTAAAGTTGTTAATTATGTTCAATTTTTTTAAATTCTTTAATCCATTTTCTTTGCGTTTTGCGATGTGCAACAGTGTGTATAATTCGTGGAATTTTTTTTTAGATTCAAGACATCCAAAGGCCAAAGAATCTTCATTGAGTAGATTATTTTGCACTTTCCCCATGCTGCTGTAGAGTAGAATTAGTGGCAAAGAAAGGCCACTTATGTACTTACCCCGTTTTGTGGGGACAAGTCCGTATGTTGCTTCTTCTTTGGTTTATTTGCTCTGAAAATTCAGATGTGTTAAAATAAAAACTTTTAAGCACATAACTTGAAGCAAAAAATTCTGCTAACTAATTTATAAAAGTCCTACATTTCAGGCTAAATAGGCCATTTGTTCAGGGTCCATTAAAGTCGAACTTTGTAAATTTTGGTCCGCACTTACTCCGATGCACTTTATCTGGACACCATGGCATGTTACTTTTCTTCTCGCTAAAAGTGAACACTTAAACATCACCGATACTACGTGTGGTGAAGTGAACATGGTCGGTAAATAAATAAACAATAAATTCAGTTTCGTTGGGAAAAAAATATTATTTATCTATAATTATTTATCTGCAGATAAGAAAAATTATCCACAACATCCAGTTATTTACCTTATACTACACTAGCATTTTTCTCATAAATATATTCTAAAACAACTAACTTCATTTAAAATTTTAGTCATTCTTATGAAGGATTTCTGTTAATCTTTAACTTCCAATTTAAATATAAATGATTCTCGAATTGAAGTTACTACATTTTAAAGCTCAGAAGAATAAAAGTCAGGGGTTGTTTCTACAGCTAGTCCGACAAATAATTTTCAGTATTTTTCCACTGTAGGCTGTTATTCATTTTATATTCAACACAAAATCTCATTAGTAAAAAGAGATAACCAGCAACAAATAGTTGAAAACTTGGATAGCGGGAAACACTCCATACGCAGCCGCAGCGCTTACAGGCAGGTGACATCACTAAAGCAATCGCCAATACCAGAGCATTTTCTGTCACGTGACAATAGGCATGCTGATTTTTATTTCAGTTTTTTAAAATTAAAAACAATCCACCTTTCTTTCCAAATTTACCAAAAATAGCTTTCTTAAGCAAATGACTACAATTTGTAATATATTTCCAATACTGTAAAATAGCCTAGTGTTGCATCAGGTAAATATAGATGGGAAAAGTAGATAGAACATTTGAAATGGAATAATAAGGATGAAAATGATTGTTTGAGGTGATGAAATAAAGAGAAATGGGGTAAGTTTATTAAAATAAGAGTCTGAATGTTGGTCTTTATTTTGGGGAAAAAGATGATATTTCATGATATGATAAAATGAAATCAATGAGAAGGTACAGGGAATGTTAATATGAAATGGGTTTAGGTTTCACAGCATGATTAAAACATGAAATTACATGTTTTAGGTCTTGAAATAGCAAAAGCGGTAACTGGACATGGGTAAATTATAAACAGGAAAATTGAAACATATTTTTGGGAAATTGTAATAACAAAAACTATTCAGAAAATTTGGGGATACAACATATACATATTTATCGAAAACCTCTTCAGTTTTTATAAAGGTGACTATAACTTAATGTTTTGCTGGATTACCTCAAACAGGGGAATCACCCATTTCAGAGAAGAAATATCTAGTTAACAGTAGACTTTGGTTTTTTTCCTACAAATAGACAAAAAGCGGTAACTGGACATGGGTAAATTATAAACAGGAAAATTGAAACATATTTTTGGGAAATTGTAATAACAAAAACTATTCAGAAAATTTGGGGATACAACATATACATATTTATCGAAAACCTCTTCAGTTTTTATAAAGGTGACTATAACTTAATGTTTTGCTGGATTACCTCAAACAGGGGAATCACCCATTTCAGAGAAGAAATATCTAGTTAACAGTAGACTTTGGTTTTTTTCCTACAAATAGACACCCGGGGACAGTCTCTTCAAGCCTTGTGTGTGCAGCTATGGTATACTGATGATCAGTTGTGAGTTAGTTGGTGGGCTGCATAGCTGGATAATAACAAGAGACTGACTGTTATGTGATCGAGTGTGTGAAGTGTCTTTTGGAAGAACTCTGCAAACTATGTTTTGTATCAGATACAAGTATGTATAGGGCTATTATGTGCTGTTGGTATCTCGGTATGTGTGATAGAAAAAATCCATCAAACATAGCATTAGTCAACATTCTATGAACTTTTCTTTTAGACATAATCTTTAGAATTTCCTACTCTAAATCAGGTTATCACAAATCTTGAGGTGTTTTGAATTGGTGACTGTGATGAATACAGAATTATAAAAGCAATCTGTGGAACAGTGTGTACAGTAATCTTCTCTTGACCAGGACAATTATAATGAAACTGATAGACACTTTGGCAGGTTACAGTTCAATAATGCCAAATTTCTTGGCTACAACATTACATTTTAAACCACTAATTATTAATGAAAAGACAAATTATGTTGAATCAGACCTTTAAAACCTAATGCACTTGTTTTGTTTCTGAAGATGATAACACTTATTCCTGTTGTACTATGATGAAATAATGTTAAACTTCAGTGTAGGTAAAGTAGAATGTTATTCAGAAAAACATGATTAACTGTTAACAGGTACTTCTTTGTTAGATTTTTTTATATTTTCTGTGTATATTTTATTCTGATTTCCTGCTAATATGAGCAGATAAGATTTCACCGTGCAGAATATTAAGAATTTTATGTTTAAGCTCAGAAAGGAAGTGTATATACAAGGGAAAGTGACCAGATATGATATTCAACAAATTAAAAAAAAAAATTTCCAAACAATATTTTCATTTTCGAATATTTACTGCAAAATATTAAAATTCCAACATTAATCATTTAAAAATTAAGAACACTGTTAAAGGAAATAGCAGCTGATTTAAATAACACTAGCCCCAAAGTCCGTCAAAAATGACTGTATTAACGGAGTGATATAGTAATTTATTTCTCTGCAGTTGCTTAACTAAATAGAATTGTTATAAAATAAAGTTCATTGTAATTTATCGTCCATTTGGCTGTAGCAAATAGCTCCAGTTGTCAACTTGGTCCAGGTTATATTTGAGCCTAACCCTAACTCGACTAATATTGCCACTAGAAAAGCAAAGCTTAAATCACACACGAATTAATACATTCCCTGTATAACATGTCAATGTCATCATGCACAACAAAGAGATTAGCTTTGGTGCTGAGCACCCTCTGCCACCCACAATTTTGTGAATTGCAGAGTATATATGTAGATGTAGATGCATCTTGATATAAACTTGATCCAAAAGCTTCACAGGTTCTTATACCTTCTTTCTCATTACCTGTGATGAAGATCGATGTTTTAATGGTTGACACAGCTTACATGGGGCTGAAATAATGACCCCAGTAAAAATAAAGGATGCTTAAAATAAATCCAACAACTTACACCATGCTAATAATATATATTATTTCTACAAGGTATTTTTTTGTTTCAAGCCATTATCTTCCTTCATACTTAACCAAAATTAATTAATGAGGTGTCATTTTAAAGCTTACAGTCTCCACTTTGGTAACATCAAATTTTTTTAGAAAGGATTTTTTCGTAATTCGACCCTTAAAAGGTAAAAATGTCAATATTTCTAAAAATACATTTTTTGTGCCTTGAGCTATTTACCTCCCTGGATACCTAACCAAAATCGATAAATGAAGTAGGATTATGAAGAGTAATGTCTCTGTTTTGGTGACATCTTATATTAAGAAAGAATTTTTTGGAATGAAACCTTAAAGGGAAAAAGTATCAGTGGTTCTACAATGAATTTTTGTCTCACAAGCCACTTATCTCTGTTAATATCTAACCGAAATAGATAAATGAGGTATCATTCTAAAGATTAAGGTCTCTGCTGTGGTCACATCATATTTTAAGAATGGATTTTTCCCCTGAATTTAACCCTTAAAGGGCAAAAATATCAGTATTTCTAAAAAGCGTTTTTTGTGTCTCGAGTCCTTTATCTCCCTTGATACTTAAGTAAAATTTGATAAACGAGGTATCATTTTAAAGACAGAGGTCTTCTAAGGTCTTTGGTTCCATTACACCATATTTTAAGAAAGGAATTTTTCAAAATTCGACCCTTGAAGGGCAAAAGTATTAATATTTCTACTACGCATTTCCCTGTCATGAACCATTTATCTCCCCTGATACCTAACCTAAATTGATTAATTAGGTATCATTTCAAATATAAAAGTATCCCCTTTGGTCACATTACATTTTAAGAAAGAACTTTCTCCAAATTCAACCCTGAAGGGACAAAAATATCTTCATTTCTAAAAATTTTCTTTTTACCTTCCTTGATGCCTAACTGAAATCGATAAATGTGGTATCATTTTAAACACCAAGGTGTCCACTTTGGTCACACCATATTTTATAAAAGGATTTTTTTTGGAATTCGTCCCTTAAAGGGCAAAAGTATCAGTAATATTTCAACAATGTATTTTTCTTTATTATTACAAGCCACTTATCTCCTTTGAATTCTAACCAAAATCGATAAATGACATATCGTTTTAAAGGTTAAGGTATCCAATAAGGTAAAATTTTCGCACGGGTCGTCTATTTAATTTTAATTGTGGTTTAGGCCGCATAGATCATGATCAGTTTGGAACTTCTTTCATTCAAACTAAGTAATAATTTCATTAAAAAAGCAACTTCTAATTAATATGCCATTTTTTTTACTTTTCTTTCAGTGTACTGACAATTCATTTCTTAGCAATTGCTTAACTAAATAGAATTGTTATAAAAAAAAAATCAATGTAATTCTTTGTGCCTTATGCTGTAGCAAAAGGATTCCATTTCCATCCAGGTCCAGGTTTCATTTCAACCTAAGCACACACTATGCTAAAAACTTAAATCTCACACGTATTAATACATGTACTGTATCACATTTTAGTAGCAATAATGCATCGCGATACAAATTTGGGCACTAGTGTAATCACTGAGACTCATAAAGGAGTTGTCCTTTTTCTCTGAAAATTACACATGTTCAATATATTATATTGTTTAAATGTGTGTAGCTCTTAGAGCTGTAAAATATATATATATACCTTACAAACTTCACTCAAAATGTGCCGCGACACTATACCACAAGTGACTGGGAGAAGCCTTATGGCAAAGTATAACGATCAAGCACAAGTTCTTTGAACGATATTATTCAAGAATATGTTGCTATAACAGCCATCAAAAATATAAATATGGAACAAATTACACATAAAAAACTGCAACAACTTTGAACCATTAGCAAACAATTGAATTTAGTTTTTATAGTTTAAATGCAACCTGTACCTAGATGGCGTCGTTAGGTTCTTGTTAAAACATAATTCGCTAGAATTTTAGATTTAATAAACATTTAAATTATCATGATTTTCAAGGCGAATGATTAGCGGCACCTGCGGATAGGTTGGAATGTAGCCTGCATCAGAATGGACATAGATGCTTCCTTTTGTAGCTTTATTATAAAGTTGGTTTGATTTTCATCATTGTTGGTCATTGATGAATTTTGTTGCATGCAATATTAGTATCACTGGAGGTTGCATATGATTACAAATGGCGTACTTTAAGTGCTGAGAGTTTAACGTTACAGCATTTTTTGTATTTTATTTTTTATTTTTTATTTTTTGCTTGAAGTTTGTGCATTCTATACTATGTTGATGGGTGTAATATTGCTAAATAATACAGTTGAAGGAACGTTTGCATTATCATTATACATCGCTATATGCCTTCTCCCAGTATCTCACCACTTAACGTTACAGCATTTTTCATGTGAAGTTTGTGAGGATGGATATATTTTACACTCTAAGAGCAATATATACTAAACAATATCACCCAACGAATGTGTGCAACAGTTTTCAGACCAAAATAAAATTCCTTGATGAGTCCCAGTGATTGCGTCGTAAAAAGACAAAGTTTCGACAAACGGCTCGGTTGTTGAAACGTTGTCTTTTTACGATGCTATAACGGCTGAACTCCTGTGAAGAATTCATTTCATCAATATGCTGGGAAAGTCTCCACTCATATATTAGTCACTAGTATTGTTAACAGAATACACAGCAATATTCAGGTGTTAAGATACCACTCTTGAAGATTGGGCTTTTGATAAAGTTTAATGTTTCGATAGGTGTTGCCTAACTATCTTCGACATAGTGATGCAGACCTAAAATTTCATAGCGCAACAAATCCCCATCAATATCAGATTTAAAGTTGACCATTAACTTTTCTTGCAGTACAGAATAATGTCATACTTGATTTCTTTATTTTGATTTTTTTTAATGTTAAACAAGAAATTCCATGTGACAGAAAAATCTTGCATTTGTTGAAATCTTTCCTTCATAGATATAAGTATGGTTTCCAAATAAGCATTAGAAAAACTCAACTTCAAGAATATTTTGGATGAGTTATTGGTTCGTCTATAGTCTCTTCATCCGGTATATGTTAGACACGTTTGTGGTTTTAAAATTGGCTGCCAAATTCTAATGCTAATTTGGTTGTTTGAGACATGTTTGTCTATATGTTTTTAAATAAGAGCAACATTTATCAAGTATTTCACTAAAGTCAACAGAGTAGCTTTGCTCACAACATTAATTTCGAAAAGAACATCATACCGTATTATAAGAGAAACAATAAAGCTAAAATCTTTTATTTGTCATGTCAGTGTGGTCACTTCTTGTGATGTCGCAGCATCACTTTGATTTGTAACATCAGCCAAAGAAACCAAAGCATCATGCATATCACATAACTGATAACGAAGCACTTTGA
This sequence comes from Vandiemenella viatica, assembly GCA_031002005.1. Classification (NCBI taxonomy): domain Eukaryota; kingdom Metazoa; phylum Arthropoda; class Insecta; order Orthoptera; family Morabidae; genus Vandiemenella; species Vandiemenella viatica. The sequence continues at coordinate 165,088,147 of CM061920.1, forward strand.
TGCTTTGAATTCGAGCTTCCCAGTGCATGTTACTTACATTTTTCAGGGTGTATATTTTCAAATGATTGTTCAAAATTTTCCATCCATTTACCGATCCTGCCAATAAATTAATTAATTATTGTAAAATTCCGAACAGGGTAACGATTTTACCAATGATTTTGCCATTTCGCATAATACTAAATTATAACTATGTCATCCACATGGCATGAAGAAAGCTAGCAGATTTATGTCCATAATTCTTTTCCGTATACCTTTATTCTTCCCCTTCATGCTTGCCCAATTATCATAATCCTGTCCTCTGCAGTTATTAATGTTAAGGTCATGAACATCAAATGTTATTCAAATGTTTTCTGTGAGATCACCACCTGTTGTATCATCTATTTGCAAAAATGAAATAAAATATTCTTTTATGCTTACGGCATCCTCTGTTATGTCGGTGCATCCTAATATAATTGAAAGTTGCTCTTTATGACTTATATGAGGAGTAAAATAAGTTATGATTTCATAATATTTCACATCTTTTATCCGGGATACTACTGTAAATATAGCGTTTGATACCATATGTTCTTTAAATTCATTTTGTACATTTTTGTAGCAATACTGCTCAGCAAAATCACCGTCCACTGCCAATCTGACATGTTCTTCCATGTTGGAGTCAAACATTGCCAAGGCCTAAGAATTTTCCGTTGTTTGGAGTAAATAATTTATCGGATGATTGTCTGAATGCAATGTTGTTTTTAGCCAAATATGAGTTTATTTGCATCAGTTTTTGAAGTACATTGCTCCATCGTAATATTTCTTTAGAAATTACCCTCTGTTTTTCCTTGTCAATAGTTGAACCAACTTCGAACCTGATTTCACCTTCAGTCCATTGGATAAATGCTTTTTTATGTGCAGGACAATTTTCATGCATTTTCGAAGCTTCACTTCGATGTTTCCAATTTTTGGAACCTTCAGTAGTGGACAAATTTGTAGTTGAGTTTAAACACAACAGTTTACAACAAAAGCCTGTGGTGGCCCTGCCTGTGGAGGTTCAGCCTGTGGGAGCTCAGCCTGTAGAGGCTCAGCCTGTGGAGGCACAACCTGTGGAGGTCCAGCCTGTGGAGGCTCAAACTTCAAAGGCACAACCTGTGGGAGCTGAGCTTGTCGAGGCTCATGCTGTAGAGGCAGAAAGTAGGGATAGTGGATTGGAGGAAGTTGAGAAGGATGGGTGGGAACTCGTAGCAGACCATAGGAGAAACATGGTTAACAGCATGAACAAGCCAGAAACTTCAGTAATTGTGGGAAAAAATAGGTTTGACCTATTGCCAGAGTCAGGAGGAGAAGAGCCTCATGTAGGAGCAGGTAAGATGCAGCAGACCTTTAGAAATAAGGGTGTGCAGGGCAAGAATAGGAAAAAAAGGGTTCTGCTGCTAGGTAGTAACCATGGGAGAGGTATAGGCCGTCTTCTGCAGGATCAGTTATGTACAGGATACAACATCACAAGTTTTTTCAAACCTAGTGCAACATGAGGTCAGGTAATAGAGGATATAGGTTCACTTTGTAGGAGTTTCACTAAGGATGGTAGAGCAGTGATAGTGGGACGTGTGGGAAACAGTATTGATAGAAACATGAGTTATAGTATAGAGAGTGACCTGAGGAAGGTGGTGAAGGAGCACAGCATACCAGGGGGGGGGGGGGGACCCATGCAGGTCCTAATTCGCCATGACAGGCCACAATTGAACTATGCTGTGAGGCGGGTTAATGTGGAAACGGAAGTGCTACCTGGGAAAGGCATTAGTTCTGTGTTGGGGGTTGTGCCTGTGAACACCATTGGTAGGTGGGGTTTCACTAGGCATGGCCTACACATAATAGAAGGGGAAAGGGAGTACTTTCTGAGTTGTTAGCTAAAGGAGTGAGGGAGCCCATTTCCAGTGATGATGGGGTCAGAACTGTGCCTTTTTTAGGTTAGGGGCTGCTGGTGAAGGGACAAAAATAGATTATCAAAGTGATACTGATTGCAGATTCATAATGGGAAAGGTCACAGATGTTAAAGAAATAGATGAAGTAGCTGAAACAATAACTGACTGGGGTAAAATTGGGAAAGAGGATATAATTCTGAAAATGTAAAGCCAGTAGTAAGGGTGTTAATGGTAAACTGTAGAAGTATAATCAACAATGTAATCAAATTTGCAAACTTTATAGAGATACACGAACCACGTGCAATAATTGGGGTAGAGAGTTGGTTAAAAGAAGAATTAGTAGACAATGAGGTTTTTCCCACTTAGAGGAGCTATTGATGGAGGAGTCTTCATACTAGTTAGCAAAAATTACCATAGTTCACTGGCATTTGTAGATCAAGACCATGAGTTACTTCGGGTAGATTTCTGGGGTAATAAAAAAGAAAAAATCAAGAGTGTTGGCTGTTTACCGCAGTGGAAGAATGACAGATGAAGATGAGGCTCTTGGGGAGAAATTAAATTCATACTCAGATTTCAGAAGTGAGAATTGAATGATCATCATTGGCAGGGATTAAATTTACCAGGTGTAAACTGGGAAGGAAATAAGATAAATAACACAAGGGAACAGAGATTTGCAAATTTCTTAATAAGGGAAGGAGGATTTACACAAGTGGTTGAGCAAAACACTAGGGGACAAAATATTTTGGATATATTTCTAATTAAGCCCAATGAAAACCTTGTGGGGTGTGAAGTAACTGAAGGAATAAGTGATCATGACGCAATTCTGATGAATATTAGAGGATTCTGCCAAAATCGAAGGGGGAGAGAGGTACAATTATAAAAAGACACAGGTTTCAGATCTGAAGAGATATTTTAGAGAACAATTCAACAAGTGGAAGGAACGCACAAGTACAGACGAGTCAAGGTGGGAAGAGTTCAAGGAGATAATAACAAAGGGGGAAGAAAAATTTATTCCAAGGCAGAAAATAAAGAGAATTAGAGAACTTATGTACTATAATAGGGAAGTGAGGAGATTAAAGAGGTTGGTAAGAAGAGAACATAACAGAGTTAAGAGACAGCAGGGTAGTAGGGAATATTTAAAACAACTTAATAAGGCCTTAATAACAGCAAAGAAAGTGGCTAAAGATGGGGTTATGAAGATTATTGTCAGTGAAGGAGGACCATTGACTGATGCATCTAGAAATTTCTATGGCTATGTCAGGAAACTGAGGGGAAGGGAGGGAGTGGAGATGCTCATACATAAGGATGGAGAAGAAGTTACTGATGATTTGAAAAAGGCAGAGATTTTAAGTAACTGCTTTAGTGAAAGCATTAGGGACAATGCATCAGAAACGGGAGGATCTAATTCGGAGAACGAGCTTAGCAACACAATTAGAAATGAAGATACTAAAAGATCATACTGAGGAAATCATTAACGAAATAAGAAAGCTGAAAAAATATAAAGGGGCTGGTGTAGATAATATTACTACAGATATCCTAAAGATAGATGGATGAAACATTGTACCTTATCTTGAAATATTATTTGAATTTGGTCTGGATACTTGCTGCTTACCACCGGACTGGAAAAGTGTTATAGTAGTACTGGTACATAAAGGTGGGGTGACAAATAGAGTTGAGAATTATAGGCCAATCAGTTTGAAATCAGTGGTAGATAAATTAATGGAAAGATTGATATGTAACCACATCACAAATATATGTGAGGAACGTAAGTGTTGGACAGGATATCTAGTTGGGTTGGTACACATGGGATGAAGATAAATGCAAAGAAGAGTCACCATATTAGATACACAAATAAAAAACAAAAGGTTAATTATGAATATAAGGTGGGGAAAGAATTGTTTGCTGAAGACTTGAAATGTAAATATCTTGGCATTACATTTGATAACAAGCTCAACTGGGCAGGACACATTGGAAAGGTTGTAGAAAAAGGTTTCAAAATTCTGCACTTGTTGGAGAGAGTGATGAGGGGATGTACGAGAGAAGTGAGGGAGTTGGGTTACAAAACTTTGGTCAGACCATTGTTCGAATATGGTAGTGTAGTATGGGAACTACATTTTGCATATCAAATACAGGAGTTGGAGAGGGTTACTAGATTTGTTTCTGGAAATTATCGCAGAATGCAATCAGTGACAGATATGATAAACAAGTTGAAATGGGATTCATTGCAAGACAGGAGGAGGATGAGGAGGGTCATAGGAGTGTACAGGGCGTATACTGGCGATTAGGCATGGAAAGATATTGGAGCTGGTATGAAAAGTAGTGCACAGAAGGGAAAAGATGACCATGACCACAAGCTGTTCTTGATTTCAGGCACAAGGGTGTGGGAAGGGTGTCAGGGATTGGAATGAGTTACCAAGAGAAATGATGAATAATTTACCGAAAACGTTGAACGAATTTAAAGATAAAATTTGAGGTGGGATAGGGGGAAGATGGGGGTGTAGGGAAATTGCCACTGGAGCCTGTGCTCCATTGCAATTAAATTATATTAATTAAATTAAATTAAAATTAATTAAATGTACTTGTGAGGGTTCATACAAAATAATGTGATCCATATTCTTCACGTGAAGTACTTTTGGTCATGCAATTACATCAGAAACATTGTATTCTTCTATTCTATGTATGTTGGTACTTTTATCATCCAGTGAAGACATATCTTGAGGTTTCTCAGATAGATCATGTAAGGATTTAATCAGCTGGTCAATTTGGTCACCTTGAATAGATGAGTGTGTATTTTTAGTGCCTAATTGTTCAGAATCTAAAGAAATATTGACTATTACCTGGCTTTCAGATTCTGATGTAAAACTGGTGAGATAGGATTTGATATCTGAAATACTCGCTGTAGAAATTCTTTTCAAGTATTTATTAATAGTTACATTTTTTTAGTTTGTTCAAAAACTTTGCTTTTTCAGCTTTTATTTTACTATTTTTTGAACCAGATAGCTATTTTTTCAATTATTTCTTTATTTTCTGCCATCATTCGTCAAGTGTGGGCACTGCTCTATTTCACGATCGTAATGTTATATTACTTCTATAAAAAATAAAAGAAATATCTCTAAGTAAATGTAATTAGGAAAAAACCATTGAGTATGTAACAGAAAGATAAAAATGTTCTCCAGACATACCAAAAATCAAAACTAATATCATGGTCATGACACTCGCTTCAGTCAGTATATCATTATTTTATAAGTAATAATAGTAAAACATGATCGCCTTTTTTAATTATTTAGCTTCGTTCAAAATCTTACAATTTCATCTAAGTTAATTACAATATTTAATATGTTATTACATTCTGAACCATGTCAGTCAATATTTACAGAGAAGTGTAATGATATGAACTATTATCATTTCATTCATTCATTAATGACTTACCAACTACTCACTTCAGAAAAATATTTATTGGGATATCGCCGCAAATAAAATGGCCCAATCACTCCGCAAGTGTTGTCCTTGATTCTAAGCTCATTCACACTACAGGGACTTTCCTGACTATGCAATATAAATGGCTTTATAGACAAGACTAAATGGGCGTAGTAGTGGTTCTAATTTAATCTATTTACCACACAAATAATAAATAAACAATTCGTTAGTAAGTTATTGATAATGAAGGATGCCTAATACGAGTTACCATTTCTCGCCTGTCGCTCAATGCGTCACTTTCATTCTGCTTTAGTTAGTGAGGATACAGCAAGCGACAAAATGACAGGTCATGTTAAAATACCTTCTCATACTCACTCCTATGAGATAAGTTCACAAAAGTTAGTATGCTGAATTCTTTTTTTTTTTTTTTTTTAATCGATAGAGATAGGTATTTAAATTAAGAGCTTAAGCTGGAACTCGCTGCACCCTCCAGACCTGGCGCCCCGGGGGGCCACCTATGTCATCACCCTCCCCCACCCTAAAGTCAGTGCTGTATGTAGAATACCAAGCTGTGGAGGTTTACACAAAATGTACATAAAGGTTAAAAACGAATCACCTTATTAGGTACACAAATAGAAAAATAAAGCTTTTATTTATGATGATAGAGTTGATGTGCAGGACATATTGTGAGATAGTTGGGAGAGTGTGATGACAGGATATACAAGAGAAGTGAGGGTATTTTCATATTTGTAATCTACTTGTCAATATTTTCATAATAATATTACAACTTATACATTAAGTTTTGCCAGTTGCTACAATTGTGATTTCTAAAAGCTCTTCATGCTTTGTTTTCTGTTTGTAAAACATAATATTTTGTAGCACTAATGACTTTGTAAGACTATGATTCTTAAAACTTTTAACTTATTTTTATATTTTATATTCATTTCTATTTGTATGTAGTTATAATAAGGATGGAAACTAATTCTTTCCTTTTGGTTTGTTGATAGGTGGCGGCTGACTTGAGGTCTCATGGCAAGTCTGCTGTGACGGGCACCAGGGACAGGACTATTAATCAACAGCCAACATGTGGGGCTTTGCTTTATATTCTTTTCGCCCCGGTTAAGGTCACAACTGCGACAGGACTTGGATATTTTATACCTTATAAGAAGTCATAAGTGAAATTATAGCAAAATTGACCCATTTTGTGGTATTCTAAAAAGTGATTTGTGTTATTTTTTCTGTTATAATTGCAGGTGACATGAACATTTTACCTGTTGTTTAACATTTAATTGGAGTGTTTTTTTTGTGTTTTTCTGTCAGATTTAGGGAACATGAACAATTAAAATAAACATTTTACAAAATGTACATTGAATGAAACAGAAACATTTTGAAAATTGTTAAATATGTGAAACAATTTAAGTGTTAATTTGATGCAATTGATGATATTGGTGATAAAATTTTGAAAATTTTTCTTGAGTAAGTGAGAGAGAGTGAATGGAGTATGAAAGGCAGACCAGCCCCAAACTTAGGTAAATAAGAGGGAGATTTTTAAGTGTTTTTCAGTTTTTTAGTCTTTTTTTGGGAAAATTTCAGTTAGTTTTCTTTGGAAAATAACTTCAATTTTGGAGGGGCATGTAGGGTATCTGTTAAATTTTGTAACTGCATTATAAAATTTTATTCTCAGAACCGTGAGTTAGATTACATAATATTGCATTTCATTTCTAAAGTCAGTTTCTATGTTTATTTGAGCTAGAAAGCAGATTTTTATAGTTTTCAAAATAGTATTTTGTGCTGCATCAGTGTTCAGCATTCGCCTGGAATAGGATTGAGAAAGTTCATATTTAAACTACTAGCTGGTGCCCACGACTTTGTTCGTGTTTGTAAAGAATTTGGATTGAAAAATACAGGTCGACCACTTTTAACCCCTATACGTCCCACACCCCCATAGCTACTGACATCTAACAACCATAGTGCACGATGGGAGACTCGATGCTATCACCACACACAAATGCCAGTCATCAGCATTACATAGTTCAGGCAGCAAAAGTAAGATTTACAGACACGCATGTCTTTGTAGAAAATACGAAAATATCCTTGATCGACCAATTTCAACCACCATACCTCCCACACTCCCAAAGTTACCGAAATTCGGCCAATGTCATGATCGATGGATGACTCTGTATTACCACCACACACTAAGACCAGTGATCTAAGTTTCATAGTTTTGGATGAAAAGTGATACACAGGGACACATACGTTTTGGTAAAAATACAAAGTGTCACAAGTCGATCAGTTTCAACCCCCATATCTCCCACACCCCCACAGCTAACGACATCTAACAACCATAGTGCACGACAGGAGACACGATACTACTACAACACACAATAACCAATGGTCTGTGCTTTGTAGTTGGGGCAGAAAAGTAACATATGCTGAGACACATGTCTTTCGTCGAAATACAAAAACATCCCTGATCGGCCACTTACAACATGCATATCTCCAACAACACCACAGTTACTGAAATTTGGCCAAAGTTGTGATCAAAAGGTGACTCTGTGGTACTACCATACACAAACGCCAGTGATGTGCGATAGATAGTTTTTGCTGAAAAGATATAAACCAAGACACATGCGTCTTTGGCAGAAATATGGAATTGACGTAAAACAACCACTTTAACCCTTTCCTACCGGCTATTGGAAAAGAGGGAAATTTATAATTTCAATTATATATTTGTATAAAGGTACTTGAAATTAAACACACATGTTTTTTTCAAATTTTTTTTGGAACTCTAAGTGCTAATTACTAAGCCGGTACTTATAAGTACCGTCAGGGACTTTGTGTATCACATGATGTACAGAAATAGCAATTGAAATCAATTATGTTCATATTGGTATGAAATATTTGCCTCACGATATTAAAAAAAAACAATTCTTTTTGCTCATTCAGACACAAAAGACATTGTAGTGCAACATTTGGAATGATGTTTTTACTGTATTTTCTTCGTTCTACATACTTCACATCTTCATCAGATTTTTACAATTTAGGGACAGTTTCCAAATCTTACATTGTATTCATTGTAATGTACCACTTGATTTTTGGTCTGTATGCTGAAAACTTAGAAAATTAATTTTTCGACAATTTCACGCAGAAATTTAAAAATAAATGTTGTCATTGTCTGACTTCATCATACAACAATACATCAACAGGCTTATCAATGCAGTGGACACTGGTGTTGTCGAATTATATGGTGGTAAATACAGTGATACTTATAAGTACCGTCAGGGAGGAAAGGGTTAAACCCGCATATCTCCCTCGCCCCCATAACTACGACAGGAGACTCGATTCTACTACCACACACAAACACCTATGATGTATGCTATGTAGTTGAGGCAGAAAAGTGACATATGCGGAGACAAATGGCTTTCGTCGAAATACAAAAATAGCCTTGATAAGCCACTTTTAACCACAATATCTCCCAGAATACCAAAGTTACTGAAATTCGGCAGACTTTGTTATCGAAAGAGAACTCTGTGGCACTACCACACACAAACGCCAGTGATGTACGATAGATAGTTTTCACTGAAAAGTGATACACCATGACACATGCGTCTTTGGTAGAGATATGAAATTGCTGCAGGTCGACCTCTTTCAACCCCCATATCTCCCACACTCCCATAATTACCGACATCTAACAACTATAGTGCATGACAGTGAACAGAATTCTACTACCACACGCCAACACCAATGTTCTATGCTATGTAGCTGTGGCGGAAAAGTGTCATATGCGGAGACACATGTCTTTCGTGGAAATACGAAAATATCCTTGATCGGCCACTTTCAACCACAATATCTCCCACAATATCACAGTTACTCAAATTCGGGCGACGTTGTTATCAAAAGGTGACTCTGTGGCACTACCAAACATAAACGCCAGTGATATGCGATAGATAGTTTTTGCTGAAACGTGATACACCATGACACATGTGTCTTTGGCAGAAATATGATATTGCTGCAGGTCGACCAATTTCAACCCCCATATCTACCGACATCTAACAATCATAGTGCACGACAGGAGACTCAATTCTACTGCCACACACATACAGGGCCGGCGGATAATGTGGGTATGGTGGGTAGCAGTACCCACCCGGGAAATTCCGGGTGGGTAAAATACCCACCCGGAATTTAAGAGTGCATAGAGGAAAGAATTGAGAGAAAGAGAGAGCAGACCAGCTAAGCATGTTAGTTTCATCCTTCAAAATGCGTGTATAATAGCCTGTGTACCCACAATAACACCATTAGCGACGCGCTAAATCTCTTTGATGTTTCAATAGAGACCGCCACCCTAGCTGTCGTCAACTGAGCAAACAATCGTTGTGAGTGAAAGCAAGAATGCTAAGGTAACATAGTGTACGTCCAAAACAGTCGTGTCTGAAAGCTGCATTAGTGTATTTCGGCTGATTCTCAACATAAAAATTTAAATTCGTAGTGAAGTTGAAAAGGAGAAACGAATTGAGTGTAGAAAATGCTAGAAGACAGCAGAATGTGGAGGGTAAATTTGGATCACCCTTAGATGAAGGATCCACTGGAACCTTAAAAGATGGCCTTGTTAAGTCAGCTGACAGTCAAAATCGAGAAAGTAAGTAAAATTCTCATTCTTGTTCTTCACTATATACATAAATACGTGCGCATGTAATGATTATTCACATGTATGTACTAGAGATGTAACGGAAGCGGAAACAGAAGCCGAAGTTATATGAAAATGTGATTTAGTGCACAGAATCTTCATTTAGTGTCTAGTTACTTCTGTTTGATAAAAATGACAAATAATGTTTATTTTAATAATCAAATTAAACGGTAATAATAGTAACTGACTTTGAAGTAGTAGTTTTCTAATTACTATGATTAATATTTGAAAGTTAAAAGTGGCAACTTGGGTAGCGTCTCAAAAAATTCACCCAGATTTGAATGTTTGGTATACTTGCCATATTTGAAAAGCAATTTTAATCTCAAACAGTAGAAAGTAATCCAAATAACATCAGGTCAAACGAAAACGTACAGTAATCGAAAACAATAACATTGACAGAACAGTTGAAAGTTAACAACTGATGCTGAAAACTGTGTTGTTAACTTCCACACAGATGCTACAAAAAGGTCGCCCACCAAATACGAAAGTTTTTGATCTCAACTCTAACAGGATCTCAACATGTCAACCATGAACCTACTTACAGACGTTCAACATTGACTTCAACACGGAACCAATGTTGGCAACCAAGTTGATCGTCAGGGGACTCTTTTAAGGGGACCACCCAGTGGCTTTGGTTGAAAAAAAAATAATCGATTTTCGGTTTTCATCATATTTCGATAGATTAAGGTATTCCTTAAGTATCCTGAAAAGGATTTCGCTGAAAAATTTTTTTTGGGGCATTTAAATTATTTTCCTAACAGGTGTGTTTCGATGCCACGCCCACTTTTCTGCCTATATTTTAGACCTTTATATCCCCTATATATTACACGTTAAGGATTTTTTTACTGACTCCTGAGTGCTATCCTTCGAGGGCAACGGTCGGTATTCTCTTGTTTCTGTTGTTTGTAAACAACACACTTCGAAACACGCTGTTAGTTTTGTTCGAGTGCGTTTGCAAGCAGTTGTTTTCTTTAAAGTAAATTTCCCGGAAACTAAAATTTTCAGTACATATGCCCCATTATATCAGAAACTATCAAAGATAATTGAATTAAATTTTCAGAGACTCTGCATGACAAAAGAAGCCACTTCTGGTACTACAAGCATTAATACTGCCCCATTAGGATGTTCACAAAAAAAACTTTATATTTTTGTTAATAAATTTAAAAAAGTATTTCTTAATAACTATAAAACGTATAAGTAGATATTAGTACAGTTGACTGCACTAACATCATGTAACATTCAGTAAAAATATTAAGGTCCTGCATCAAATAGTTTTTACACAAATGGGTCAAAAACTTGCTTAAATTAACATGGCGTTAGATAGAGAGGGGGTGGTACCCTTAAAAGTACACTACACAATGCAAGTAATAATTATATAAAAAAAGGAACCCTCAACGATACGTTACCACTCCGACCTATTGTCGGCGCTCACTCAATTGAAGTTATCTCAAACAGCACCGCAGTACCCAGTGACATCAGTTCCATTTAATCTGATTTACTTTTTGGTTTTGCTACAAAAGATGCAGAAGCGGAAACAGAAGCTGAAGTCCCAAATCTTATGAAACATCGGGACTTGCGCAAGAAAAACAGAACTCCGTTACATTTCCAGTAAGAAAGTACGTGGCGTACACTCACGTGCGCGCACGCACACACACACACACGCGTGTATATGTTATATTACCCTTGTTTGTGTATTTATGCGTAAGGGCGAATAGGCCCATAACACGCAAAAGTTTCAGCCACACTTACAACTGGTAACACATTTTAGTATATCTATGTATACGAGTTTGTATAATGTAGGGCTGTTATCTCCCGTGTATAGATATACTACCCCATGTTATTAGCTGTAGCTTGTAGCTGCACCGGCCCTATGGCTTTGTTCCAGAACGACATAGTATAGCAGCATTATAGTGAAATACGTAAGATTTCAGGAGTGTACAAATAAGCGATTCCATTAATTGCCATGACTCAAAGCTATTTAGATTTGGGTTTTTTTTTCTGTACAGTTTCCACATTTAAATATAGAAATTGGATAAAAACTGTTGGGTTTGTTTTTCAAACGAATTTACAAGATTTTTCTTAGCAATTATTTAGTTAAAATATCTTTGCCTGAATTAATTCTTGAGATTGTAAAAGTGCGCATGGACTAATAAACAAACGTAGCATTGCTACTTTCGTTTTTCCTGATTTACGAAAAAAAATTTCCGTGCTATCCTTTTTCCGCTGAATATTTGTCACTTGGCCTAACACTTTATTTAATTCAAAAATGATATTTAATTTCTCTCTAAGCTATCATTTTTTAAATACTAATGTATGAATTCATTTTTCCCCCTAGAGGCTACTTCCAGTAATTCTTCAGTACCAGTTATTTTTAAAAACTGGAATCCATGGTTTCAACTTAGTAAAAACAGCAAAGCGATTTGCACTATCTGCACCGAAGCGTGTGAGCGGAAGTGGATTATCAAATTAACTTCACGTGCTATCGCATCGAAGCAAGCCTGGGTTGATGACGGTGTTTCTCAAACTGGAAGCATGGACATGAGCGGATAAACTCTCACGCCACTAGTTCTTTTCATACCAGCTGCACCGAAGCGTTGAAAAACGTTGATAATATCAATGTTGTAAAGTCAATATCGACAGCTCATTTAAAACAGATGCTGGATAACCGTACAGCGTTGCTGAAAATATTTAGTACTTTGAAGGCCTTGGCGAGACCAGGTCTTCCTCTGAGAGGAGCAAACAACGATGAAAATTTAAATTTAAATTAAATTTTTTAAAAGGCTCGAGCTGAAGATGTGACTGAACTGAAGTCATGGCTACAAAGAGATGGCCACAAATGGCTTCATCATGACTGTCAGAATGAAATTCTAGATTTAATGGCCACTACAGTACTGTCGAAAATCATGGAAGGAATAAGAGAAGCTGATTTTTTTTCTATTTCAGTAGACGAAACTTTCCAGAAGTGAACAAGTTTCCGTTTGCCTGAGAATCGTTTCCGATGATTTCGTTGCAAGTGAATATTTTATTGGATTCTTTTCAACTGCGAACACCAAGGCAGAAACCTTATTTGATTTGGTCACTGATATTTTCGCCAAGTACAAGTTAGAACTCTCAAAACTCAGAGGTCAGTGCTACGATGGGGCTTCTAACGTTTCTGGAAAAATAACGGGATTACAGTCACGAATACGCAAAGAAGCGTCTCGAGCATTATTTGTGCACTGTAATGCTCATAATCGCAATCTTGTAGTACAAGATGGGATTATTCTTTTTTTTTTTTTTTTTTTACGGATGGTTAATGAGAATAAAATCTCTTAAATCAGTAAGAGATAATTATCAGCAGCTGATGCAATTTTTGTACGATATTTCTGTAGCCAGAGAAGCAGACAGCGCTGTCGCTGCTAAGGCTTCTGGATTTTACTCTTACATAGAATCATTTGAGTGTATTTTTTATTTAACAATGATGATAGAAATTTTTGATCGTGTCGAAATTTTGAATGCAGATCTGCAGAAATCTAATCTATGTGTTATTGAATCGTATGAAAAGATAGAAGCAATCACCGATATTTTGTACTGTGCTCGAGAGTCAAAATTCGAAGAAATTTGGCGGAAAAGTGAACAGTTAGGTACTAACTTTGAACTCAGTTAACCACAAATCCCACATCAACGCAAAATTTCGAAGCGCCTCGATCAAGGTAAGAGTCAAAATCTCCGATTCGAAACACCTCAAGCTTTTTTCAGCAAATCTTATTTTGAAGTTTATGATCAAGTACTAATGTCGTTAAAGAGTCGATTCGACAACGATTCCACCAAGTTCTTCAAATCGTTAGAACGATTCGCTCTGGGACAGCCCACAAATGTAGAAAAAATTATAAATTTCTATAATAATGATTTTGACCAAGAAAGATTGCTCAGTGATAGAGACATGTTTTTGCAACTTTTGAAAAGGCAAGATGAGGAGGCAAATAATTTAAAGAGGGGTTGTAGAATTTTTACAGAAGTACCAATGGACTAGAGGACTCATACCAGAGTTTGTACGCTTCGTCCGACTACTCATCACAATTCCTGGGTCGTCCTGTTCAAATGAACGAAGTTTTTCGGTCTTACGCCGACTCAAGAGTTACATAAGATCGACAATGTTGCAAGATCGATTAAATAACATTGCTATATTACATGTATATAGCAACCTTACTGACGAACTTGTTTTGGAAAAAGCAAAGCTCAGTACAGTTTTTGCATTGCGCAATTAATACTGATTAATAGTAAATTTTAAAAAATAAATATTTTGTACACTGGTAAAATATATTTAATAAATATATTAATGAATAAATATTATGATGAATTTTCAAATTCGTTTTCTAGTTTTTACGCCTATAAATTCCCCTTAAGAATTTGATTCCATGGTTATCACTATTATTGTTTTAAGTAAGATATTTCAGGGACCTCCCCCCCCCCCCCTTTTCTTGCCTTACTACCCACCCGGGCTTAACACGAAACGCCGGCCCTGCACACATACACCAACAATCTTTGCTATGTAGTTGTGGCAGGAAAGTGACATAAGCGGAGACACATGTCTTTTGTCGAAATATGAAAATATCCTTGGTCGGCCACTTTTAACCATCATATCTCCCACAATACCACAGATACTGAAATTCGGCCGACGTTGTTAGCAAAAGGTGACTCTATGGTACTACCCCACACAAACACCAGTGATGTGCGATAGATAGTTTTCGCTGAAAATTTATACACCATAAAACATGCGTCTTTGGCAGAAATATGAAATTATTGCAGGTTGACCACTTTCAACCCCCATACTCCATACACACCCATACCTACCGAAATCTAACAACCATAGTGCACGATGGGATAAACGATTCTACTAACACACACAAACACCAATGGTGTATGCTATGTAGTTGTGGCATGAAAGTGAAGTATAATGAGACACAAATTTTTGGTTGAAATATGAAAACGCTCTCCACTGACCAACTTTAATCATCATATCTCCCACAGCTATCGGCATTCGGCCAACGTTGTGCATGACAGGAAACTCCATGCTACTTCCACAGACAAACACCTGTGATCTGTGCTAGGTAGAGTTAGCTAAAAAGTGAAATATAGGAAAACACACGTCTATTTTCAGGGCCGGCGCTAGGAATTTTGGGCCCAGGGTAAATTGGAGACCTTTTTTTTATAGCTCTACAAACTAGCCAGGCGACAATGGGTGGACTCTTGGCTTCGAGACCTGGGGGCACCTGCAGCCGGTGATCGGGACCCCCCATCATCCGGCGGACCCGGGTACATTTGACCCACTTACCCCCCCCCCCCCTAACGCCGGCCCTGACTATTTTTATATATATACTAGCTTACCCGGCAATGCTTCACTATTTCTGGACTTGAGTAGGCACATAGATTAAATAAAAAAATATTTACATATAAATTTTAAACTGCTGTTTCATTCATTTTCAGTTGGAAAGGGTGAGAGGGGATGCGCTTTGGAAAACATATGCAGGCAGTATTTTTCTGTTTGTTTCAAAGTATAAGTGTGCAAATTCCCATTGAAATCTGATGAAATATGTGGTTTTGTCTAAATTATGGGGAGGAGGGGTGGGTTTTTTAATTTTTTTTTTGACAGGAACCTTCTCTGTCATCCCGTCGACAACTCACCAAAGCTTCACCGTAATCAGACCATCGGTTTGCGGGTTTGTTTAAATTATGGGGTGTTATGGGGAAGAGGGGGTAATTAAGGTGGTGGAAAGAGAGGAGAGGGATTGGGTTTTTGTGAAATTAATGTGTACAGTATTTCTTTATCTTTTTTAAAGTATAAGTGTACAAATTCTTATCTAGATCGGATAAAAAATATGGTTTACCAAAATTATGGGATAAAAACGTAATGGGGGTGGAAAGGGGGAGAGGGGATGAATATTCGGAAACCATACATAGGTGGTATTTTTCTGTTTGTTTTAAAGTATAAGTGTACAAATTCTTATCTAAATCGGATAAAAAATGTGGTTTGCCTAAATTATGGGGTGAAAACGTAATGGGGTTGGAAAGAGGGAGAGGGGATGAATATTCGGAAACCATACGTAGGCAGTATTTTTCTGTTTGTTTTAAAGTATAAGTGTACAAATTCCTATCTAAATCGGATAAAGAATGTGGTATTGCCTAAATTATGGGTAAAAACGTAATGGGGTTGGAAAGGGGGAGAGGGGATGAATATTTGGAAACCATACGTAGGCAGTATTTTTCTGTTTGTTTTAAAGTATAAGTGTAAAAATTCTTATCTAAATCGGATAAAAAATGTGCTTTGCCTAAATTATGGGGTAAAAAACGTAATGGGGGTGGAAAGGGGGAGAGGGGATGAATATTCGGAAACCTTACGTAGGCAGTATTTTTCTGTTTGTTTTAAAGTATAAGTGTACAAATTCTTATCTAAATCGGATAAAAAATGTGATTTGCCTAAATTATGGGGTAAAAACGTAATGGGGTTAAAAAGAGGGAGAGGGGATGAATATTCGGAAACCATACGTAGGCAGTATTTTTCTTTTTGTTTTAAAGTATAAATGTACAAATTCTTATCTAAATCGGATAAAAAATTTGGTTTGCCTAAATTATAGGGTAAAAACGTAATAGGGTTGGAAAGGAGGAGACGGGATGAATATTTGGAACCCATACGTAGGCAGTATTTTTCTGTTTGTTTTAAAGTATAAGTGTACAAATTCTTAACTAAATCGGATAAAAAATGTGGTTTGCCTAAATTATAAGGTAAAAACGTAATGGGGTTGGAAAGGGGGAGAGGGGATGAATATTCGGAAACCATACGTATGCAGGATTTTTCTGTTTGTTTTAAAGTATAAGTGTACAAATTCCTGTCTAAATCGGATAAAAAATGTGGTATTGCCTAAATTATGGGGTGAAAAAATTATGGGGGTGGAAAGGGGGCGAGGGGATTAATATTCGGAAACCGTTTGTAGGCAGTATTTTTATGTTTGTTTTAAACTATAAGTATACAAATTCCTATCTAAATCGGATAAAAAATGTGGTATTGCCTAAATTATGGGGGTGGAAAGGGGGCGAGGGGATTAATATTCGGAAACCGTATGTTGGCATTATTTTTATGTTTGTTTTAAAGTATAAGTGTACAAATTCCTATCTAAATCGGATAAAAAATGTGGTTTTGCCTAAATTATGGGGTGTTATGGGGAATAGAGGGTGACTTTTTGGAAATTTTTTTTCATAGGAACCTTCGCAGACGCACACTCGAAAACTCTCCAAAGTTTCATTGCAATCTAATAATTGGTATAGGAATGCATTGAAGACGAACAAACAAACATTGATTTTTATATATAAGATATGTAAGATTTATTTTTCGGCTAAAATATTAAAGTTAGGATATTTTTTATAATAACTAAAGTTAACGTTTACTTCAAGATCTAGCTATTTGTAAAGTTTCAGAGAGATAGAATTACTTTAGTTGTCAAGGTCAAATTAGTGGATGCAAGGTTTTCAGACATGCAATTTGATATCTGATCAGCCTCTCAGAAACTACCCATGTGAATGAGGAAATGAATCCTTTCCCACAGTTTGTGAGAGAGCAGAGTCGCCAGGAATCTTTGAGAAGCGAGGAGTGCAATGTGATCTAAGACTCGTGCATCCAGTTAGTCTGTCAGGAATTGTGTACTCCATATAAGGGCAACCCCCGGCCCCCGGACTAGATCCAGCCCTCCACCAGCTTCAATCCGGCCCATGAGAGGTTCAGAAATTTCAGAAACAGAACATACCTTTCTGAAGAAAAATATCCAGAGCTGAGAGTTTTCCCTCAAAAAATAATTTGCACATTCGGAAGCACTTATTAATGTGATCAGCTTTTTTCAATCATGAAAATTAAGAAAAATAAGCATCGTACTCGGTTTAGAGCATGGTTGCCAACCTGCGGCCGCCTTGAAGATTTTTTCGCCCCGTGAGATTCATCACACTTTTTCAAATTATATTTAGTTTATGATTGCAAATGCAGTGAAAACCAATGTATTTTAAAAAAAATACATTATTTGTGTATCCATATATTTAAAAATTAACTGTTGAAATTATGAGTAAAAAGTTTCTTTGATTTTAAAATAATATTTTTGCGAATTTTTAACAGGTATTGCCTGTTTTATTTATGAGTTTACAGTTATCAGTTCGTGGAATAATTGTTATATTGGGCGAACTCAAAATACGCGCGCATATCGGAACATCTAATATAATATACAATACATAATTTTATATGCGGCCCACGAAGTTATGACCCATTTCCAAAGTGGCCCACAAGATCATTTGGGTTGCCCACCCCTGGTGTACTTGATAACATGTAGCTCAGTAGGCTAGTCAGTTTCATATTAAGCACTACAGTGCAGAAGTTTTATTTTGGCATAATGTAGGTTCGCAAATTTAAGTTTACTACAATGCAGTTTTGAAATAGCATTACTCCATATGGGGCCTCGGGATTTCTTAAGTGTCAGTCACTGGCTAACCAAGTGCCATAACAGAAGCGTGTGATGAACTTTTCCATACGTACTTTCCAATAATAATCAGTAAAAAGTGAACTTTAAGGTGTGATCTGTCTCGAACGGTTAATCGAACTTTAAAACTTTTCTTCTGTGAACTTGTCTGAACGCCTGTGCAGTTTTTGACTTTGTAAAATCTGAAGAATATAGTTAATCTAATAGCAATGGACTCATGAACATCATTTTAACTTTCACCTTTCCCTAACTTTTGGTCGAAAATAAGCTAAGTGGCAACCTGGTTACTATTATAAAGTCAGAACTGCAATATCCAAGGCTACGCACGGTCAGAGCTAAGACAAAAAGCTTTGTGTACCAACCCTAGTGCACATCTCACTCATACAATGAATACTGTAACACAAACAGAAACATACTGCATACATATGGTTCCCAAAAATTCATCCTCTCTTCACCCCCCCCTTCCCACCCCTTAATTTTTACACAAACCAACACATTATCAAATTTCCCTGAAACTTTGCACCCATATTATTTTTTAAAAAATAGAAAAATGTTATAGACATTAGTTTTATAAAAAACCAATCCCTCTACCCCAAAACCACCCCCTCGTCCCGCTATACCCATAATTTAAAAAAAAAAAAAAACACAGTTTTATCCGATTTCTACGGAAATTTGCACATGTATACTGTAAAACAATCAGAAAAATATAGCATATATTCCCTTTCCAAAAATGCATCCTCTCTCCCTCTTCCCTTAATTTTTACACAAGCAGACACTTTTTTCCAATTTCGATGGAACATTGCAGACATATACTTCAAAAAAAAAAAAATAATAATAATAAAAAAAATTACTGTAGACATTAATTTTACAAAAAAACCAATCCCTCTTCCCTTTTCCACCCCTCCCCCTTCCCCTCACAACCCATTATTTAATAAAACCCACAGATTTTATCCGATTTTTATGGAAATTTGGGTACTCTTATTTAAAAACAAACAGAAAAATACTGCCTACATATGGTTTCCAAAAAATGCATCTCCTCTCCCCCTCCCAACCATTTAATGTTTACACAAACCAAAATTTTTTATCCGGTTTTGATGGAACTTTGAACGGATATGCTTTAAAAAAGTAGAAAAATTAGACATAAGTTTTACAAAAACTCAATCCCTCTCCCATTTTCCAGCCTAAAACCAACCCCTCTTTCCCAATAAACCCCATAATTAAAAAAAAAAAAAAAAAAAAAAAAAAACTCTACAGATTTTATGCAATTTTGATGGAAATTGGCACACATATACTTTAAAACAAACAGAAAAATACTGCCTACATATGGTATCCAAAAATCCAATCCCTCTCCCCCTTCCTACCCCCTTTATTTTTACGTAAACCCTCACCTTTTATCCGTTTTCAATTGAAATTTGCACACGTATACTTTAAAAAAAAGAGAGAGAAAAATACTGTACACATCAGTTTTACAAAAAACCAGCCCTTCTTCCCCTTCCCACCCGCTAATTTTTACACAAACCCATACTTTTTATCAGATTTTGATGGAACTTTGCACCCGTATAAATTTTAAAAAAATTGGAAAATACTGTTGACATTAGTTCAAAAAAAAAAAAAAAGAATTACGCTTCCCATTTCCACCCCAAACAGAGCCCCCTATTTCTCCTTACAACCCATAATTTAAAATTCCCACAGATTCTATCCAAAATCTCGAAAATGCCGGAGAAATTAGTCAAAATAGATAGCAACATTATTTAAGAACACATTATTTCCTGTTGAATAGCACTTTATAGATTACGATCAGACAATTGCTGACCAAGACTTTCGAACTTGATTTTTAAAAATTATTTTGAAGTTTTTGTGACAACATACAAATCTACAGTTTTTATTTGATGTCGAAGCAAGTTAGCACAAATATGCTTTAAAGTAAGTGAAAATGCTGTTTATATTTAGTTTACAAAACTGCGCCCACTCTCGTGTTTCACCCCACTTAAGACTGATTTATAGGTGCAACTCTTCTCTGTTTAGCATATATCTGTGAAACAAAGACATTTATTTTGTGTATATGCTGAATGGAATCACCAAAAACATTTCATATCCAGATGATTGGAATAAACTTGAAATTAAATGGAAGGGTAATTAAAATTTCCAAAAACTGTCAAATGCATTCATTTAATCTATATGTGTAGTCAAGTCTAGCAATAGTGAAAAATAGCAAGGTCAGCTAGTCTTATATATAAAAATCAAAGTACGTACGTAAGTGTGTCTGTCCTCTATGCGCTCCTAAACTGTACGTTCAATTATGGTGAAACTTTCGTGAGTTGTCGAGTGTATGTCCGATATGGTTCCTAAGAAATAAAAATACCAAAAAACCACCCTCTCTTCTCCATAACACCCCATAATTTTAAAAAAACCTACAGATTTTATTCGATTTCTATGGAAATTTTCACATGTATACTGAAAAATACTGTCTACATTTGGTTTGCCAAAGCCCACCCCTCTCCCCTTTTACCCCCTCCCCTCTTAATTTCCAATGAAATTTACTGAAACCCACAACTTTTATCCAATTACTTTGAAACTCTGGTGAGTTGTTGAGTGTGCGTCTGCAAAGTTTCCTCACAAAAATAAATCAAAATAACCACCCTTTCTTCTCCTTCACAACCCATAATTTAACCCTTTCCTCCCTGACGGTACTTATAAGTACCACTGTATTTACCACCATATAATTCGACGATACCAGTGTCCACTGCATTGATAAGCCTGTTGATGTATTGTTGTATGATTAAGTCAGACAATGACAACATTTATTTTTAAATTTCTGCGTGAAATTACCGAAAAATTAATTTTCTAAGTTTTCAGCATACAGACCAAAAATCAAGTGGTACATTACGATGAATACAATGTAAGATTTGGAAACTGTCCCTAAATTGTAAAAATCTGATGAAGATGTGAAGTATGTAGAACGAAGAAAATACAGTAAAAACATCATTCCAAATGTTGCACTACAATGTCTTTTGTGTCTGAATGAGCAAAAAGAATTGTTTTTTTTTTTTTTTTTAATATCGAGGGCAAATATTTCATACCAATATGAACATAATTGATTTCAATTGCTATTTCTGTACATCATGTGATACACAAAGTCCCTGACGGTACTTATAAGTACTGGCTTAGTAATTAGCACTCAAAAAAAATTTGAAAAAAAACATGTGTGTTTAATTTCAAGTACCTTTATACAAATATATAATTGAAATTATAAATTTCCCTTTTTTTCCAATAGCCGGTAGGAAAGGGTTAATCAAATCCACAGATTTTATCCAATTTCTACTAAAAATTGTGCACTTACAAATATGAAAATACTGTATATATATATATATATGGTTTAGGAAAACACAATCCCTCTTCCCAATTACAGCCTCCTAATTTAAAAAAAGAAAGAATTTAGCAGTATTCGATAGAAATTTGCACACGTATACTTTAAAACCAACATAAAAATGCCGCATATTTATGGTCTGCAAAAACTCAACCACTCTTCCCCATTACAGCATCCTAATTTTTGTCAATGTTCTTGATCCAAAACTACTGTTTTTACCCAAATTTGAAGGATCTTTGCACATGTATACCGTAAAACAAACAAAAAAATACAGTCTAAATTTGGTTTGTCTAAGCCCACCACTCTCCCCTTCTACCCCATTCCCCATTTCCAATGATCTTTATTGAATACCACAGTTTTCTCCGATTACGATGAAACTTTGGTGAGTGGTTGAGTGCGTATCTCCGAAGGTTCCTGACAAAAATATTTCGTGAAAGCCACATCATCTTTCCTTTTATATCCAATAACTCAAACAAACCCACATATTTTATTGATTTCAATAGAAATTTGCACATGAATACATTAAAACAAATTAAAAAATATTGCCTAAGTATGGTTTCAAGAAATGCAACACCTCTTCCATTTACATCCACCTAATTTTAAAAAAAACCAAAGATTTTACCCGATTGAAGTATGGAAATGTATACTTTAAAACAAACAGAAAAATACTGTATATGCTTGGCTCAAAGTACTCAAGTCTAGCAATAGCAAAGATTTGCTGGGTCAGCTAGTCTTATATATAAAAATTAATGTGTGTAAGTTTGTCTGACCGCAATGCACTCCTAAACCGCCCATCTGATTACAGTGAAACTTCGGAGAGTTGTTGAGAGCATTTCAGAGATGGTTGCTAAGAAATAAAATTTTCAAAAAACCACCCCCTCTTCCCCATAACACCCTACAATTTAAAAAAAAAAACAGATTTTGTCCGATTTCTAAGGAAATTTGTACATATATACTGTAAAACATACTGAAAAATACTGCCTACATATGGTTTCCAAAAACGAATCCCCTCTTCCCCTTCCCACCCCTTAATGTTTGTACAAACCCACACTTTTTATCCAATTTTGATGCTACTTTGATCAAGTATACTTTTTAAAAAATAGAAAAATAATGTACACATTAGTTTTACAAAAACCCAATCCCTCTCCCCTTTTTTACCCACAAAACCACCCCACCATTCCCTCCTACATCGCCAACATTAAAAAAAACCTATAGATTTTGATGGAAATTTGGACACATATTTCAAAACAAACAGAAAAATACTGCCTACATGTGGTTTCTAAATACCCAACACCTCTTCCCCTTCCCACCACCGTAATTTTTACTCAAACCCACAATCCGATTTCATTACTTTGCACACGTAAAATTTAAAAGAAAAATACTATAGACATTAGTTTTACAAAAACCCAATCCCTCTTCCCCTTTTCCACCCCAAACCACTCACTCTTCCCCATTACAACCCATAATTAAAAAAAAAAAAAAAAAAAAAAAAAAAAAAAAAAAAAAAAAAAAACCACCACCACACAGATTTTATTCGATTTTCATAGAAAATGGCACATACTTCAAAACAAAAAGAAAAACACTGACTTCATATCGTTTCCAAAAACACACCCCATTTACAGCCCTTTAATCTTATATATACACAGACGGAAAAAAAATCCCAACACCAAGAAAAAATTATTGTAGAGTAATGAAATTTGGACAATGCATTTGTCAAGTTAACATGTTTAATTGATTAAATTTTCAAGATCACAGGTTAATTTAAGCTCAAGAAAATGCATTTCAAATGTGAAATACTGTTAAATTAATAGCCGGTGTAACCTCCAGAATTTTGAATGCAAGCCTGCAAACGTGAATGCATTGTGTCATACAGGTTTCGAATGTCACTTTGTGGTATGGAGTTCCATGCTTGTTGTACTTGTGCTGTCAATACTGGGACGGTCAGTGCTGGCTGTGGATGATGCTGGAGTTGTCGTCCAATGATATCCCATACGTGTTCAATTGGAGACAGATCTGGTGATCTCGCAGGCCAAGGTAACATGTCGACACTCTGTAGAGCACGTTGCGAGACAACAGCGGTATGAGGGCGAGCGTTATCCTGTTGAAAAAACTCCCCCTTGAATGCTGTTCATGAATGGCAGCACTACAGGTTGAATTACCAGACTGACGTACAAATTTGCAGTCAGTGTGTTTGGTATAACCACAAGAGTGCTCCTGCTGTCATAGGAAATTGCTCCCCAGACCATGACTCCAGCCCTGTAGCGTGCATTCCACTGACTACAAGCCATCGCCGTTTGCGACTCCAGTGGTGTCAAGCCAGAGCTCATTGGAGGACGGAGTGGAGATCTGTTGTGTTTTCTGATGAAAGCAGGTTCTGCCTTGGTGCCAGTGATGGCCGAGTGTTGGTCAGAAGGAGGCCAGGGGAACGCCTGCAACCAAACTGTCTGCGGCCTAGACACACTGGACCTACACCTGGAGTCATGGTCTGGGGAGCAATTTCCTATGACAGCAGGAGCACTCTTGTGGTTATACCAAACACACTGACTGCAAATTTGTACGTCAGTCTGGTAATTCAACCTGTAGTGCTGCCATTCATGAACAGCATTCAAGGGGGAGTTTTTCAACAGGATAACGCTCGCCCTCATACCGCTGTTGTCTCGCAACGTGCTCTACAGAGTGTCGACATGTTACCTTGGCCTGCGAGATCACCAGATCTGTCTCCAATTGAACACGTATGGGATATCATTGGACGACAACTCCAGCATCATCCACAGCCAGCACTGACCGTCCCAGTATTGACAGCACAAGTACAACAAGCATGGAACTCCATACCACAAAGTGACATTCGAAACCTGTATGACACAATGCATTCACGTTTGCAGGCTTGCATTCAAAATTCTGGAGGTTACACCGGCTATTAATTTAACAGTATTTCACATTTGAAATGCATTTTCTTGAGCTTAAATTAACCTGTGATCTTGAAAATTTAATCAATTAAACATGTTAACTTGACAAATGCATTGTCCAAATTTCATTACTCTACAATAATTTTTTCTTGGTGTTGGGATTTTTTTTTCCGTCTGTGTATGTAAAACTAGACATATATGTTTTCCAATATTTAACACAGATCACTGGTGTTTGTCTATGTAAGTAGCATGGCGTTCCTGTAGTGCACAAAGTTGGCCAAATCCTGATAGCTGTGGGGATGTGGGAGATACGATGATTAAAGTTGGTCAATGCAGGGCATTTTCATATTTCGAACAAAAATTTGTGTCTCCTTATACTTTTCTTTCATGCGACAACTACATAGCATTGACCATTGGTGTTTGTGTGTGGTAGTAGAATCCTGCACCCTGTCATGCACTATGGTTGTTAGATTTCGGTAGCTATGGGGGTGTGGGAGATATGGGGGTTGAAAGTGGTTGACCTGCGGTGCTTTCATATTTCTGCCAAAGACGCATATGTCTTGGTATATCACTTCCCAGTGAAAACTGGCTATTGCAGATCACTGGCATTTGTGTGTAGTAGTAACAGAGAGTCATCTTTCGATCACAACATCAGCCGAATTTCAGTAACTGTGGTAGCATGGGAGATATGGTGGTTGAAAATGGCCGATAAAGGATATTTTCGTATTTCGACGAAAGTCATGTGTCTCCACATATGTCACTTTTCTGCCACAACTACTTAGCATAGAGTGTTGGTGTTTGTGTGTGGTAGTAATAATGTATCTCTTATCGTGCACAATGGTGGTTAGAGGTCAGTGGCTATGAGAGTGTGGGTGGAATGGTGGTTGATAGTGGTCGACATGCGGTGCTTTCATATTTCTGCCAAAGACGAATGTGTCTTGGTGTATCAGTTTTCAGACAAAACTATCTAGCGCAGTTCACTGGTGTTGGTGTGAGGTAGTAATACAGAGTCACCTTTTGATCAAACGTTTCAGTAACTGTGGTAGCATGGGAGATATGGTCGTTGAAATTGGCCGATCAAGTATATTTTTGCATTTAGAAGAAAGACATGTGTCTCCGCATATGTCATTTTTCTGCCACAACTACATAGCATAGACTATTGTTGTTTATGTGGGGTAGATGTATCATGTCTCCTGTCATGCACTATGGATGTTAGATGTCAGTAGCTACGGGTGTGTGGGAGATATGGCGGTTGAAACTGGTCGACCTGCGGCAATTTCTTATTTCTGGCAAAGACGCATATATCTTGGTGTACCACTTTTCAGCGTAAATTGTCTATCGCAGATCACTGGCCTTTTTGTGTGGTAGTAACACAGAGTCACCTTTAAATCGCAACGTTGCCCGAATTTCATTAACTGTGGGAGTGCGGGAGATATGGTGGTTGAAAGTGGTCGATCATGGATATTTTCGTTTTTCTTCCAAAGACATTAGTGTCCGTAAATTTTGCTTTGCTGCCTGAACTACATAGTGCATATGACTGGCATTTGTGTGTGGTAATAGCATCGAGTCTCAAATCGTGCACTATGGTTTTCAGATGTCGGGAGCTGTCAATGCAAATTCTTTACAAACACGAATGAAGTCGTAGGTACCAGCTAGTTTTTACATAAATGCACACTTCTTATCCGATTTCGAAGGAACTTTTTACACATATACTTTAAAAAAATAGAAAAAGACTGTAGACCTGAGTTTTACTAATGCCCAGTCCCTCTCCCCTTTTCCACCCAAAAACCATCCCCTCCTCCTCCTTACACCACGTAATTTTAATAAAAACCACAGATTATATCCGATTTTGATGGAAATTTGCACACATATACTTTAAAACAAACAGAAAAATAATGCCTACGTATGGTTTCCAAAAACGTATCCCCCCTCCCCCCGTCCAAACCCTCAATTTTTTACAAAAATCCATAATGTTTATCGGATTTTGATGAAACTTTGCGTACATATACCATTAAAATAGAAAAATACTGTAGACATTAGTTTCACCAAAACCCAATCCCTCTCCCTTTTTCCACCCCAAAACCACCCCCTCTTCCCCCTTACAATAATTTCAAAAAACCCACAGATTTTATCCGATTTTGATGTAAATTTAAAACAAACAGAAAATTTCTGCCCGTATACGGTTTCTTAAAAAACAACCCCTCTCCCACTTATTCCCCCCTTAATTTTTACACAAACACACACTTTTTATCCGTTTTCGATGGATCTTTACACACATATATTTTTTTTAAATAGAAAAATACTGTAGACATTAGTATTACAAAAACCGAATCCCACTCGCACTTC
The DNA here is from genome assembly GCA_031002005.1 of Vandiemenella viatica. Lineage (NCBI taxonomy): Eukaryota > Metazoa > Arthropoda > Insecta > Orthoptera > Morabidae > Vandiemenella > Vandiemenella viatica. Next base: position 165,115,263 of record CM061920.1, read on the forward strand.
CCACCACTTAAATTTTACACAAACACGCAATTTTTATCGGATTTCAATGGAACTTTGCACATATATACTATTAAAAAAATAGAAAAATACTTTAGACATTAGTTTCACAAAACCCCAATACCTCTCCCTTTTTCCACCTCAAAACCGCGGTCCTAGCCAAATTAAATTATATTGCTCAAGTGTTCCCTGCACCTACAGGAATAATAGAAAACGTCCAGAGAGCAATATCTTGGTTTTTGAGTTAATGTGAAATATTCAAAATTAACTTCCAAACACTAACCCTGCCAAAAATAAGAGGAGGTTTGGGTTTAATGGACGCAAGAATCAAAGCAAACATGATGTTCATACAAGCAATGAGAAAAATTTCTGAAAACAAAGAAACAATTACGGATCAGCTACTGGAACACTACAAACCAGTGAGTATAACGGCACCTGTGGCGATAGCCCACATTAATAAATCATTCCATCATATCAGGTTTTATTTCCTCGAATGCAGTTACATCATAGCAGCACGAAAGGATAACTTCCCCAAGAATTCCAAAGAGATATACGCATAAACGTGGCAACAAAATAGAAAATAAATACCTGGATATTAACTGGAAAAACGTGTGGAGAAACATTTTCAATAGGACAATTCCATCTGATAACCAAACCCTGTGGTACAAAGTAGTCAATGAGACCCTGGCTACCAACGAGTAGCTACACCGCATACATCTTAAGGCAATCAATAGATGTGACACTTGTGGGAACACAGATACCCTTATACACCATTTTTCTTGTGGAAAAGCGGAATCAATATGGATGTGGACAAAACATGTGGCAGCGTATATTTTACAAAAACCGCCCGGGGAAGTACTAGCTACAATTCTAGCAAAGCCGGATATAAAGATTACCCCTCCAGAAAAACACAATTGTTTAGTATGGATCCTAAGTCAGTCTATGTAGGATATATTGCAGAAGACTTCCCAGAATTTGGAAGAATACCTGACAGTGCTCAAAATAAAACAATGGAGCCTAAAGAAAACTGCGAAATATAAAATTAAGTTCGGGGGCTATCTGGACGAGATACTCAAAGACAAAAAGAACACCAGCTAAAGTTTCTCGACCAATGAATGACAAGGAAATGGGCTGCAGTTTGTTGATTCGCCATGACATCGGAAGAGGGAGAGAAACAAGAGATGACCAGCGGATGAAGGTTCTGGTTTCCCGTTAGTTCGATACGCCTGTTCGGGTTTGGTGGACATTGGTTAAGAATAATGGTGAATGAACTGTTGTTGTTAATTTCTCGATTGAGTGTTTATGTTGGTTTTCATGTGTAAGTTTTAATAAAGTTTAGTTGAAAAAAAAAAAAAAATAGAAAATAGATTTATACAGATTTTCCGCTTAGTAATAGATAACTCTTTAGTTCTCGAAAGGTGTTATACAAAATTTTATCTTATCCAAAGGGTTATGATATTCAAGTTTTAGTAATATTTTATTTAAAAAATAATAATTTAAAATAAACCACGAAATTTATCCAATTTTGATGTAAATTTGAATTCATATACTTTAAAACAAACAGAGAAATATATACTGCCCAAATATGGTTTCTTAAAACACAACCCCTCTGCCCCTTTCCACCCCCTTAATATTTACACAAACACACACTTTTTATCCAATTTCAATGGAACTTAGAACATGTATTCTTTTAAAAAAAATTGAAAAATACTGTAGACATTAGTTTTACAACAACCCAATCTCTCTCCCCTCTTCCACCACTTCATTATTGTCAATATTCTTTATACAAAGCTACAATTCCAATAAGATTTTGAAGGAAGTTTGCACAAGTAATCTTTAAAACAAACAGAAAAATACTGTCTAATTTCAGTTTGCCAAAGACCAATCAAACCATCAACCCGTTTACCCACCGCTATTAATTTCCAGTGATCTTTATTATAACCCACTGTTTTCAGATTTTGATGGAATTTTGCATTTGTATACTTCAAAATGCTGTTTTCATTTGATTTTAAACTACCAACTTCTTTCCCCCTTTACCCCAACCCCATAATTTTTGTTAATATTTCATAATCATACCCACAGTTTTTATACGATATTGATGGAACGTTGCACACGCAATCTATAAAATAGATGGAAAAATATGGTCCATATTTAGATTCCAAGAACCAAAACCCTATCACCCAAATTAAGAAAAATTTACACTCAAAAACATTCAGTTTTTTGGAATTATATCGAAAATGCTGGGAAAATTAGACAAAGTAGATAGCAACATTATTAAAGTACACATTATTTCCTGTTAAACAGCACTTGACAGATTACGAACGGACAGTTCCTGAACAAGAAATTCGAACTTGGATTTTAAAAATTAGTTTAAAGTTTTTGTGACAACACACAAATATACAGTTTTTATTTGATGTCGAAGGAACTTTGCAAACATATGCTTTAAAATACGTGACAATGATTTCTATATTTAGTTTACAAAAATGCACGCGTTCTTCCGTTTCATCCTTCTTAAGACTGATTTACATGTATAACTTTTCTGTGTTTAGCCTACATCTCCAAAGAAACTCTGAACCTTTTTTGTATATATACTGATTGGAATGACCAAAAACATTGCATATCCAAGGCCATTGCAATAAACTTGAAATTTAATGAAACAGTAATTAAAATTTCTACATAAATATCTGATTTTTACTAAATACAAACATTCAAATGTATTCATTTAATGTATATGTGTATTAAGTCTAACAATAGCGAAGCATTGCCAGGTCTGCTAGTCTTATATATAAAAATCAATGTCTGTAAGTTTGTATGTCTGCTATGTGCTCCTAAACCGCTCATCCAGTTACAGTGAAACTTTGGTGACTTGTCAAGAGCATTTTGGAGATGGTGCCTAAGGAATAAAATTTCCATAAAATCCACCCCCTCTTCCCCATAACACCCAATAATTTAAAAAACCCAACAGATATCATCCAATTTCTATGGAAATTTGCACATGTATACTTTAAAACAAAGAGAAAAATACTGCCTACATTAGGTTTCCAAAAACACATCCACTTTGCCCTTAATTTTTACCCAAATCCACACTTTTTATCCAATTTTGATGGAATTTAGTACACATTTACTTTAAAAAAAATAGAAAAATTCTTTAGACATTATTTTTACAAAAACCGAATTCCTCTCCCCTCTTCCACCCCAGAACAAATCCCCCTTCCCCCTTACGCCCCCTTAAACCTGCAGATTTTATCCAACTTTGATTGAAATTTGCACACATATCCTGCAAAACAAACAGAAAATTACTGCTTACATGTGGTTTCCAAACACCCAACCCCTCTCTCCCTTCCCACCCCCTTAATTTTTTCACAAACCCACACATATTTTATCCAATTTCAATGAAACTTTGTTGATGTTTATTTTTCAAAAAATATTAAAAAAATGTAGACATTAGTTTTACAAGATCCCAATTCCTCTCCGCTTTTATGCCCCAAAACCACCCCCTCATCTACCTTACACCACATAATTTAAAAAAAAAAACACAGATTTTATCCAATTTTGATGTAAATTGGCACCCATATACTTTAAAACAGAAAAATGATGCCTAATATGGTTTCCAAAAATGTATCCCCTTTCCCCCTTTGCACCCCTTAATTTTTACACAACCCCACACTTTTCTCTGGTTTCGATTGAACTTTGTACACATATGCTTTATAAATATAGAAAATTACTATAGACAATTGTTTTAAAAAAAATCAATTCCTCTCCCCTTTTCCACCTCTTCATTAGTGTCAATGTTCTTTATACAAAGCTACAGGTCCTATGCGATTTTGAAGGAATTTACACACGTATACATAAAAAAAATAGTGTTTACTTCTAGTTTGATAAAGCCCTATCTGAACCCCTCCCCCTTTACCTCTCCCCTATTAATTTCAACGGATCTTTATTGAAACCTACAGATTTTATCTGATTTCGATGGAATTTTGCATTTGTATTCTTCAAAACAAGGAGAAAAATGCGTTTTACTTTTGGTTTTAAACTACCAATAGATCTCCCCCTTTACCCCAACCCCCTAATTTTTGTCAATATTTCATATATATACCAGAAGTTTTTATTCGATATCAGTGGAAATTTGCACACGCAAACTGTAAAACAGATAGAAAAATATAGTCTATAATAAGATTGCAAGAACCGAAAGCCTCTTCTCCTTTACCTCTCTCCTAATTTTTGGCAATGCCCACCTCTCTTAATTGTCAATGTTCCTTGAACTAACTTTATTCAATGTGGATGGAACTTTTCACATGTATAAATAAAAGCAAAGAGAAAAATGCTATCTTTCTTTGGTTTACAGAACTCACCCACTTTCCCTATCACCCTAATTAGGAAAAATTTATGCTTGAAACCATTAAGATTTTTGGAAATATCTCGAAAACGATGGGGAAATTAGACAAAGAAGATAGCACATTATATCCTATTAAACGCCACCGGACACATAACGATCAGACTATTGCTTTACCACAGTGGAAGAATGACAGAAGAGGATGAGGCTCTTGGGGAGAAATTAAATTCATACTCAGATTTCAGAGGTGAGAATAGAATGATCATCATCGGCAGGGATTTAAATTTACCAGGTGTAAACTGGGGAGGGAATAAGATAAATAACACAAGGGGACAAAGATTTGCGAATATCATAATAAGGGAAGGAGGATTTACACAAGTGGTTGAGCAAAACACTAGGGGACAAAATATTTTGGATATATTTCTAATTAAGCCCGATGAAAACCTTTTGAGGTATCAAGTAACTGAAGGAATAAGTGATCATGAAGCAGTTCTGATGGATATTAGAGGATTGAGTAAACCAGCAACCAAAATTGAAGGGGGAAATAGGTACAATTATAAAAAGGCACAGGTTTCAAATTTGAGGAGATATTTCAGAGAACAATTCAGCAAATGGAAGGAAGGCTCAGGTACAGTAGAGTCAAGGTGGGAAGAGTTCAAGGAGATAATAAGAAAGGGGGAAGAAAAATTTATTCCACAGCAAAAAATAAAGAGAAGTAGAGAACCTATGTACTATAATAGGGAAGTGAGGAGGTTAAAGAGGTTGGTAAGAAAAGAACATAACAGAGTTAAGAGACAACAGGGTAGTAGGGAATATTTAAAACAACTAAACAACGACTTAATAACAGCAAAGAAAATGGCTAAAGATGGGTTTATGAAGAGTATTGACAGTGCAGGGGGACCATTGACTGATGCATCTAGAAATTTCTATGGCTATATCAGGAAACTGAGGGGAAGGGAGGATGTAGAGACACTTATTGATAAGGATGGAGAAGAAGTTACTGCCGATTTGAAAATGGCAGAGATTTTAAGTAACTGGTTCAGTGAAAGCATTAGGGACAATGAATCAGAAACAGGAGGGTCTAATTCGGAGAACGAGCTTAACAACACAATTAGAAATGACGATAGTAATAAATTTGATATCCATCCTGAGGAAATCATGAAGGAAATAAGAAAGCTGAAAAAACATAAAGGGGCTGGTGAAGATAATATTACTACAGATATCTTAAAGATAGCCAGATGTGACATTGTACCTTATCTTGAAATATTATTTAAATTGAGTCTAGACACTTGCTGCTTACCACAGGACTGGAAAAGTGCAATAGTAGTACCGGTACATATGGGATGGGTGGGAAATTTGAGAATTACAGGCCAATCAGTTTGACATCAGTGGTAGGTAAATTAATTGAAAGATTGATATGCAACCACATCAGAAATATATGTGAGGAATGTAATTGGTTTTCAAGCAGGCAACATGGTTTCAGGCAAGGATATTCATGCGAATCTCAGTTGGTGGGATATATGCAAGATATTTCAGATGAAATGGACAAGGGAGGCCAAATTGATAGTGTAGCACTAGATCTGTCTAAGGCGTTTGACAGAGTAAGCCATAAAATGGTAGTAAATAAGGTAAAAACCATTGGAGTGGATAAGAAAGTCATTTGCTGGGTAGAAGAATTTTTAAAAGGTAGAAAACAGAAAGTTAGGGTAGGAAATGTAGTATCAAAAGAAGTGGAAGTAAAAATGGGTGTGCCACAGGGTAGCGTATTGGGACCATTGCTATTCATTATTCTAATGAATAATTGTGTTGATTGTTTACTATCTGAAATTAGATTGTTTGCAGATGACATAATGCTGTATAAAAGAATCAAAACGATAGAGGATTGTAAACAGTTGCAGGGTGATCTGGACAGGATATCTAGTTGGGTTGGTAAACATGGAATGAAGATAAATGCAAAGAAGAGTCAGCTTATTAGATACACAAATAAAAAACAAAAGGTTAATTATGAATATAAGGTGGGGAAAGAATTGCTTGCTGAAGACTTGAAATGCAAATATCTTGGAATTACTATTGATAACAAACTTAACTGGGCAGGACACATAGGACAGGTGGTAGGAAAAGGTTTCAAAGTTCTGCACTTGTTGGAGAGAGTGATGAGGGGATGTACGAGAGAAGTCAAGGAATTGGGTTACAAAACTTTGGTCAGACCATTGCTCGAATATGGTAGTGTAGTATGGGACCCTCATTTTATGTATCAAATACAGGAGTTGGAGAGGGTGCAAAGAAGGGCTGCTAGATTTGTTTCTGGAAATTATCGCAGAATGCAATCAGTGACGGATATGATAAAGGAGCTGGAATGGGATTCATTGCAAGACAGGAGGAGGATGAGGAGGGTCATGGGAGTGTACAGGGCATATACTGGTGATGAGGCATGGAAAGATATTGCAATAGGTATGAAAAGTAGTGCATGGAAGGGAAAAGATGACCATGACCACAAGCTGGCACTCGATTTCAGGCACAAGGGTGTGGGAAGATTCTCTTTTTTAGGTAAGGGTGTCAGGGATTGGAATGAGTTACCAAGAGAAATGATGAATAATTTACCGAAAACTTTGAAGGAATTTAAAGATAAAATTTGTAGAGGGCAAATGTAGGTGGGTGCAGGATAGGGGGAGGATGGGTGTGTAGGGAAATTGCCACCGGAGCCTGTGCTCCATTGCAATTAAATTAAATAAAATAAAAAGCAATTTGAACTTGAGTTATAAATATTATTTTAAAGTTTTTATGACAACACAACAAATCTACAGTTTTTATTTGATGTAGAAGGAAGGTTGCACACATATGGTTCAAAATAAGTGAATATGATGTTTATATTTAGCTTACAAAACTGCAGCCACTCTCCCATAAGACTGAATTACACGTGCAACTTTTCTCTGTTTAGCATATATCTCCAAAACAAACTCAGATTTTTGTAGCTGGTTGGAATCACCAAAACTTTGCATATCCAAAACCATTGCAATAAACTTGAAATTGAATGAAACAGTAATTAAAACGTATACATAAATATCTAATTTTTACTAGATACAAACATTCAAATGTTTTTATTTAATCCATTTGTGTAGTCAAGTCTAGCAATAGAGAAGCATTGCCGGGTCAGCTAGTTGACAATATATATATATATATCTTTTACATGCCTACAATTATCTTCCACCCACTTATATTCTGCAAAGACTCCCACCCCAAACCTTTAATCACAACAGTAGCTGACTGATTCCTTTGGTAATTTCCGAAGCCAAATCTAGGTTCCTCCTTTCCATTTCCTCGGAGTCCAGTATTTGATACTTACAATATGGATACCAATTTCTATTGCCCTATTGCTTCTTTAATTTATCATCATTATTTTTATAAATTTAATTGCAATGTAGCACATGTTCCAGTGGAAATTCCCATAGACATCTAATTTCCCCCTTTTTATTAGTGTTTTTTTTTCTTCAAATTATCTTGTATACTTTGTTTGTAAAATTTTACCCCCCCCCCCCAATTCCTTTTTCAACATATGTGATTTATGAATTTTAATTTCGTGTTCCTTCAGCATTTTTGGTAAATTATTCATCACTTCGTAATTTATTCCAATCCTTGGAAAACTTATCCACAAAAGAAAATTTTCCCACTCCCTTATGCATAAAATCAAGTACTAGCTTTTGCTAATGTTCACCTTTTCCATTCCATACACTACTCCTAATTCTTTGACTAATATCCTTCCAAGCCCCAAGCCAGTTTTTGCCCCAGCTAGGAAAATTCCTAGCTCTGCCACTGTAAAAGATACCCTGTTTTTCTTGGAGCCTCTGTCTAACGTCCACAGCCATCAACCTCCCTCATCCTTGTCTCCATTGATGTAACTTCCTCGTACACAAACATTAGTGTGTCCCAACTAGGGATTTCCTTGTATACTCTCAGCAATATCTTCATCCTCCACCCAATGACTCCCAATCTATCTCCTTTATCATATCAATTACTGACTGTGTACTGTGGTGCTTTCCACAAAGAAAATTATCTGTTCTTCTTTACATTCCCTCCAACACCAACATTTGATATTCAAAGTGTGGGTTCTGTATTACACCACTGATCTCTGCATGTCATCTTCACATTCTGCAAAAAGTACTTGTTCATCTGTAAACAAGCACCACGCCAGTTTTTGCCCCGGCTCGGAAAATTCCTAGATCTGCCACTGTCAAAGATACCCCAACTTTCTTGGAGCCTCTGTCTTAAGTTCCCAGCCATCTACCTCCAGGCCTCATCCTTGTCTCCATTGATGTAACTCCCTTGTATACAAACATTTGTGTGTCTCAACTAGGGATTTAAATCCAGCAAAGCAGGATCTCGCAATCCTGTGGGCTCCTGCATCATTAGACAGTCTGGCAGATCCCGCACTAAATTAAGCGGATCCGCAACACGCAAAATGCGGCAAAAACATGTGTCAGTGTGCGTGACTCGCTGCCCCGTCGTTATCCGGCCTCCATAGGATGTATTGCACTGTTTGACTGTACCCTTGCAGTTGGCATTTAATTTGTGCGAATAAACGTTTGTTTTTGTCAACCTTCGTCATTCCTAAGTAAATAGATCCACTTTTACATACTCATTAAAACTTACATTTTTTTTGAGTACACATTTCTATAATTTGAGTTATGTTGCATATTTAGTACGATTTTCTAATTATACAATAATTTTTTTTTATATGTCGCACACAATATCTGAACTACACAGTTAAAGATTTTTATTCACTGTTTCATTATTCCCATTTTCTATAATTGCAGATAAGGCAATTATGACAACTTCCTGTATTTGTGGCTCAACATTTGATTATTCGTTGATATGAAACTTATGTTATTGTAATTTTAATGATCGCATACCTATTTATTTAGCAGCTATCAAAAGGGAATTGTATATCCTTTGACTTATTGTTGTTTTGGCCACCACCACAATACGTTTGAAACACATGTTCTTTGATGAAAGCTGCCTGCTTACATGTGCTGCTGTGGCCTTCAATTAATCCCTCTTGGGATGATTTGGTCAATCGCCACAAAACATTATTTTTTGGTGAATGGGATGTTTTCTTTCAACTCCTTGTTATTATTTCAACTAACGGCAAAAAATGTAATAATGAAGTCTTTACAGCTGTATCACCAAATTGTGTTGTAAAAACACCATACTTCAATGCCTGTCTCCGCAATATTCCTCACTTGTGAAATTTCGTGTTTACAACACAATCCGGCGATACATGAGGACTTACCTGCAATCATATGCCGAGAAATTCTCCTTTTTTACATAAACAAAGTAATAATGATAATAATTTCCTCTATAAAAAAAAGTCATTACGCCACTTAAAGCAAACCTGAAATACTTGACCGTGTACATCTTGGTGAGTAGTTTCTTTCAATAACAATGAATAAACTATAAGATCAATCACGAAATCAACAGACATAATAATGAATTCCACAAAAACAATTCTTGTAAAAATAGGCCAAGTCTCGTGCTTGTACAGAGTATATTTTCTTTACTTTGTGAAATAGAATGCTTTCTCTCGGTGTTATAGAACGTTTATTTGGAATTGTTTTGTGATTTGGCCATTATGCATACCATATTTTTAAACTGATGTGATGTATTGTAAGGCACATAATATGACCTAAGACTGAATATTTTCCATTTTTGATTATTTATTTCAAAATTGGCTTAGATTTAAAAACAAAAATGGAAATATACTTAAGACATGCTAAACGTTTATATAATTTTGCTAATTAAAATATTGTTAACTGTTAATTTTTATCATTTAACATTAAAATTGTTTTATTAATTTAATTAACAGATGTTTATTATTTAATTTATTAACACTTAAAAATACTATGTTTTAAATATATGCATTAAAAAAGTTATTGGTGCCAATACGGCTGGATCCCGCAGGATCGAAAACACTGCAGGATTGCAATCCTTAGTCCCAACAAATTAGGAAGATTTATTCTTTACAAAGTCAAATACGCATACCCTCTACTTTTTTTCTGTTTGACCTTAATCACTCACATAGTAAATATTAATTATTGAATTAAGTTATGATGCCAAACATGAGACATGGAAATTTCTACTGAGTTAGTATGAAAGGATTCTAGAACTTATTATTTATTTTGTAAATAAACATAAAAATGCTCAAATCATGTTTATTTACTGCTTAACATGTAAAAAAAATATTATTCTTTAAATTTTTTTCAAAGTTTGCTTTTTGCATTCATTATAAATCTTTCAGAATTCTTGTATGCAACGTAACAAAAATTTCTTTTGTACTCTTTCAGCTATATCATTCACAGCCTGGGCCTTAAAACCTCCTTTCTGGCTTCTTGAAATGAAATATTATTTAACCAGAAAAAACTGTCATCAATTTTAATACAGTTGAACAGTGACTTTCTTCTGACTGAAATGAAGTAGTAGATGTATTTCTCTGAAGTAACAAAATTGTGACCTAAACACAAAACAAACTTCCTTCGATCAGATGGGTTGTAACGTTTACCCCATGAGATAATAAATTCCTTTGGTTAAATTTTCAACTATTTTTACTTTAGTTTCTTGATCCACCTCATCGTCAAACAGTAACATGACAGAAATTTCATCACTCAAATACCATAAATGCTAGCTTATTTTCTGTAAAGCTGCCTTTGATATGTTTTTAACAATTTCTTCATAAGCCTTCATCGACTTAAAAAAGCACAAATCTTCGTAAGGTACTTTTACTGCTAAAATACATTGGAGCCATGGCTTGATGTAGGATGCCATGATGATCAGGCAAACGTTTAACAGTGCTGCATTATGCTTGCTCATAATTTTAAATTGAACACTAAGAAATGATATTTTCAGGGAAAAAAATTGCTTATACCATCCACCAAATTTGGCGCTTGGCACCTGGCGGTCAAATTTTAAACTTTCTCTGTGTATCTCCACCTATAAATATTACAGAAACTCTATCAACTCTCAATAGTCATCTCTGATTGTTTCTTTCGTCAGTTGAGGTTGGCAAATTCAAGCAAATTGTTAATTTCAGAAACAGTCAAATGCAATGCGAGTTTTTCTTCATAGCACTGTATTTTGTCTGGATATACACTTTTCCAGTTATCTTGAAACTTTTTGAAGAGCGGAATATCAGGATTTGTAGTCACTTCACTAATTTTTACCTCAAATGCACTTTTAAAGACCAGTTCATACAAGTTATGCCGGCCAGCAAAAATAATATCATCTCAATTACATTTTTGTTCAAGAACCACACAGGCACCATTAATTTGAAGCCGTAGTATCATAACAATGACTCTGCACTTTATTTTTGAGATTTCAGTATACAAACACGTTCCAAAGAGTCTGCGCCTGTTCGCTTCCTGAAGAGCTTTCCAACTTTGGCACAGCAATAAGTTGTTCTTTATTTCCATAAGAAATAACTATTGGAATATATTCTTCTTTTAATTTCCAAGCATTTGAAGCAAGCAACAGTTTGCCATCCCAGTGAATAGTCACAACTTTTGATACCTCATTTTGAAAAATAGCTTTTATAGCATCCGCCCACTCTTTCATTTTTCTGCATGAATTCTTTGAATCAATGACTTACAGGAAATTAATCAGCATTACATCCATGGAGGAATGGAGGAAGGAATAATATGGAGACGACGCAAGAGACCTTTGCCACGCATGGAAGTGAAGCAGGCCGGCGGAGGAGTGGGGGGGCATGGCCGGAGTGGTGGGGACTTGACCGCTTCCCAACAAACACGGGGAGTATGGTTAAACACCTCAAGGGGACTCTAGGATAAACGTGACGCCGCAATCTGGTGATGGATTATTATGTAACTCGATGAGACAAATAAAAAATGAAGAATAAAATTTTTTGATATCCTGCTTAGTTTTCGAGATATTCTGTCTCAAATGTGAAATGGTTTTGGTTGAAATTCAGAAGAAAAAATTATTCAAAGTCAAATTTTATGATGAATTTTTATTTAAAAAGACGAGACAAATAAAAAATAAAGAGTAAAATTTTTCGATATTTCACCTAGTTCTCGAGATATACTGTCTCAAAAGTGAGGTGTCTTGAGTTGAAATGCAGAAGAAAAATTTCGCAAAAGTCAAATTTAATGATGGATTCTTATGTAACACGACGAAAAAACTCGATAATAAGGAATAAATGTTTTCGATATCTTGCTTAGTTTGGGGGATATACAACAACCAAATTGAGGGGTTTAGGTTTGGATGCAGGCTGGACCAAAAATTAATTCTGTCAAAGCCACAATGATTACATGGTTGACATGCAGAATGGATATTTCAGTTTTATTACTACCACTTGTGGTTAGTCTGAAATGTATCCTAGACCAGAAAAAAGTAAGAGGACCCACTCTAGGGATGAGCAACCCAGACATTTTGTAGGCTGGTACCAGAAATAAAATGTTTCCGCATAATTTATAGTTAATATAAAGTGTATCAACAAAAAGTAAAGAGTGATACTTTACTATAATGTATGGTTGGCATCATGCGGTGTTCTTTTAAGTAACTTCAAGCAAGTGTGCTCCAATCATAAATGCGATGATGAGTCACTGTCTGAACAAGCCTATACTTTTTCAACAAAATAACTTATCACGCTAGAAGAACTCTACTTCAACTTCTGTTTAAAAGGGCAGAGGCTTTATTATTACCTTTAAAAATAAAAGAGCCGTTTCACAATTGTTGCTATTACAGGAATGTACAAGTAACTTTATGACACAGAATTTGATTCATTATTTTCCTTTACTTCACATTATTAATAATGAATTAACATGTGGTTAAAGGTAGGGACCGTGCACAAACTACACGGCCTGGTCCGGGGGGGGGGGGTGCTGGAAGGCTACGTTGAGCTATGTAGGGAGAGGGGGGGGGGATTCCAAGCCAGGCCACGTAGCTATCCTTTCATAAAATTTGTCACAGTTAAAATGAGGAATGGAATTCACAACAGCATGTGAATATTTATTGGTTTAATTCTAGATGGCGATACCGCTATAGCACCTTTCTGCCACACGCAGCTATCAAAGAATTATCCGTACCACTTTTATGACATTTTTCTTCTGGTCCAGGCTGTATTTCAACCTAACCTCAACTGCTAGGAATAATTTAAAAAAAAGCTAGATCCCTGTACTGGTAGTAGGCCTAAAGTAGTTGTAGCAGTATCATGATCTAGAATTAAACCTATTTATTTCCCTCAGCTAATTATCTCCTTATGTAATTTATAATAGTCTGACAAGAGAAAACAGTGCAAAATGTCTTCTGGAATCAAAAGGGGGAAAAAAACCTACTTGCTAGGTGAGGGGGGGGGGGAAGGGGGGTGGAGGCAAAAGCCAAGTTGGTCTACATGGGGAGGGATAGTGGTTCACAGGAGGCCAAATTGGAGCTATGTGGTTTATGCACGCTCTCTTATGTATGTATCTCAATTGATGCTATCTATAAACATTAGAAATTAAGGAAAAAAAGTCTGTTAAAAATTATTTTAATAGAATTTTATTTGCCAAAACATCTACAGCCACAAAAAAAGACTAAGGGTATTATTATTTTATTTAATTTCAATGGAGCACACGCTCCATAATATCCAAGTGTAATTAGGAAACAGTGATACAAGATTGATTGAAACAGAAAGTTATATATGTAATTTGAAAGTGTCACCATATGGCAAGATAATACTTGACAGCAGTAGGAGCACTGGATTCTTAGGTTTTCTGATTCATGTTTGAAGTATTTCTTTAATTCCTTAGTTATTGATCAAAAAATCTTAAAATATATATTAGCATATAAATTTAGTCAGGATCACTTTGAAATATTTTTACAATGTATCAGATCTTTGGGGGGTGGAGGGGGGGGGGGGAGGAATTCAAACAATCCCACTGCCCATACAATTTAAAGCAGCTTATAAAAAAAAAAACCTACTCTTGAAATGTGAAGTGAAATATGCAAACACTGGTAATTGTATACTCCTGGAAAAATTGTTCATCATGCTCCAGAACATATTATAAATTTTACATCAAGACATCATCGAATTATTGAAGAGGAAAAAGAATTATAGTTTCCTCCCAAGTCCGACCACGAATGTATGTTTGATGCAGGTGCACTAACTGTTTTAATAGATCATATTGTACACTACATTTCAGGATTTGTGGTACACAAACATCTAAAAATATTAAAAAGTGAAGAGTGTGTTAGTATATTGTGATCTCCATTTCTATTATTTTGGGGATCTCTCAAAACGTACAAAAGTAGAGATGGTCTTATTCATCGTTCACTTGATATAAGTAACATTTGTGAAACGTTTTAAAAAGTATTTAGCAGAAATGTGCATTCAAATTTTGGTTTATTTTTTTAAAAAGAAGTTAAACATTTTGCAAACTGAAACACAAGTTGTTCAATTGATAATCTGTGAAAATTTATTCAGTCACCTTAATTTGCGAACAAAGTCATCCCATTGAGAGCTATGACTAAATATTTATAGACGTGCTGCAAAGTTTGCTGTGTCTACCGCTCACTTCAACAACGATAATTACAATTCAACTTACTTATGAAATGATATTCCAGGTTCATTCCTGTCTGGCCTATTTGTGCAACCGTACGCAACACAAGCTGGCATTTTTAAACACTTATACACAATACTAAATGAAATAATCACTGCCTCTACCACAATGTGAACACCTTAATTGTTGGGAAGCGCCATATGGTCGCTGCCGGTGCTGCCACCATGCGGGAGAGTTTTGTGCTTGCTTCACCGATTTAAGCTCACTTCTTCTCCATATAATTCCTTCCTCCATGATTACATCCAAGTGTCTCAGTGGTAGCTTCAAGAATTAACACAAAATGTCTCATTCTTAACTGACATCTATCTAGTGCTGTTACTAATTTTGGGTTAGTGAATTCTTTACACGTAGTTGTTCTACTAGTTCTGAGTTGTATATGCTTGATCGGAGCTGGGAAACCGTCTTGCAAATGCATATCATTTTCATTAGAATCAGAAGATGAATCATTCTGAAATAGTTCATATGATGATGTCAAAGGAATTTATTGGAGAAATATGTAGCATGTTGCTTTTCTTCCTCAACATTTCTGAGGTGCGTCCTTGCCTCTTTCTCTGCCAGTTTTTTGTCTTCTCCAACTAAGTGAGCTGTCCTGGCTCTCTCTGTCACTGTAAGAAGATTCTATCTTCATTTTTTTTTTTTTTTTTTTTTTTTTTTTTTTTTTTTTAACTAGCCTCGTGCCCGCGACTTCGTACGCGTAGATTAAGAATTTTTTTTGCCAGAATCAAATATAGTAAGTTGTTGGTAACGAAGGATTAGTCCCAAACAATATCGAGTCGGCATAATATGACAGGAAAGCTATCACTATATCATTCTACCGTCGAACCTGCCTCTTGAAGAGAATTAATTTCCAACATATTTCTGTCACTATTCGATAAGATCTCAAAATTTCGTGACTACAACTGTTAATCATACTGGAAAAAATATCCTGTGCCCTTCATACACATTTCCTTATAAAATTACATCACAACGATATAGCCATTTAGTCGTCAAAACGTAACAAAAAGACAGAGACTTACTTCGGTATTTATAATAATACTAGCTGTTACCCGCGACTTCGTACGCGTGGACTTGGAGTTTCATTGCCAGAATTGGATATAGAAAACTGTTAGTAACATAAGATTTGTCCCAAACAACACAGAGTCGACATAATACGATGGAAAGCCATCATTATATCATCCTATCGTCTAATCTGTCTCATGAAGAGAATCAATTTACAACATATTTAAAAACAGAAAAGTAAGCGAAGGTGCGGGGATGTGTGTGTGTGTGTATGTGGGAGGGGGGGGGGGTTTAACTGATGGCAGCTTTATTTGAGCTTGGTTTTTTCTTCTTTCTTCAACATGATCATCTGAATCTTATAATCTAATAGCAGCACATTGTCTTCTAGACCTGCACCTTAGGCCAGGTTTAGGTCCGTAAGGAATGTCAAAAAGGAAGACAAATTGGTGCCAGAAACTTTTATACAGATACAGATGAATAGTACAGTGCAGAGCAAATTGACTTCTATACTAAATAATAACTTTTGTTTCTTATCGAAATTTATTAACAAATCAAACACTAACAGACTGCGCGACTGAGCAACCAACGTAACATTACAGACTAACACACGAATCTGTCTGTCTTTCATCATTCGATAAGTTCTTAAAATTTCGTGACTAAAACTGTTATTCATACCGAAAAAATGTCCTGTGTTCTTCCTACACTATTTCAAAATTCCATCAATATTGATACAGCCATTTAGTCGTCAAAACGTAACAAAAAGGCAGATACTTACTTCCACATTTATAATATAATAGCTGGTACCCACAACTTCGTTCGTGATTGTAAAGTATTCTTATTGACAGCTGTAGACATCTAACCACCATAGTGCACGATGGCAGACCTGATACTATTACCACACACAAATACCAGTCTTCTGCGCTATGTAGTTCCGGCAGCAAAGTAAAATTTACGGATACACACAAGTCTTTGGATGAAATACGAAAATATTCATGATAGACCAATTTCAAACACCATATCTCACACACTCCCACAGTTACCGAATTTCGGCCAACGTTGTGATTGATGGGAGACTCTGTGTTACTACCACACACAAACGCCGGTAATCTGCGATTGATAGTTTTCACTTAAAAGTGATACACCGTGACACATGCGTCTTTGGCAGAAATATGAAACCGCAAGTCGACCATTTTCATCCCCCATATCTTCCACACCCCCATAGCTACAGACATCTAACAACCATAGTGCACGACAACAGACTCGATTCTACTACCACACATAAACACCAATGCTCTATGCTATGTAGTCGTGGCAGAAAAGTGAAATCTGCGGAGACACATGCCTTTCGTCGAAATACGAAAATATCCTTGGTCGGCCACTTACAACCACCATATCAACCACAGTAGCAAAGTTTCTGAAATTCGGCTGCTGTTGTGATCGAAAGGTGACTCTGTGCTACTACAACACACAAACGCCAGAGATCTGTGATCGACAGTTTTCGCTGAAAAGTGATATACCATGACACTTTTATCTTTGGCAGAAATATGAAATTGCCACAGGACGACCACTTTCAACCCCCATATCTCCGACACCCCCATAGCTACCGAAATCAAACAACCATAGTGCACTACATGAGATACGATTCTACTACCAAACACAAACACCAATGCTCTATGCTATGTAGTTGTGGCAGAAAAGTGACATATGCGGAGACAGTCGAAATACGAAAATATCCTTGGTCGGCCACTTACAACCACCATATCTACCACAGTAGCACAGTATCTGAAATTCGGCCGCTGTTTTGATCGAAAGGTGACTCTGTGCTACTACTACACACAAATGCCAGTTATCTGTGATCTACAGTTTTCGCTGAAAAGTGATACACCATGACACTTTTGTCTTTGGCAGAAGTATGAAATTGCCACAGGTCGACCACTTTCAACCGCCATTTCTCCCACACCCCCATAGCTACCGACATCTAACAACCATAGTGCACTACATGAGATACGATTCTACTACCAAACACAAACACCAATCCTCTATGCTATGTAGTTGTGGCAGAAAAGTGACATATGCGGAGACAGTCGAAATACGAAAATATCCTTGGTCGGCCACTTACAACCACCGTATCTACCACAGTACCACAGTTTCTGAAATTCGGCCACTGTTGTGATCGAAAGGTGACTCTGTGCTACTACTACACACAAACGCCAGTTATCTGTGATCTATAGTTTTCGCTGAAAAGTGATACACCATGACACTTTTGTCTTTGGCAGAAGTATGAATTTGCCACAGGTCGACCACTTTCAACCCCCATATCTCCCACACCCCCATAGCTACCGACATCTAACAACCATAGTGCACTACATGAGATACGATTCTACTACCAAACACAAACACCAATGCTCTGTGCTATGTAGTTGTGGGAGAAAAGTGACATATGCGGAGACAGTTGAAATACAAAAATATCATTGGTCGGCCACTTACAACCACCATATCTACCACAGTACCACAGTTTCTGAAATTCGGCCGCTGTTGTGATCGAAAGGTGACTCTGTGCTACTACTACACACAAACGCCAGTTATCTGTGATCTATAGTTTTCGCTGAAAAGTGATACACCATGACACTTTTGTCTTTGGCAGAAGTATTAAATTGCCACAGGTCGACCACTTTCAACCCCCATTTCTCCCACACCCCCATAGCTACCGACATCTAACAACCATAGTGAACGACAGGAAAGACAATTCTACTACCACACACAAACACCAATGCTCTATGTTATGTAGTTGTGGCAGGAAAGAGAAGTATACCTAGATACGAATTTTTGGTCGAAATATGAAAACGCCCTGCACTGACCAACTTTAATCATTATATCTCCCACATCCCCACAGCTATCGGCATTCGGCCAACGTTGTGCACGACAGGAAACTCCATGCTACTTCCACCCACAAACATCAGTGATCTGTGCTAGGTAGTGGTGGCTGAAAAGTGAAATATAGGAAAAAACACGTCTATTTTTATATATATATAAGATTGAAGCACGTCGGCATGTATGATGTCAAAGTAGTTATCTAAGCTGTTAACAAACATTTGTCGGCATTGCTCAAATACATTTTGGGTTTATTTGAGCATTTTTTGTAACTACCTCCAAACTTGATACAGATTCACTAGTTTCTCAAACAATAAGGTAGAGATTTTGTACGTAGCCTTTTTCCAAAAGATAATACATTCAAGAATAGAGAGATCAGCACTTTGATTGACAGTTAAATTCACTTCACAGATATTATAAAATAAAACTGGCAGAACATGTCCATTAGAAGGCAGTTTTGAATCCTACTAAAAATACAAACTTTTTGGAACTAAGTAATTCCACTGATATGTTGACTGATTGAAAAAAAATACGTTTACTAACAAAATAGCAAGTGATTACAAGCACATTGAAGTGTTAGTTCACAATCGCCTTACTTAACAAGTACTGACATGTTTTGATACAAGTTGGCATGAGTTTCTGAGCTGCTACGATAATTTTAAAAAAATATATAATTGTTTTGATAACAACCTAACCAACATTCCCCACTATGAAGGCCTCAGCTCCATTCAACACTTCCTTGATATGTGCCCCCACACATTATTTCCAGGACACCCCTTCCCCATATCCTTAGCCAACTTCATTCTCACTAAAAACTAGTTCACCTTTAATTCCCAAATTTATAACCAGATTCACGGCACTGCCATGGGTACCTGTATTTCCCCATCTTATGCCAACCTCTTCCTGCACCACCTGGAGGAAGATTTTCTAAGGAACTGCCACCTCAACCCCCAAGTGTGGTTCAGACACATAGATCATATTTTTAGGATCTACACCCATTGAGACGACTGCCTCCTATATTTCTTCAACTCACTCAACAATAGTCATTCCATCAATTTCACTTGGTCATATTCCCACACTTGTGTCACCTTCCTAGATGTGGGTATCATGCCAGGACAGGATGCCCATATTTGCATATCAAGCCAAGTAATTTACAACAGTATCTACACTTTGACAATTGTCATCCCTTCCACACCAAATTTTCCTTCTCATACAGCCTTGAAATCCATGGCAGACACATATGTTTTGGTCATGAAATCACTTTCCAGGTATTCCCAAAAACTATCTCAAGCCCTCATTTCCCACTGCTACCCCTATGATCTTGTGGAAAAACAAATCTCATATGCTATCACCCATAACCCCTATTCTGCACTCCCAAAACCTGACCACAGACAAATATTTGACACCCAGTTCTTTCCTAGCCGGGAATCCATTAACTAGATACTTTGCCATTAGTATGACTTTCTTTGCTCTCTGACTCTCCAACACCTCCACCGGGATCTTTCTCCCGTAATACAGCCCACTGCTAACATGCAGTATGCATCCAAAAACCACTGCCTTTTCTAATCCCATCACAGGAGAATCCTTTCCTAATACTGGACACACCACCTGCATTTTCCGCAACTCATATTTACCAACTTACCTGTCTTAATTGTACTGCTTCCTGCATCAGCTTCACCACTCAACAAATATCCTACAGGATGAATGGCCAGAGCCAAAAAGTTTATCCAACCCAGACCATACAGGGCAATTTATGCCAGCTCACATGATTCCAACAATCTCAACACCTGTTGTAAGGTACACTTTAGTTCATTAAAAGCACTCCCACTAGCCATCCCCAGTAAAATATTCTATAAATAAGTTGTTTATGCTGGACTTAGAAATTTCGATAAGAGTAATTGTCAACTTGAAGGAAGTTCCCTGTTTCCCTGTATTTATTTCCACAGTTTAAAATCATTTTGAAGTGTATTTATTAAATCGGGAAAAGTTTATTTTAAGAGATATCCCAGTTTGATGTGTGAGTGGAGACTTTCCCGGCGTAGTGATGAAATATAATCTTCACGGGTGTTCAGTCGGATGGTGTCAAAGTAACATGACGTTTCTACAGCAAGCTCGGCTGTCTTCATCAGGTATCGGTGTCTGCTGGCTGTCGTAAGCTGGCTGTCACCACGTTGACTGACTTAACTCCTCGACGCACCTCATTATCTACCTGCCCGCGTGGGGCGTCCAACCAATCAGAGCGCACCTGCCCCACCAGGGAGTGCCAGCAGTCCTGGCTGGTGGGAGACCCCCCCTGATTGGTCGATGGCTAATCCGCGGATACCCGCAGCACCCGACTGGTGTCATTAGCCGCTTTGACGGCATGTTGTGTCCTGCTTCGCTCTCGTCGGAGGTCGTTAATAATGGGCCTCCAGGCTTCGCTCAGAAAGAGCCCGCCGTCCCTATTTATGTTCTGGTCATTCAGTCAAATCTCCAACGCCTCCTTTATGACCAAGTCCCAGAAAGTGGAGGCCCTGGTCAACACTACCGTTTTGTCAAACTCAATCATGTGCTCATGGTCGAAAGCATGCTCCACTAGGGCCGACTTTTCAAGCTGCCCCTGCCTTAGATGACGTTTATGTTCAGAAAGGCGCTCTTTAATGGTTCTGGTGGTCTGTCCAATATACACCTTGCCGCATTCACACGGTATGGAGTAAATGCCTGGGGTCCTCAAGCCTAGGTCATCTTTGACTGAGGGCAGTATGTCTCGTATCTTGGCGGGGGGCCGGAAAATACTTTTTATACCAAACCGCGCCAGAAGTCTACCAATTTTCCCTGATGTGTTTCCGGCATATGGCAGGAAGGCAAGAGTTTTTGGAGGTTCTTCTTGCTCCGATGGTGTTCTCGGTGGTTTCTGCGTAAAGGCCCGATCGATCTGCCGCCGGGAATAACCGTTTCCTTCGAAGATGGTCCTAAGATGCTTCAATTGAACAGGCAAGCTCTCCTTGTCGGAGATAGCTCTCGCCCTTTACTTCAATGTGGACAACACAGAGTTGCGCTGGGCCGGGTGATGAAAGCTCTCTGCACCCAAGTAACGATCCGTGTGGTTGGGCTTGTGGTACAATCTGTGCGATAAAGAACCGTCAAGTCTTCTTTTCACCAGGTTGTCCAGGAAGGGGAGGCACCCGTCAAACTCTACCTCCATCATAATACGGATATTAGGATGAATCCTATTGAGATGTTTGAGAAATTCATGCAGTGCCTCGATGCCATGTGGCCACACAGCAAAAGAGTCATCCACATATCGGGAGAAACAAGATGGCTTGAGGGTGGTACTCTCTAGTGCTCTCTCCTCGAACTCTTCCATGTATCGGTTCGCTACTACTGGGGAGAGCGGCGACCCCATCGCTACTCCGTCGGTCTATTCAAAGCATTTTTCAAAGCATTTCCCTCCATACATGAAGTAGGTGGAAGTCAGTACATGCTCAAACAGGTCTACGATAGCTGGTTCAAAATCGCGGCGTATCAGCTCCAGTGTGTCCCTCACCAGTACCCGGGTGAAGAGGGATATCACGTCGAAGCTGACCAGAATGTCCGTGTCTGAGACTTTTAAAGACCGGATGGTCTCTATAAACTCCGTCGAGTTCTTCACGTGATGACAACACTGGCCCACCATGGGGCTGAGAAGGCGTGTCAAATACTTCGAAAGCTGGTAAGTTGGTGCCCCAATGGCACTGACAATAGGTCTCAATGGGACATCCTGTTAGTGGACCTTGGTTAGGCCATACAGTCTTGGAGGTCTTGTAGCATGTGGTTTGATCATCTTGGCCACTTGTTCCGGTAGTTCGGCTTTCTTGATGAGGGCCAGCGTCTTCCTTACAACTTTTGCAGTATGGTAGGCGTCCAGCGGAGTGTAAGAAGCGTCATCAAGTAATTTCAATACCTTTTCGTCGTATTGTGTGGCGGAAAGAAGGACAGTCGCATTGCCTTTATCCGCTGGAAGAACGACTATGTCGTCTCTGCAGCGTAAGGCATCTAGTGCCTTCCGCTCTGCTATCGTAATGTTGTTCTTAGGCTTCTTGGCCTTCTTCAAGACCCGACAGGTCTCACGTCATATTTCTTCAGCTTCTTCCGCCAGTAGGTCACGCACAGCCCGTTCTACAGCGCGAACCATCTCCTTCACGGGAACTCGCTTAGGAGCCGGGGCGAATTTTAGCCCCCGAGCCAGCACAGAGGTAGTGGCTTCGTCAAGTTGCAATCCGGTGAGGTTGAGCACAACACTATCCAGCTATCGTAGACCTGTTTGAGCATGTACTGACTTCCACCTACTTCATGTATGGAGGGAAATACTTTGAACAGACCGACAGAGTAGCGATGGGGTCACCGCTATCCCCAGTAGTAGTGAACCGATACATGGAAGAGTTCGAGGAGAGGGCACTAGAGAGTGTACCCTCAAGCCATCTTGTTTCTCCCGGTATGTGGATGACTCTTTTGCTGTGTGGCCACATGGTATCGAGGCACTGCATGATTTTCTCAAACATCTCAATGGGATTCATCCTAATATCCGTATTACGATGGAGGTAGAGTTTGACAGGTGCCTCCCCTTCCTGGACAACCTGGTGAAAAGAAGACTTGATGGTACTGTATCACACAGATTGTACCACAAGCCCAACCACACAGATCGTTACTTGGGTGCAGGGAGCTTTCATCACCCGGCCCAGCGCAACTCTGTGTTGTCCACATTGAAGTAAAGGGCGAGAGCTATCTCCGACAAGGAGAGCTTGCCTGTTCAATTGAAGCATCTTAGGACCATCTTCGAAGGAAATGGTTATTCCCGGCGGCAGATCGATCGGGCCTTTACACAGAAACCACCGAGAACACCATCGGAGCAAGAAGAAACTCCAAAAACTCTTGCCTTCCTGCCATATGCCGGAAACACATCAGGGAAAATTGGTAGACTTCTGGCGTGGTTTGGTATAAAAAGTATTTTCCGGCCCCCCGCCAAGATACGAGACATACTGCCCTCAGTCAAAGATGACCTAGGCTTGAGGACCCCAGGCATTTACTCCCTACCGTGTGAATGCGGCAAGGTGTATATTGCACAGACCAACAGAACCATTAAAGAGCGCCTTTCTGAACATAAACGTCATCTAAGGCTGGGGCAGCTTGAAAAGTCGGCCCTAGCGGAGCATGCTTTCGACCACGAGCACATGATTGAGTTTGACAAAACGGTAGTGTTGACTAGAGCCTCCACTTTCTGGGACTCGGTCATAAAGGAGGCGTTGGAGATTTGACTGAATGACCAGAACATAAATAGGGATGGCGGGCTCTTTCTGAGCGAAGCCTGGAGGCCCATTATTAACAACCTCCGATGAGAGCGAAGCAGGACACAACACGCCGTCAAAGCAGCTAATGACACCAGTCGGGCGCTGCGGGTATCTGCGGACTAGCCATCGACCAATCAGGGGGGGTCTCCCACCAGCCGGGACTGCTGGCACTCCCTGGTGGGGCAGGTGCGCTCTGATTGGTCAGACGCCCCACGCGGGCAGGTAGATAATGAGGTGCGTCGAGGAGTTAAGTCAGTCAACGTGGTGACAGCCAGCTTACGACAGCCAGCAGACACCGATACCTGATGAAGACAGCCGAGCTTGCTGTCGAAACGTCGTGTTACTTTGACACCATCCGGCTGAACATCCGTGATGATTATATTGATATCCCAGTTTGTTCACATTCTGAAACATGCAATCAGAAAAGTAAAACTTTAAGATTCGAGATATCTTTAAACTGAGTAAAGCTATAGCTGAACTTTTATCACCAGCTATAGTCAGCATTGTTTCAAGTATTTTGATAGTAAAAGTAACTAATTTAGCAATGTTTAATTAGCAATTTTAATTAAGAGAAAAAAATGAAATTTTTAACTAAAAGAAATACAAATTTGAAATTTGTATCAGTAAATAGCCGAAATTGAAACGATTATGAACATGTAATGGTTTTGGTAAAAAGTTTAAGTATTTTTCTGGTAATTAAGTTTTTAAAGATAGATTGTCGCTAATTGTTGATGAAGTGCATAAAAATTCCGCCAAGTTGGTCACGTGATAGACTTCAATTTTAAGCTTATAGAAACTCTTTTGAATGTTAAATTAAATTAAAACAGATAGAACATGATAATAGAAAGTCCCTGTAAAAAATTCAAGTTAAACTAATTAGTACTTTTGGAGATATTAATTAAAGAATAAGTTGCTGACGTCATAGGCGCTGAGAAGTCTATAAAAGATCTTGCAGCGAGCTCAGATTGTCTCACTCTGCACTAGATTTTCAAAGAAGTAACTTCGTAATATGTAGTCTCATTCTTTCACGGGAAAGTGATCGCATAACTTCACGCTAGTTAGCGGGGCGAACTGCTCCATGCGGTAGTGGTTTCGGCAATTTGGGGTTTAATACGAATGCATGGTGGCCGATTTCTTAAATATTTTAAGTACCAGAAGGCTACACACGGTCATGAACTTAACTGGCAAAAGTGTTAATCCCCCATGCAACATTTCCGCCTGACACTGTTTCATGGTTAGAGTTGTCACAGTTGCTCCAAACACCACCAACTTTTCAGAACTCCATAGATGGAAACTTGCCTATCAACGCATTCTAGATACCAGACACATTCCTGGCCTCAACCTATGCTGTCACTTACTATTTTATAAGTTTGGTCAGTTTCCTCATATATCTTTCAACATATGTATATGCAAGGGGTATCTAAAAAACCGGAATTACTTTTTAAAACCTATATATTTTCACATTATTTACAAAACAACCTTATCCCCTTCAAAATAGTCTCCATTACAACTAATAATACATTTGTCCCACCCGTGCTTCCACTGTTCAAAACTGTAAGGGACAAAACCTCTATACCAGGGCTACAATATAAGCTTATCACCTTAACTCTAACATATAGTCTGTAGCCACTGGATTATCAACTGTAAGAACTTAAAACGGCCACCACTTGTCTTGATTTAAACCTCAAGCAAGGAAAGGTTAGATTAACATCCTGAAATAAAATCACTGCTATTGTTTCAAACTCAAAATTCACTATATTCTAAGATATAAATTACACGTTCATTACAGTAGTTGACTATCTGAAACTTCTTCAACAGTTTAAATAATTGCAGAACATAAAACACAACCAGAACAGACTGAACCCCGTATTAAAATTGGAAAGTCACATTGTCGGTTACTAAAGTTCACTGCTCTACCAAAATGTAAGATGGCTGCAGCAAACCATGGTCTTCCTTCTATAACTTCTTGCTAAGCATGTCACGTGCTACACAACCTACCACATCGAGTGCTCACTGGCAACTCAACAAAAAGCTAACATGGCCATGCTGGCTGTTTTATTTATATGCTCATAAGGCCTTGGTGTAGGGTTACACTATCTGCGCAAAACTGTTCTACAATCTCAGCTAATACTGCTTCTAGAGTTCTGAAAATAGATAGATAGATTTTCATGTAACTAACATTTTGTATCCTGTTTAACGGATACGCCGTGAAAAGTGATTTTAAAATATGTGTCGTAATTGTTAATAACTTCAACAGTTTAGGAAATAGAGAGTTCAAACCAAGCTCAGACGTTTCTAATAAAATTAGCTTTTGTTTAATACCAAACATGGCCAGTGTGTAAAGAAGGTTAAAAATGCTGTGTGTAACGTCATAACGAATTTTTTGACTGCGCAAATATTATTCTGTTGTCTTCAAAACATATTTTAAATGATTCTCCAGGTTTCCAACCACCCAAGAAGCTTTAATCTCGCCTCTAGCTGCTGTACTTATTTTATAATTAATTTCTGAAAATATCTACTTCCTGGTTTCATCATAACTGAAGCCGGCATTTTGAAAAAAATCCTTGTTTTCTATTATAATTCTTATAATACTACATGTTACTCAAAAAGGCTTATGAAATTAGTTTTAGAGGTTACTATTTTATTATCTGAAGGTTATTTTTTCCACTGACTTTACATAGCAGGTTTGCAATAATTAAAAGTTTCTATGACCATATCGAAACTTTAATGCCTGCTTTGCGCACGTGTCCTTTGGTATCTCCTATATAAACAAAAATGAATTGCTAACCGCATAGCTCAAGAATGACTCAACCAATTTGGTTAATTTTTTTCTTCATGTTTTCATTAAGGCACAAAGAACGTTCTTATAGACAGAAAAAACGTAAAAATTGCATGCAAAAAAAAACCCTTTATTTTTCCATAGAAACTAGTATATCAAAACAATACAAAAGCACATTAGGATTATCTTTGTTATGACTTCAAGTTGATTAGGCTGTATGGATATTAATCTGCCTGCCCAAAGTAAAGTTAGAAGAAAAAAAAGTCTTTGCATGTCATCAACGTAAATAATATTACTGCCAATCAATCAAAATAAAACAAAGGCACATTAGGATTATCTTTGGAAATTCAAAATGATCGATCAGGAGAAATATTTTCAAAACGACTCATCGGCATTTGTAATGGCAAAATCCCTGTAGACGTTTTGCTTGGCTGCATTACATTTCCTGTCAATTTTTGTCAGTTTACTAAACCAAAAACAGAGCTCATACAAAAGGTGTTCCTAAAATCCACTCAAAATCACAGAGATCATTTTGGTTGAGCTAAAAAGCTATATTAGCTGCCAAAAATATGGATGTAAATGAAATAAATGTCAAAATTCAAAATGAAATTGCCGGTGAATTAAGGACATACAAATCAGTTGATTCCGCAACTAACCAAGATGTTGTCGTCAACTACCCACCAGAATTTTTTAACTCACTGGATTTGCCAGGATTGCCGCCTCATAATATTCGATTAAAAGGAGGATTGGTGGTCATAATGTTGTGAAATATCAACTAACCAAGTCTATGTGATGGCATATGGCTAGCAGTGAGAAATTACTAACAATGTAATCGAATCAACCATTCTAAAGTGAAAATATGAGGTAGAAGATGTCTTGATACCTCGCATCCCAATGATACCAACTGATGTAACATTTGAATTTAAACGACTGCAATTCCCAGTGTGGCTTACTTTCCCTATGGCCACAAGTAAATCCCAGGTTCAGTCGTTGAGTGTTTGCGGCGTTAATCTTGAAAACCCATGCTTCTCTCTTTGACAATTGTATGTCGCCTGCTCCTGCGTTGGAAAACCGTCAGCTTTATTTGTTTACACGCCAGATAATCAAACAAAAAATATCGTGCACCATAAAGCATTACAATAAAAATATCATCACATTATTAGTAACGTCTTGCAGTGTACCAAATATAAAACTTATTTTTGGAAGTAATCGTTGTTTATTATTGAGACATTAAATCAATAAATAAAGTGATCACAATGAAATACGTTTTATTTATTTATTTTTTCTATTGGACTATGACAGGCCAATTACTTTTGACAGAAACAAGTCTCTCGGAGCAGCTAGCTATTTATGAATTGGTAGTCGTATCATTACCATGGTGCCACAATATGATGTTGGATTCTTATAGAACCCAACGAAACAAATTGAAAGTAAAGAATAAACTTTTTTTTCATATTTTGCTTTGTTCTCAAGATATATTGGCTCAAATATTATGTAGTTAGGCTGTTAAGCTACCTGGACCAGAAGGGTAATTGGAAGTGCCGTAGCTTCATAATTTGTCATACCCGTTTTCGAATACAGTACATACTTCTCTGGAAAAAGTGTATATAAAAGTAAAAAGAAACATACGCTAGACCTGATGCAACAGATATTTTACGATGTGCTACAGAATTAAATAGTACAGAACAACCATCTCCAGTGATGTTATTCATGCCAAATATAATATCGAAGTAAAGAACAAAATTTTTCGATATCTAACTTAGATTTCTAAATATCTTGATTCAAAATATTCCTAAATTCATGACACAGAGAAAAATATTACTTCTTGTCCAGGTTGCACGTCATCCTAATCATATCGCCTTTGACATAACGTATCTCTAAAACTAAATGACTCGTGTGCTTGCATAAGAATGCTCCTGGCCACAAATTAACAAAATCTTTGACACACAATATGACTAGAACTAAGCTGAATGTCGAAATGTCACGCCTTAAGAAGAGATCATAAAATTGCGTTGCCATGAAATATTTTTCTTTTGATACAGTCCACATTTAAACCTAACCACACAATCTATGTGATATGTACTATATCTCCCGAACTAAATGAAGTCTGAAAGTGTCTCATCCAATCATCATATATTTTATTTCTATAAGGTATTTTTTTGTCACAAGCCTGTATCTTCCTTCATTCTTAACCAAAATCAATAAAAGAGGTGCCATTTTAAAGCTTATGTTCTTCACTTTGGTCACAACATATTTCAAAAAATGAAGTTTTCGAAATTCGACACTTAAAGGGCGAAAATGTCAATATTTCTAAAATGCTGTTTTCTGTGTTACAAGTTATTTATCTACCTGGATACCTATCTAAAATCGTTTAATGAAGAATCTTTTAAATATTAATATCTCCGCTTTAGTGACGTCATTTATTAACACAGAAATTTTTCGGAATTCGACACTTAAAGGGCAAAAGTATCAATAATTTACAATTCGTTTTTGTGTCACTAGTCATTTACCATATATCCCTTGATATCTAACTGATATAGATAAATGAGGAATCATATTAAAGACTAAGGTATCCGCCATGGTAACTTTATATTTTAAGAAAGGAATTTTCCATAATTCAACCCTTAAAGGGAAAAAATGTCAATATTTCTAAAATACGTTTTTTGTGTTTCGAGCCATTTATCTCCCTGGATTTCTAACCAAAATCGATAAATGAAGAAGTAGTATGAAGAGAAATGTCTGTGCTTTGGTAACATCATATTCAACCTCACTATTCATAGCATTTTATTCGCGAAATTTTTGCACGGGTTGTCTAGTATATATTATTTCTATAAGGTATTTTTTTTTTTTTTTGGTCACAAGCTTGTATCATACATAACGGAAATCAATGAATGAGATGTCATTTTAAAGTTTACGATCTCCACTTTGGTCACATCATATTTTAAGAAAGAAAGTTTTCGGATTTCGACCCTTAAAGGGCAAAAATTTCAATATTTCTAAAATGCTGTTTTCTGTGTTACAAGTAATTTATCTCCCTGGATACCTATCTGAAATCGTTTAATGAAGTATCATTTTTAAGATTAAGTTCTCAGCTTTGGTGGCATCGTATATTAAGACAAAAAAATTTCGGAAAGTATTAATATTTTTGCAATGCGTTTTTGTGTCATGGCACATTTATCTTACACCATATCTAACCAAAACAGATAAATGAGATATCATATTAAAGACTAAGTTATCCGCCGTGGTAACATTATATTTTAAGAAAGGAATTTTTCGTAATTCGACCCATAAAGGGCAAAAGTATCAATATTTCTAACATACGTTTATTGTGTTTCGAGCCATTTATCTCCCTGGATTTCTAACCAAAATCGATAAATGAAGTAGGAGTATGAAGAGTAATGACTAAGCTTTGGTAACATCATATTCAACCTAACTATTTATCGCATTTTATTCACGAAATATTCACACAGGTCGTCTAGTATATATTATATCTATAAGGTGTTTTTTTGTCACAAGTCATTATCTCCCTTCATACCTAACCGAAATTAATGAATCAGTTGTCATATTAAATCTTATGGTCTCCACCTTGGTCACATAATATTTTAAGAAAGGATTTTTTCAGAAATCGACCCTTAAAGGGCAAAGATGTCAATATTTCTAAAATTGTGTTTTTTGTGTTATGAGTCATTTATCTCCATGGATACCTATCTGAAATCGTTTAATGAAGTATCATTTTAAAGATTAAGATCTGCGGTTTGGTGACATCATATATTAAGACAGGAATTTTTCGAAATTCGATCCTTAAAGGGAAATAGTATCAATATTTCTGCTACGCATTTTTGTGTCTCGAGCCATTTATCTCCCTAGATACCTAACCGAAATCAATAAATGAAGTTGGATTATGGAGAGTAATGACTCAGCTTTCATGACATCATATGTTAAGGAAGAATTGTTTTGTAATTCAATCCTTAAAGGGGAAAAAATATCATTAGTTCTACAACCCATTTTTGCGTCACAAGCCATTTATCTCCCTTCATACCTAACCGATATAGAAAAATGAGGTATCATATTAAAGAGTACAGTTTCTGCCGTGGTAATGTTATATTTTAACAAATTAATTTTTTGTAATTCGACCCTTAAAGGGCTAAAATGTTAATAATTCTAAAATACCTTTCTTGTGTCTCGAGCAATTTATCTTCTTAGATATATAACAGAAATCGGCAAATGAAGTAGGATTATGAGGATTAGTGTATCAGCTTTTTTGACATCATATACTAAGAATTTTTTTTTTTTTTTAATTGAATCCTTATAGAGAAAATGTACCAATGGGTCTTCAACGTATTTTTGTGTCACGCACGAGCCATTTATTTCTGAATTTAACTCTTAAAGGGCAAAAATACCAGTATTTCTAAAATGCGTTTTTGTGTTTCAAGTAATTTATCTCCCTTGATAATTAAACAAAATTGGTAAACGAGGTATCATTTTAAAGGCAGAAGTCTTTGGTTGGTTACATCATATTTTAAGAAAGGAATTTTTCAAAATGTGACCCTTAAAGGGCAAAGGTATTAATATTTCTACAAGGTATTTTTCCGTCACGAGCCATTTATCACAATTGATATCTAACCGAAGTCGATAAGGGGGGTATCGTTTAAAATTT